>VMDR010000499.1:15810-220090 GCA_007922815.1 Macrotus californicus
AGACCTCGCCCTAGCCCTGGCCCTGGGACCCCCAGACAGACTGAGACCGGGCTCGTTCTATAGGAAATGCCACAGCTAATGCCACCTCATGCAGTCATCACGGCAGCAGAGGCCACGGTGCCAGGCGGGTCTTCAGCCAGTCCCCTGCGTGCAGCCAGCTCTGCACAGCCCAGTAGGCCACCTCTTCATCTTCTTCCCATCACCTCAGTAGATGTCCTTGAGGTTACCAGACACCTTATTGGATCTTCCAGAAACTTCCCACCGCTGTGTTTTCCAACATGCCGCTGGAATCCCGGGAGCGAACCCTGATGCCTAGATCACCACGCAGTCAATGGTCACTGCTCTGTGCTGTTGAGAAGGGGTCTGACTTACAGGGCCGAACACTTGCAAACCTGATAAATGTTTGTGTCACCGGTTTCTTTCCCAAAAGACAAAGGAGACAGATTGGCCATCGCCCAGATGCTTTACAGAGAGCTGTATTTCACTTGCATGCGTACCGGGTTCCACAAAGCTTGCTGGGAGGCTTTCTCATGAGATTCTGTGTCTGCTTTTTCTCACAGCCTGTGCAAGCCTCCTGCATGCCACCAGGATCGGTCAGGTTTTCTCCCCTGTTCTCCTCCAATCAGTGGGGATCCAGCTAAGGTGTCTGAAGCCGTGAGCCTACGTGAGGTATGGGAGCAGCGACCACAAACCCAGATTCACCACAGACACCATAGAGAAACGTGCGGCAGACCATGATTTCCTTTTAACATTTGTATGCAGGATTTTTTGGGGGGAGGGGTGGTGGTGAGGAGAAAACCAGCTTTTTAATTTCTTCCTTCCAGTTCCAAGAGTTTGTCTGCGCTTGCTGACGGAGCCCGTTCTCCAAGTTGTAATGACATGCGTTCTGTGACGCAGCCTCAGATGTCACAGGGTGAGCATGGCCAAGGTGACGCCAGCCTTCAGGAAACGGTCATTTCCAGAGGACGGGTCCCAGTGGCCTGTGAGCGGCTAGGGGAAGAGAGGCAGAGCCACCCCAGGGGTGTGCCTTCCTGATGCTGTTCCTGGGCGGTGAGCGCCGGACTGGGACAATCACTCATGCACTTTCTGTTAAAAAAAATACATTTATTTTGTAAGATGATGTCAGGATAGGATTCCCTGAAACACTATGTATTTTGTGGCTGTCAGCCAAGTAAGAAATAAAGCATTTAAATACCTATGTACTGGGTAAGCCATTAACTCAATCAACCTAAATTTGGATCAGTCGTTTCTTAACTTGAATTCCAACGTAAATACCTCTGGCAAGAGCCGATGCGGCCGTACCTCCTAGGAAGACTGTGAATACTTGCTCTGACAGAGCCCCGCACGTGTCCTGCTGGGAAGCAGCCTGTTCCTGCAGCCCGCGTGCAGGAGGGGACAGCAGAGTCAGGGCACCCTGCACCTCACCTGTGTCTACAGAGGGCAGACAGGATACCAAATGTGCCAACGTGCCACAGGCAGGAACTACGCAGTGCAGGCAGCTGGCGCTGTACACGCACTTGTCCCTCTGTGTCCTTTTGCTGTCCCTATCGCGGCGTGGCTCCCCCTCTGTGAGCAGAGATAACGCCTCCTGCTACCTCAGAGGTGACTTGTGAGTTTCCAGTCCGAGGACAGGGGCCAGAACTGGGAGGCGCTTCGTCACAGCTCACAGAACTGTGGCTTGTGATTTGAGAATGTCCACAACAGCCAGCGTTTTTGTTCCTGCGATGTCCCCGTGGCAGCCGGCCACCAGGACAGGTTTCCTCTGTGTAGGGGCCTCAGCGGGCTCCACACGCTCAGCTCATGGCCCAGCGGTGCCCGCCCCGCCCGCGGTATCGGGGCCCTGGAGAAACCTGGGCACATTCTTTCCTGTCTTCTTGGCACCGAAACCTGGAGCAGTTTCGCCCCTTAATGTCGGTTCCCTTTCCGTTCCTAACACACAGCTGGCTCCCTCAATAGACATTTTGCTTGATGTTAACACTTGGTAGGTCACGCCAGGCAGATGACAATCACGGCGCAGAGATCAAGTTCAATCAGGACCCACGATTTGTACACCGGAGGCTTGGCTGAAGGAGAAGGAGGGAGTGTGGACTAGACCCTGGATCTTCTTTTTTTTCCCCTTTTAACGAAAATACCATTTGTTCCAGAGCCTAGCTCTGTGGGTCATGTTCAAGGGAAGGGTGTCTGAAGGGGAAGATGTTCCTTTCAGATATTTCCGGACACACTGGACCGTGGATTGCTGATGCCGAGAAGCTCTCCTTGTGGATGTGGCTCCTCATTTCGGGACTTCTCCGGCCGAATGCCAGCCGCCCACTTTCTTAGAGAATGAGCCCTCTCTTCGGGCAACACAGAGTGGGTAGAAGGAGCTTTTGTTATGAAGCCAGAAAAAAAAGGGGTGTTTTAAGGATAACTTTAGCTGAGAGTTTCTTTAACAGGTCTCAGGAAAGAAAGGAAGCCTGTTTGCTGAGCTGCAGTGAAACCACTGGTACACCTTCAGAAACGGGGCTGGCTTTCCAGTCCAGGCAGATGGCCCCACAACACGGAATTTCCCCGGTGTGAATAGGGCTCTGTCTGTGTTAAATTCAGTGAAAGGGGGGAAAAAAAAAAGATGCACATGGTTTGGATAGTGCGTTTTCTGCAGAGGAACTTAACGGCTGGCACCAGGCACGGAATGATTAGGGCACCCCTCTGTATCTGAGCTCCGGGAACCATCTCCGTTGGAAACCAGGCTCCACACCCTTGAAGGGCCCTGTGGGGTCCTCCAACTTCACCCCAGCATGAGCGACGTGGAGCTGGCAGCAAAGCGCACACCTGGTGCTGCGATGACACCTGGGCCATGGGAGGGTGACTGTCGGAGACATGGACTGAAAACATGCACTTTTGCTGCAAGCACCGCGCTCAGTGTGGTCTGTAGCCTCTGTTTGGGGTCTTTTCAACAGCTTTGCTTTGCCATCATTTAGGTCATGAATTTCCCCTTGCTTTTCCCCAGCCACTTGCAGGGTGTCTTTGCCTGCATTGCTTCGGCTCAGACTGTTAGGTTGAGCTTTTTATTGATAGCCTGGTCCAGGGGTTCATCTGCAGGATTTTCCTGGAAAGGGCCAAACACTCCACAGTTTGGCTTTGCAGGGCATGCCGTCTCCGTTAGAACAGCTCAGCTCTGCTGTTGTCACTCAAAAGCAGCATGCAGCAAATGAGTGCGACTGTGTCCCAATAAAACTTTATTTAAAAAGACAAGTGGTGGGCCAGACTTGACGCACAGGCTGTCCTCGGTTGTCCCCTGCTGTACGAGCCGATGTTGTCCAGGTAGCTGGAGCCTGGAGTCTGGAGCATCATCAACCCCTGGTTACAGCTACCGGGGTTGGCAGGCTACTGCGTCCGGGCCAGCTCTTACCAGTTCACCTGGTGAAATGTTGCTCAACAAGCAGGAGAAATAAACGAAAACCACCTACAGCAACAATATCTTAGGAACTGGATGCTCAATGAAGAAAAGAAAAAAGGAAGTCAGGGAACGCTGTGTATGGAGCAGCGTGCTGTGCACAGCCCGAGGCAGATCAGGCTGGCCTGTTGTGGAACTGGACACAAATGCCGTCCTGTGGGCTGGGCTCAGCTGGGATTGGGTTTCTCTCCCTGGTACACATCCTGACATTCATCCTTGTGCTTGCGGGAACAATAGTGTCTTCCTTTCATTGCTGAGTGTGCCCGATGTCTGTCCATTCCTCTCCCTTTCCTCTGTTGGCCGACACTGTGGCTGCTCACAGGCTGGGTCTTTGTGGACAAAGCCACCACGATACCCTGCACGTGCCACCGATTCTTGGGGAGAGGAGGTAGTGACTGCGTGAGGGTCGGCGCTGGGCGCGTGCGTAACATTTTAAGGCAAAGCCAAGTTGTTTTGCAAAGTGTAGGAGACATCTTACACCCTCCCCCCACCCCCCAGCCACATGTGTGAGGGAGGGGCAGCAGCTCCACAGTTGCTAGGGTCAGCCTTGAATGGCCTTCATCTGGGTCACATCAACTTACCTGTCGGGACAGTGTGTGCTGATATCTCACTGTGGTTTTAATTTGCATTTCCCAGTGATGAGTGATAAGGAGAATTTCCATTGAACAGCTTCCTGGCGGTCAGAGGGCCACGTTGGCCATTTTCCCCACAGGGGCAAGAAATAATACCTTGTGGGGGTGGCCACAGGCTTCACCTCACTGTAGAGGCTGTTGTTACATGAGTGCACACCCAATAAAACTAGAAATAGATGCATTTCATCACCCATGAAACAACCTCAACAAAACTAATACAAATCTATGAAATCAATCTAACCCGCACTATCCCCCCTCCCTCAAACAAAATCTATTTAGCGCCAAACTGGCACGTGCAAAATTCCTGTTGAACCACAGAGAAAACAAACGGCACAGGAATTCAGTAGAGGGGTAGTGCTGGGAAGAGAAAGATGTGATGACAGAGGAATTCAGAGATACATGTAGCATCTTAGGTGTGTGAAGAGCGCATAAGGGTTAATTCTATTCCAGTGCCTCATCATTTACACATATGTCACCCATCTGTTGTTTAGATGCAAAAAAACCCACTGCATAATACATTCTATTTCTGAAGATGAGCTCAGTGTTTGGGTGAAAACCTCGGAAGGAGCCGAGGGCCAAGCAGTTTTAAAAGTCCCACGTCGCTGTGGTGTGGGACCCACTTTGGTGTCCCGGACATTCGGGTCCCGGCTGACAGCACGGCGCTGACCCGGGAACAGCCTGCAGGTTCTGGGACCCACTGAGCCATTTTCTACCGGAGTGCTACTCCCGTTGAACGGGGATGGGTCATATGATCTGAGCTGTGTTTTACAAAGAACAGTAGGGACCTGCAGGAAATTTAAATGCATAACACGAGGTGACCGGGGACCAGCTGAGGAGGCTCCTTGCTGTGTGACCCCAATTCTACGACCTTGTGGAGAAGATGAAACTGTGTAGAGAGTCACAGGATCAATGGTCACCAGGGATGAATGGGGAGGGGAGCACAGGGTGACACCGCTCTGTGTGGCCCTGTACTGGTGGCTACACATCATTATTCATTCGTCCGGCCCCACAGAACGTACACGAGCAAGAGTGCACCCTATAATGTCAACTGTGGGCCCTGAGCGATGAGGACGTGTCACTGCAGGTTTGTCATTGTAAGCGATGCACCATCTGGGGGCATGCTGATAGTGGGGGGGACTGCACAGGTGTGCGGGGCAAGGCGTATATGGGGAAGCTCTGTACCCCCCTCTCCATTTTACTGTCAACCCCAAACTGCTCATTAAAAACTGTTCAGTGAAAATCGCTAGGAGTGCAGGGCAGTGGCTGAGTGGCACGGAATCTCAGAGGTTGGTCACGTGTCTCCTGTGTCACTGTCAGAGTGGGTGTCGGGGGTGAAAGTGGACAGCAGGAGACGGATCTGAAAGATATTCTGGAGGGAAAACGGGCAGGATGTGCTGATGTGACACCCTAATGTTAACGTCCCTCTCCGATGGTACGCACAATCTTCCCCTCGGAAGCTTCTGGAGGATGTCGGACTTGGGAGAACCCGCTGGCTAGCCTGCTAGGCCCTTCTATGAGTTTGTAACAGTCCTTTTGTTCTGTGTTGACATGAGATTCACAAGGCCGCTTGGACAGCTAAAACGCAGAAATCGTAACCAAGGGCCAGTTAGGATCTTCATTTGGACACTAATCTTATATTTCTCCTAGAACCTGGTCAGCCAACAGGTGCCCCTTTGGAAAACCTGTACCTTTAGTCCTTCCTTTTGCCTTTTTCCCCTGAAGAAATGTTGGTGAAAAGGGACCTTTGTCACTCGGAAAGAATTCACTGAACTCTGGCCGTTAGCTTGATTGGTTAGAGCATCATCCCAATGCACCATGGTTGTGGGTTCGATCCCTGGTCAGGGTACAGGTAAGAATCAACCAATAAATGAATAAATACATGGAACAACACATCTCTCTCTCTTTCTCTTTCTGTCTCCCTCTCTCAAATTCAGTAAATAAAGATAAAAATAAAGAATTCAGAGTTTCCTCCATAGAGACCCCAATGCTGGGCTCCTCAGGAAGAGAATAATATGAAAAATTGGAGCTTTGCACATCAAAGAACTCCATGGAACTCTAAAATATATTGTTTAAACTGTCTTTGCTTAACCAAGTGGCTGTAAAGTAAGCGCCAACCAAATTATCCTGAGACAAGAGGAATGACACAGCGTACACCTGGGACGTGTTCAGCTTCCCTCCCGAGTTCAGTGCCGGCACCGGTCATGTCTGTCCCCAGAGTTCAGGGGCTGGCACTTTGCGGTCACTGGGCCAGGCGGTTGTTTACTGAGGTCTGCACTCCAGCCCCCTCCCCCAGAGGCTCAAGTGCATCCTTCCAACTTGACCATCAGCCCTCCTGTGTTTCATTTTTTTTTTTAATTGAAAAAACAAATTCTCAGCTGAGGATAAAGTTTTTGATTTTAGAGAGAAGGGAACAGGTGGGACAAGAGAGAGAGAGATGTGAGGGAGAAACACTGATTGGTTGCCTCCCGTATGCTCCCCGACCAGGCATTGAACCCACCACTACATACGTGCCCTGACTGGGGATCGAACCTCCAACCTTTGGGTGTGCTGGACGATGCTCCAACCCCCTTAGCCACCCAGCCAGGGCTATTCTTTAGTGAGTGCCCTCAGCAGTTGATGTTATCAGTAAAGTTCTCACTGATTACCTAAAAAGTACTGCCTTCCTAAAAGTTCCCGATTTCATCCCCAAACTCCTCAAACATAGACCCCTGCGCTCAGGCCAGAGAGCCCGGGCTCCGCGCCGGGGGACTGAGCGTTTGAGTTGGAAGGACTCACTTCAGCAGTGGGAAGAGGGGACTGGAATGAAAAAGACCTTGGTAAATGACAGCCTTCCTCTGCTGTTTTCTCCCAAGGACAATTCAGTGTCAAACACACGCAGCCCAGGAAGCGGACACTCAGAGAACACCAGCAGCTGTGCACAAGCTGAGGTCAAAGGCACAGCTGGCTGAGGTCAAAGGCACAGCTGGCTGAGGTCAAAGGCACAGCCGGCTGACTGTGGGGCTCTCAGCAAGGAACATGCACCACATTGGACATCCCGTCCTGCCCAGCACTGGCCGTCCACTGTTGTTGCTGTGACTTATGAAGCTCATTTTGAAAGTGAACGTGTCCAATTCGGTAACAAACGATGTAATGAAGAGGGAAGGATCTTCACTGCTCTCACACGGATGGCAGTTTGGGGAACAACAGGAAGGCTCATTTTGGGGTGTGTTTTTTCTTCTGCAATGGTGGGTACTGACCAGAGCCCAGCAGGGAAGTGGCAACCCCACCCCAGAGCACGATCAGAAGACCCACAGGGCACCAGGGGATAGAAGAAGTACAGTTTCCTAAATCCATGTTTGTCCTTAACACGTTCATGGTTCACCGAGATACCACATGGTAAAGGAAAACATGACAAATCACACATATTCTAGGAGCCTCAGCAAGACGGGGAGACGCCTGGGGTCAGGGCTCAATCCTTGAGGGGACGATCAGCACTAAGGGAGCCTGACCTTTAAAGATCTGATCAGAACGCTACGCTTCCTGTCTGCACCTCCACCTCCTGCTCTTTGTGAGGATGCTCCGATGCCACAACGTCAAACTCTTACTACAACTGGAAATGAGGAGTTCAACCTGAAACGATGAGGCATCATCTCACAAACACGACTCTTACTCACTGCTTAAACCTTACCTGAGCAGCCCTGTGATCTGTCCCCAGACACACGCCGGTGCAAGCATCACCTGGGCTCCAACGGAGAGCCCTCTGCTCACCTCAGCGAGGTCCCTTCTTCTTCTATCGGGCTGGCCGAAAAGCTTGCGTGGTTTTCGCCATAAAACAAAAGACATCTTTTTTATTTTCACCAGTAACTACCGATTTGGATATTCTGAGCATGTTGGCTATCTCCTGCGGGGTATAATGTTGATTGTTCTCAATGAATATCTCGATTTCGTTGATATCAAGTTCAACTGGCCTACCCAACCACGGAGCAGCCTCCAGCGAGAAATCTCCAGCGTGAAACTCCGCAAACCACTTTTGACACGTTCTAGCTGCCAAAACCACCTGCTCCATGTACCGTGTACTGCACAAATCTGTTTCTGTTTTACCTCAGTTGAAATAATAAAGCACAGCATGCCAAAAAACGTTGCGGATTTTCTTCCACCTTCTTATGAAAATGGCTGCCAAAAATTCACCAGTTTTGAGAGGTTCTTTTTAAATGCACGCTGATAGGACAGCTGTCACAGTACAATCTGACAAACTTGTCTCCAGTGAAGGGAAAGACAACGCAGCACTATGAGAGCCATCATGTGGGAAAAAAACAAACGAACCTGTGGCCATCCCGATACCTAACTGCCCCGAAGGTAACCTGCATTCTATTGCAGTCAGCACGGATTAGCTGAGACTGATTTTAAATTCCGCACAAGTGTTTGAAAAGTATACTAACCCACGTCGAAAATACAGCTACCACTCTTCCTATACGTGAACACCTGTAGGGACAGCAAGCTGTTCAAGCATTTACACTGGTGTCTCCAAGTCTATCTGTGACCCTGTGGGTCCTTCCAGTCTCTTCCTCGGGGGTCTGCAAACCCCCCTCTAGCAGTGAGGAAGCCGGCTCCCATCCCGCACCACCCACTCTATGGTTCAGTTCCAGGCTACGCACACAGTGGGATCACATCAGCTAATCTGTATTCCTGAGAGGTACAAGTCTGCACCCAGGGTGCCACGCACGAACGCCCTGCATTTAGTCTTATCATCCCCATGCACATCCGAAGCTCCCCAGGCCGGCGCTTCCCTGCCACCCCCTCTGTCCGTGTGAGTCTTATATTTGTCCTACAACTGGGCGGCTTTCGTCACAGTCTGCCTTCTATGCTGAGTCCTCCGACTTCATAAATGATTTTTTTTTAAATGGCGCATACACATTAAAGGTCGCCCCGTGCCGAGAGTTCACTGAGTCTCGTCCCACACGTCATGTCTCTCCAGCATTAATGACGCCGTCATCTGGAATACTTTCGCCACACCACAAAGTCCTATTCAGTTGTCTCCGCACCCCAAATCCCGGGGAGGCAGTGATATTCAGCCGGTCTGTGATCTCGCCTGTTCCAGAAGGCCACAGCCATGGGAGACTACCGAAGGCACCCTTCATTCGCAGCGTGATGCCTTCACTGACCAACAGGCAGCTGAGACTCTCCGTGTCCCTGCTGCTCGATGGCTCATTTCAGTCACCGAGGACCTTGCCATTGTGTGAAGTGCAGTGTGTTTACCGTCCGCCTCTTCAGGGACATGTCGGTACTTTCCAGGTCTTGGTGATCGTGAGGAAAGCGGCTGTAAACGTTTCCATGCAGGTCTTCGGGGGGATGCAAGTTTTCAAGTTCGTGGGGTAAATATTTAGGGGCGTGAATGGCTGGGTGGTATGACCAGATGATGCTTAGCTTTCCTAGCAAATGCCAAATTGCCTTCAAAGGTTGCATTTCTCCTTCCCATCAGCCCCAGATGGAAGTGTCCCTTACCCCACACCCTCTCCAGCACTCACTGTTGCCAGGTTTCTTCTTTTTTTGATTGAGTCATTTACACAGGTGTGTAAAACATCTCATTTTGGGGGGGTGTGTCAACTTTCCATTGCCACCTGTAGCAGGGCCTTTGGGGTCCTGGGGCATCTGTTCAGATTTCTGGGCCAGTTTTTCAATGAGTAGTCTGTGCTGCTCTTGTGGAGGGTGAAGAGTTGTTTCTCTTCATTGTTCATGAGTGCTTACATGCCACACAGGCTCTGTAACTGCTTTCTTCTAGTCTGTGACTCGTCCACTCTTTGTCCGTGTCTTTCACGGAGCAGAGACTCATTGTACTGCAGCCCACGTAGCTGGCTGTGGTCCTCCATGGGTCTGTTTTCACGTGAGACCTGGAAGGTCAGTGCCAGACCCGAGCTCACCTCGATTTTCCCCCTTGCTTCTTTTCTACGCATTTTACAGTCTCACCCTTTCCCTTGAGGTCGAGGCTCCATTTCGAGGTGGTGTTGGGAATGCATCACTTTTTTGAAGTCTGTGTCTAAGGTTTTTTTTTTTGCACACACAAAAAAAACCAACAAAACTTTTTTAACAGTCCTTTTTCGTACTTTTAGGAACACCTTCTCTGCCTGAAAATCTCCAGATGCTGAGAACGCAGACAGTATACAGTTTGGCCGGATGGCCGAAAGTTGAGAAATGAGGATGGTGTTGTCTGAAGAGCTAAGTGATTTGTCTCCGCGTGATCTCATCGGTGGCCTCTTTTTTCGGCAGGTGAGTTTAGAAATCTTCCCGGAAACCTTGCTGTAAGAATGATGCCAATACACATGAGTGAAATTGCCTCCTGTATGTCTTTTGCCCTGATGGGATATCAGCTGTCTGCCTGCCATGTGTCCAGCAAATACCTGGATATGTAAAGGTGAGTCCCTTTCCACCTGCTGCAAAGGATATTATTGGTGCCGAAAACGTGGTACCCTGCAGGGCCTGCCAGTGTTCTGGTCAAAAGGGTCATTACATTGAGTCGGATAGAGAGTTTCAATTATTCACCTAATAAGCAAATAAAGCAGGCACTTGAAATTTAGTGTCCTTGAGATGCCAGGACTTTGTTATGTGTTCAATGGCTCCTGGTGGCCGCCTTAGCTGTGTGTATAAACTTTAACTGTCATAAGGGAATATGGTCTTCTCTAATGCGGTTCTTATGATGAGCTTGAGGTGCTTGGCCACACAAGCGGAGGGTAGATGCTTCATCCACGGTTGGCATCCGCAGGCTGCAGTCTCGGGCCCGGAGATGGCCGCAGCACCTGCCCTCATCAAGGAGACGGGCAAACTGAGACACACGGAGTGAATGCTGGGCAGGAAAGCAGTGCCACGCAGGTGTAGAAGTGGTAGGTGCATGTGCATTTGCAAGGAAGCCACGGCTGGGGAGAGCTTGGATTCCAAACATCACAGGTGTGTGTCCAGGACCATGGCAACTTGCCCAGTGGCCATGCTCTGAGGAGGGCCAGGGCTCGGTCTGACATCAAAGGTGAGAACTCCGAGTGGGCTTGCCACGCCGAAGACAATGGGTACGTTCACTTCTGCGAGGCAGGCATTGAAGGAAGCATGCTACTCTTCACCTCGCAGCCGCCCAGAAACCTCAACGTGTTGAGCTGAAGAGCAAGACAGTGTGATGTTCGCTCTGTGCACGTGGACGGGACTCTTAGGCTGTGTTTATGCCCGTTCTGGCAAACGGGGCACTCCCATCGAAGGCTGTTGCCGAGCGTGGACTTGGCAGGTATTGAGGCAATATTCATAATTCAGAACAAGGGTCTTTTCTCTTGCTCTTCTTCTCCTGAGGAAACGCCGCCTCACGACCTAGGTGTCTGTCCATCTGTAATATTTGTAGAGCAGAAGAAAAGATGCAGGTAGACTAAAGTCTTTAAATATCGAAATTCTGCCTGCTGATTCTGGGCAAGGGTACGATTGTGAAACGTTTGCATTTCGTGGGCCTCAAAGCTGGCTTCCCTCTGCCTCGTGTGTCTACACACTGTCACGGATGTTTAAACGTAGATCGTAGGTGCCCGAGCCTGAGTCAGCTGATCTGGGAACCTGTGTCCCGCTGCATGGAGTCAACCCCCTGTCTTATACATGAACGCCCGAAAGAGATGACCTCACGTGGCTTCTTTTGGTCACCTGGAGCAATCGTGTCTGCAGGAGGCAGAGAGACACCCAAGAGTACAGACACCTGGGGACAGGACTCACCGGGGCCCTCCGACGACCGGCTACCAGAGTCGATCAACATATTTCAGAGATCCCTCATTGCAACGGAAAAAAAAAACAACTACGTTCCTTCCACACGTGGCCACATCTCCGTTTCCCGCGTGAGGCAAAGAACTAAAATTTCTGGGTAAAATAAGACGTGGTTTCAAGGCTGGTGGAAAAAAAACATGTTTGAGGATTAGCTGCAAAGTCGAGTCGCCTCTGAAATATGTTTGGCTCAAGCAACCCGGAGACATTTTGTGCCAAAGTCGAAATTCCTTTGACTTTACACTCTAGAGAATTTTCAGGAAATCTGGATCGTACGGCTATTGCTCATGGCCTTCGCTCAACTCAGAAAATATTTTTTTTATAAGCTTCTTAATGTCCAAAAATTGTTCACATCTGATTTCTTACAGATAGAAGGCTATGTTTGCCAGGAATATATCAAATTGGACGCCCCAAATTTCGGGTTTGGTTTATATTTTCTACCTGCCTGGAAATTGGATGTGGGCCCTGCAGTCTTTCTTTACCGATTCGGCCTCTTTTCACAGCCCTTTCCAGATATCGAGCTGTCTGGTCTCGTTATCTGTGGCTGAAGTGAGAAACACGGGTCTCGCTTCAGGACTGAGGGGCTTTAACCGGCGACTACTGTTTCCTACGTCTGTGCACACAGCAGTGACTGACACTTGGTAGCAGTCGCTACGGGCCGGCCGCTGCTCCATTGACCTTTCGTGCCCTGTGTGTAATTTTCACAACAACCCCATGTGCAGGCGTGCTGGCATTCGCCTGTTTTGCAAATGAAAAAAACCTAAGGCACAGAGAGGTTAAGACACTTGCCAGAGGTCACACAGCAAATATCACGTGAATACAACCTTGGGCCCACTATAACTGTTGTTACCAGGTCCCCTCCTTTAAATCCAGGGCAGAGTAGTTTCAGGACAAAAACAGGTAAGGGGTTTGGAGAGTGATGGTAAATGCGTGGGCATTTTCTTCCTTCCTTAAAATGTGAGCGGTCCACGGGGAATGCTTTGATGTAAGTACGTTGGTGCCTGTACCTAGACCCACAGCTCTCCTTCCCCTTAAAGCGCCTCGCACACACCAAAGCCCGTGTGAACGTGCGAGAGGAGATCTAGTGCCTTGTTCCTTTAGGTCTCGTGTATCCAGGGTGGTTGTGCAAGCTGCCTGTTCTGACGGAAGGGGCCCACCTTGCAAAGCAAACACAGGCACGAGGTCTCTCAAACGAGGAACATCAAAGACGAGACAGACACCTGAAGTTCCAGCCGTGGGAGTGGAAACGTGCCTTCGGCCCTGTGAACAGCCGTGGGAAGGTCCCGGACTCCAGATTCCCTTCCCAGCATGCACTTGCCCCTCTCCTCCACCGTGCATAGAAACTACATACGCAGCCTGTGAACAACGAACTGCACTTGGTTCTCAGGATTTACAGGGGCATTGCCTGAGGCACATGCAAGAGAAAGGAACCCTTTTCTTGTCTGGGGACCCACTAGCCCTAATCCATCCCACGGCCGACCCAAGGCCTGACGTTTTCAAGAAATGTTTTTTTCTTCCCTCGAGTCAGAATTTGGTTACTCGTGTTGCTGCCCCTTTTAACCAAGGAGAGGGGGTTGGTTTCGACCAATTGTCCATCCGTCCATCCCCCATGTCCGGCTCACTCCTACATTTAGAACATCATCGGCATGGTAGGCAGGCCAAAGTCTTTGTGCAGGAGATGCTGAGAGATGACACACGTGTGGCCCCCTGAAGACGCAGCACAGAGCGCGAAGCCCAGCAGCCTGGCCGTCATCGGTGGTTTAGATCCCGTACGAAGCTCAGAACCCGTGGGGATGACGGCCCCCAGCCACACCGAATGTCCACCTGTGGGGTCTGCACACTAGCAGGTGACTCAGACTTTACTCACATCTTCGGGGGCGTGGAACAAGCACGGAATTTTTGGTGCTGAAAGAGCATCTTGTAGCAGAGAAATCACGTGGGAAGAAGACCCTTTGAAAGCCACTTTGGGCGGGTGCAGGAACATCCTCTGTCTGATCTTTCAGCTGCAATCCACTTCAGGTGCTGAGATGCTGCCCCTCTCGCAGTCTTCGGGGAGGGACGTGCACACACACTGGAGATCACATGCAGTAGTTGGCAATGTTGAATGACATTTTTATTTCAGAAGAACTCATTGTTCTGGTGTAGCAATACTTCACGCGAATAATTCCCCGAGGCAATAGGTAAACCCAGTGAAGGAAAAAAAATACCAACCTATTGTCTCCGGAGCTGACATTATCTGCGTGTTTGTGGTGTACCCATTACGTCGTTCAAAAACACGCTGAGCATTCTAGAAAATAGTGCCATGGAACGGGACGTATTTTGCAAGGGGTAATGCTGGACGTCCTGAGGCCTTAAAATATAACCCTCTAGTTTTTTCCTGGTGGATCTTTCCTAACTCAGGATAGTTTCCTTACTTTTTTCTTCTTCGCTGAGGCACTGTATGCTCACAAAACCGAGTCAGGGCTGTGGCCGACATCACCCCGAATGTGACCTCTTTAGGGCCAAGCTCTTTGTTCGGGAAAAACCAAGAGATTAGTCTGATGCCCATGTGAGGTTCTCAATTGCGTTTTCTCAACATCTGCCATGCAGTCCAAGACCCAAAGAGTTCAATCGACACAGGAACATCATAAAATAAAAAGCAAAAATAAAAACCAACACCCATCAACCTGTGTGGCAACCAGCAGCACTGAAGACCGGCCCAAGGAGCTGAACCAGGACAGACGCTGTCACCGGCCCAGGCAGGCCACTGCCCCTCCCCCAGGAAGACACCTCCAGGGTGGGGGCAGTGGCTGCAGTGGGAGGGAGGCTGGCAGGGGGCCCAAGGGAGCCCCTGCTTCAGTCCAGGGAGGTCCAGCCCTCCCTCTGTGGGAGGGATGAGGGTGGAGCCCAAGCCCAGTCTGCTCTCTGCAGTAGGAAGGCCAGGCTCCGGGACTTTGCTCTCTGGTGGAAGCGAGCTGTTCTCTTGTGCCTTTGCTGTACTTGAAGCAACAGGCAAAGTGCACAGGACACCAGGGGTGCCGCTTTTATTGGCGACCCACTTCAGCAAGGGCTCGGGACAACCACGGTCTGGGAGCAGGGACGGCCACAGGGTGAGGTGCATGGAAGGAAGGACATCTGTACAGACACCTTCGAGAGGATCGTTCCCACAGGGTGTTTCTAGGAAGTCCGAGGGAGTTAGTAAGTTCTTTTAAAAATATGTTCTAGCCCTGGCTGGTGCGGCTCAAGCGTCGCCAGTTTGATTCCCAGTCAGGACACAGGCCTGAGTTGCAGGCCAGGTCCCCAGTAGGAGGCGCACGAGAGGCAACCACACATGGATGTTTCTCTCCCTCTCTTTCTCCCTCCCTTCCGTTCTTTCTCTATAAATAAATAAAATCTTTTGAAAACACCCCAAATATTGCAGATGTTGGCTGGGTAGCTCAATTGGTTAGAACGTCACCCCCTCCGCCAAGGTTGCAAGTTCGATCCCCGGTCACGGTACATGTCCTGTATGCACCCGTCTGTGGAACACACAGATCGGTAGTGTTTCCCTCTTTGTCTGTCTGTCTCTCTCTCTCCCCCTCCGTCTGTCTCTCTAAAACCAATAAATATGAATTCTCACCAACTCCATTCTTATGCCTCAACTTTGCAACGTGAGCTCCAGTAGAAAACTGAGGCTGAGCCACACTATGAGCTACGACAACATAACACAACCGTCTGCTAGGTGAGCTCTTCCCGGCGAATCCGAGGGAGACCTTGCGCGCCGTGGAAAATACCACCGGTGTCCCGATGGACGCAGAAGGAAGCCACACCAGGAAACGTGGCCCGGGCCCAGGGTGTCCCATCTCGGGACACAGCTTTTCCGGTGAGTCCTTGCTGGGTGACATGCAGCCCCATGTCCCACACAGGGGTTCTCAACGGCAACATTTGTGGTGCTCACACGTCTGGGCTGAGCACACCGATCTGGTCGGCGGGGCTCAGCCGGGCGGCTCTCTCCCGCAGCTCCCCTCAGACCCAGACTGGGCCGGCATCCTGTCAAAGATCTTTCCATGCCTGCATTTGGTAACTGGCCTGGGCTGGCGCAAACAGCGGGAGGCTGGTGTGGCTGGCCCGTGACCGCCAGCTCTTTCCTTCTCTCTAGCTCTCCGCTCCGCACACGGCGTCCCCACGCGGCGGCGACTGCCGCACAGCCCAGCTTCCCACATGGTGACTCAGAGGTCCAAGAGTCATGTTCACAAGTCGCGCCCACGGCGACGGCACGGATCACTCTAACCTGGCCTCAGCAGCAAAGCGCTGGAAATGGGGCTCGTTCTTCCTGCTGTGGAGCTGACAAGAGAGGCAGGCACTGCCCAGCACGCTCTCCACGGGACACCTGCCCAGCATGTGTCTATGTACTTTCAAACCACCACAGCGTGCTCTTCGGTGATCAGTTATTAACGGCCCTCTCACGTGCTGCATGTTTTTCTACATAGACGTAACCTTTTCCAGAATGCCACGATGGTCTCGCCTCCCAGGGCATCCAGTTTGAGGTCAAGGTCCAGACTCTTGGCATCGAAACAAAGTAAAGATGCAGAGATCTGAAGACCTGTGGGACAGAGAGACACAGCTACCCTGTCCCCCAACACATGTGCTCAGCAAGCACTGGGGACAGTCCCACATCACTGTCCCCTGCCACAGAAAGCCTGCACAGCTGAAAGAACGCTCTCTCGGGAGGCAGGAGGCCAGTGCCTACTGAGATCCACTGGCGGAAGGCCAAGTCTGCACAGCACCGGGAGCTGCCACACAAAACACTGAATAGACAATGTGATTCACAGGCAGCTGGATTTGGGGCCATCATGGCCAGCAAAGTCGGGAGACTCGGACGGCTGTAGCTGTCAGCAATTTCATAACAACTGCCCATAACTGTGCAAGCCCCTTTCCCTCCCCCATCCCCACATACTGTCCCTCTGTATGCCACACCGGGGTTCCGCTTCCGGAGCATGACATCACCACCCATATATCATCGCCATCTGCCAGCCCCACGCCGTTGCCAGTGGCTGCAGAGGCAGAGCTGGCGGTCCAGATCTGTAAGGGTCACAGCCATCACGGGAAACACATACGCTGTCAAGAAGACTGGATTTATCGGCCACGTGGGGTCCCTGGCCACAACCATTCCACAGTTCTCTCCTGGCTCAGGCTGGAGACAGACCAAGGGGCAATTTCAGCACCCCACTCTGTTTTCCTTCAATGTGACCTCATCTTGGTGCCCCTTTTCTCTCTCCGAGGCACAGATGTCTGTGTGAACCCTGTTAGTCAGGGGTACAGAGAAATAAACACATCCGTCCAGCCAGCCTCCTGTCAGAGAGCAGAGGCCCGAGTCCCCGCAGCCTGGTGAGCAGGCTAGTGGGGCTGCAAGTCAGAGCCCTACCGAGAAGTGTCTGTGTCACTCTGTGTCTCAGATGCCCCCCCAAATTCACATGGCATGCCCCAGCCGCCTGCAGCCTGACAGCGAAATGCTAAAATGCTCAATGCTAAAGTGTGGTCCTCAGAGCTAAATTCGGATGCTCTGTGATGTGTCTCTCTCCCTGACTCTCGGAGGGGGCTGAAGACTCCTGGGATGGGCCCAGACTGGTGGGGGACAATGTGATGGAGACATGTCTGAAGGGGTGGCATGTGCACAGGGCTTTGTGGGGAGCACGGCAGGATTAGGGGGAGCTGGAGATCAAACATTGGCTCGTTGCCTGGACACAGTATGTCTGTGGGAGCAGGGGACAAGCTGAGGTCGTCTGCGGGGCGGTGAGCTTGACACAGCGGGACAGCCAGCACCCTTTGCACGTGCTGGGAGCCCGACGACGGGCAGTCTCACAAAGCCACAGCGTGGCCCAAGCCCTCATGTGCGCCTGACGCTGTTGGCTGCCCGTCTGCTCTCTGCAGGGCTGCGAGTGGCACCCACTTCCCTGAGCCCAGATGCAAATCCCCATCCCCAGCAGTGCTGCTGCCCTTTCTTTGTGTGCATCCTACACCTAGGTCCTCACCCCTGGGATGCCCAAGACACGGTGTCCTGGCGTCATCAGT
Source organism: Macrotus californicus (assembly GCA_007922815.1). NCBI lineage: Eukaryota > Metazoa > Chordata > Mammalia > Chiroptera > Phyllostomidae > Macrotus > Macrotus californicus. The sequence continues at coordinate 33,661 of VMDR010000499.1, forward strand.
ATGGATCACTGCTGTCCTGCCTCGGCCTGGCACGCGGCAGGCGCTGACCCCCACGTGTGACAGGCAAGAACGCACCCCCTCACTGAGCCATCGACGGCAACCCAGTCTGGAACTTGCGATCACACCCGGAAGTGGCTGATTAGGGCCAGGGTCCACCTGGTAGAGTGCACCAGCAGGAGGCGGTGCCCGGCAGGACCCGGAGGCTGAAGTGCGTGCACGCCGTCCACGGACCTGCTGCTCGGGGCCCGGTGTCTGGCTGCCGTGCCCTATGAGATGCAGGCTACATGGCACCCAGACCCACCCTACTATTCCTGCTGCTCTTCCTTGTGTCTTTGTGCCCATTCACGCGGAGGCTCCTGCACACCTGCTGTGCACTCTGCAAGCCTGCCCTCCCTCCCCCTGTCGTCTCCGGCTCGCCCACAGAAACAGGGAAGAAACATTTGGGAAGTTCTTACCCAACACCAGGACCCTTTGTCAGCCCTTTGCACAGATGCACACATGCAGCCGAAATACTGACGCCCTGACTTGCTCACATTATCCTGTTATAGAGCCAAAGTACGGGGGACCGAGAGCGGTCAAGTCACCTGACCCAGAACGAACACATGTGAAGGGCTGCATCTGGCAACGGGAGCCCGCAGATCTTTTTAACTCTAAGCAATTCTCGTTTGCAGGACTCCTAGCTTCTCTCTGGGCTCCGCGGAGAAGGCACGTCCCTTGATATTTAAGACCACATCTCACACTGTGGCTCACGCCCATCCCGTCTAACCCCGGGCGGCACTCAGTCCCTTTTCCCCGTATCTGCAGCCCCCTCCTGCCTCTGGTCCCTCTCCGTAAGTAGCCGCACGTAAAGGGGTGTCCACCAGAGAAAAGGCCTTGCCTCACTCTGCCTGCCATCCACCCAGCCACGTCTGCCCTCCACCTCCCGGATCAAAGGCGTGACTCCATTTCCCACCTCTCCTCCTTCATGGCACATTCAACTCTAAGTCCACTGACTGGTGCTCGGCGGTGCCCCTGTATGCCCATATACTCTTCCGACAAGGGCCCTGCTGCCTTTCCTACGGGGTGACCCATTGTCTGCTCATTGGTGCTCTGGGGAATCGGCCGCGTTGCCTCTGCCTGCCCCTGGCTTGTCTGCCTTCACCACGCCTCGATCTTCTCTCTCTGGCTGCTTCTTTAGACGCTCACCAGTTTCCTCTCAACAGCGATGGACAGCAGGATGCTGCTCTCAGCCCTCCGCCTTCCACTCCAACGTCTCTGGGCCACGTTTCCTCAGCCTCGGCACTACCGCCCAGCCTGGGCCAGTCTGTGCTGCGGGGTGCTGTCCTGCGCACTGCACGTCCCGGGAGCACCCCTTCCTCTCACTGTTAAGGTGTCTGTGGACATTGCCAAGAGCGCCCGCCGTAAGAGTAAAGTCACCCCTGGTGGAGCCCCACCATGGCACATGATCGCCGTGCCTTTGAGTAGCATCTGTACGAACCACTAACACAACACGCTCCCGTTCACATTCCCCAGAGGACCAGACCCTCGTGTCCTGTTCGATAATCCCAGCTGCACGTGCCCCAGAGGAGTGCACCTTCACCAGTCTGCACACAGAGCTCATGCTTTCCCTCCCATATCTGTCTGCCCCCCTCTGAGAGTCTCAGCCTCGGCACACGGCACCGCCGGGCGCACAACTTCCGGAGCTGGGCCCTGAGGCCGGTCTCACATCCACGTCCGCCTGCCCAGGTCCCTGCGACTGTGCTCCGGCCACATCTGCCCTCCCTGTCCTCCCCATCACGTCCACCGTCTCTCCAGCCTCTCCATGGAGCCGCAGCCTCCCAAACCATGGCTTGAGTTCTTGTTCTCCATTTTCGACCACAGAGATGCTGCGAAGCCCCAGCCTTCCCCGTACATCTGTCTGCTGTTGGATGAAGGCCATGCTCCAGAGTTGGACGACAGGGACCTGCTGGACCCCGGTCCCTGCCGGTGTGCATCATCTCCACCCCTTTCCTGACCTCCAGCCACCCACCTAGCTGCCCTTGCACACAGGCCCCGTCTCTGCCTGCCTGGGAGGTTCTGTCCGGGAGGCTCTGCCCGGGAGGTTCCTCCTGCCAGGGTGTCTGGTCATCCCATTTCCCTCCTCTGTTCTCCTGCCCACTCACTCCTGGGATCTCGGCTTACCCAGCAGGCTCTCCCACCCACGCAGAAGAAATAAAGGCTTCTGTTCTGGGGCCTTCCACCTGCTGCCCACCCTATTCTGCCCACACCCACTGGCTGCTGATTCCCCGTAACTCGTTCCCACCCCCGAGTCAAGCTCCGGGGCAGCGTGCAAGCCTTCAGATCCCACTGTGAATTATACTGTTACTGACACTCATCTAAATACAAGTACGTGAATGACCCAGCTGGGCACTCATATATTTCAGTGCCCGGGAACAATGCTGTCACATCGTGACCCTCAATGTTGCCATTTGCAATGACGGAGTGGCATTTGACTGCTGTCTTGTCCCTCGCGTCTCCTGCCACCTTCGGAGGAACACAGAGTTGGGGGGGAGCTGGGTAGAGGAGGTAGGCCCTGGCATCGTGGAGTGCCAACTCTACGCCAAGCGTGCTGGGCAGCATCTCAGGGCCCAGAATATGCTTTACCGGTTGCCACCAGTTTAGACACTGCACAGCGGAGGACATCAGACGCTTGTAACCAAGTAGTGGCTTCTAAGACCGTGTACTTCGTGTCTCAGGTTCCAAGGGACAGGAGTTAGGACACAGGACGTGTCATCCTGTCATCTTTACGACCTGCCCCGACTCAAGACAGCTGGATTTTGCAGGTGAGAGGGCAGGGGAGATGTTAGGAATTCTGCCCACCTTACCCATAATAACCTGATCACACAGGAGACTTTACTGTCCAAAGAGCTAGCCTCAAATCCCAAATCCTTCAGTGGGATCGCTCAGCCACCTGTGAGCGCGTCTCAGTAATTTGTGCTGATCTGTGATAGTCTGTTCCATAGTAGTGGGCACCTCAGAAACCGTCTTGCCTGCTTGTGTGGAAGCACCAGTGCTTGCCTGCAGGATGCACCAAGAAATTTTTTTTATTTTGGCCCAGTTCCAAAGACCCATGATGCTTGCGAAAGGACTGTTAATCACCTCCACGTTAAAAAAAAAATCCTTAAATCTGGACTGCCAAGGCACCGCTTTTGCCAACAACCCCTCCGTCTGTAAAAGTTACATAGTAATGTAGATCCAAGTGTGAGTCTATGCACGTAAGGAGTTTCCCATCTTCTGAAAGGACTTGACCGATGGCCGGAGCTCCAACACAGGCAGTCTGAGTGAAAAGCCAGCTGCCCATTCGGGTCTGGGAGAGAGAAGCTCCACTCCGGTGGGCTCCCAGGCACGGATTTCGGGGCTGAGTTGGCGTGACATCAGACACCACTGCTGTGGGGCGTGCTGGGCATTTCTCGCTGCGGTTCGGCCGCAGAGCAGGTCGGTCTGGACTCACACCAATGTCCTCCTGGAAGGCTGAGGAGTCCGTCACAGCTGGGGTGGGATGTGGCCGGCCCAAATGCAAAGCTTCAGACAGTGAAAGCCAGCCCCCCACTCTGGCTGACCTTGGCCCTGGCCAGGTAGCTCAGTGGGTTAGAGCATCATCTCCATACAGCAAGGTCAAGGGTCTCGTTACTGGTCAGGGAACATACGAGAATCGATCAATGAATCCATGAATCAGTGGACCAACAACAACAACAACAACAAGAGATAGTTGCCCTCACTTCAGAGAAATAGAGGCAGAAAATGAGCACGTGGATTACGGCTACGTCACTTGCCTTCTGGCTGTATCTCCATTCTAACAGGGCAGCTCTGCGTGGCTTCCATGGGGAAGAGCAGGCTGTAACTGAGACGTGGCCGGTGACTCAAATTGCATGTGGCAGCATCTTTCTGGAGAGTCCTCGCTCATTGTTAAGAGAGATGGACTCCTGGCCCTAAAGAAGAACCCCTTTTGCATTCCTTGTAAAGAAGGGCATGCTTTCCAATCACACAACCGTCCGGCACCAGAGCAGCCTGAGCTCTGATTTCCCTGGGCTTGGTTCCATCGGCGGCCTGCCCCTTGTGAAGAGATGCTGGTAGGAGACCGCTCCCCGTTCTTGGAGCACCAGGACCCTATTTTATCACGTTCAGTGTCTACACAATCACAAAAATGTTTACAGTCTCTTTGCTTGCTTGATGGAAAGTTCTCATGAATTCTTAAATCTCCACGTGAACATCTTTTATCGGGGAAAAGGGGTTTGGCTTCTCTGGAGCGATACGCAAACATTTTCAAAGACGGAAATAAAAGCAACATTGGAATGACTTCATTTTTTAGAATAATTTGTTTTGGGGTAAAATACTACTCCCTCTAATAGACAAATGGTTGGCTGGAATAAGCTTTCTGCTCGATGATGGGCTTCTTAAAATGAGTACATTCTTTACCATTTTAGTTGCGTATCAATACATGTAAATCACATGTTGAGTGGCTAGAATATTTAATCATATGTTAAAGGCTTTATGTAAAATAGGAAGGGTATGATTCCCGTGGATGGCGTTTTTAACGAGAATTGCCCCCTACCCCAGAGTAGGTTGATGCTGTGTCTGAATGGAGGGTTAAAACGAAATTTTACAGGGACAGGGGGTAGACCTGTTCCTGGTACTCTGAGTGTGGGTGGGTGGGAAGTCGGGTTCAATGCTTTGGTTGAGGTCCTGAAGGAAATGTGGCAGAATCTGCCAATGTTTAGGGAGAGGAGGAGAGGAGTGTGCAGGGGGAGGGGACAGAGAGAGAGAGAGAGAGAGAATTGAATTCTGTCAACATCCCCTTTATCTCACATCAGTAGCTTGTTCACCGATCAACCATGTATACCCATATCCCAGAACTTTCTGAATAATTATGCACCTGCACGAAACGCAGCATTTTAGACCCTTTCCTTTTTAGGAATGGCTCTGAGCCATTTGGGTGCTCAGCAATCACTAGCCTCTGCTTCCCCAGGGCAAAAGAAAGCTGCAAGTGTGCCCCTCCTAACATCACGACCACGGGATGCGGTACAGGAGAAATAAGCTTTAGACCACCATCCGCCAAACCTCACCAGTCTCACGAGTGAGGACACACCAAATCCGTCAGACGACCCTCTCTGGTGGCCTCGGGCAAGCACCGGTGGGTGCTCTGTGGCACCCTAAGTGCAATGTGCTGCCAGACTCACCTCCACCCAGCCTCCAGGAGCTCCCTGCAGGATTCCCGCGGACAGCAGAAGCCACAGGCAGACTGTCGTCCTCCTCAAGCAGTGAAGGGAGCCCGGGGGCGGTGGGGCAGCTGCTCCTGGCCTCAGCGTCCCCACCTGCACAGGCCTGGCCGTCCAGCACCGTGTTTTAGCAGTGCTGCTGCCGTAGAGCTAGGAACCAGGATACCTTCAGATCATTAAACACCAGCTGTTAGAGGGGAGGGGTTCAGGGGCTGGGTGTAAAAGCTAAAGGGATTAAGCAAAAACTAAAACGAAACTCATAGACATAGACAACAGCATGCGGGTGACCAGAAGGATGGGGGGGGGAATAAATGGTGACGGACGGAGACGTGACTTGGGGTGGCGAACACACAACATAATACGTAGAGCATGCATTCTATTACAGACTCGTGCAGCTGAAACCCATCTAAACGGTATTAACCCGTGTTACCCAAACCGATCCAAGGAGAGAAAAGCAGCAGCAGGAGCTGCTAGAACAGAGAGAAAAAGCAAGTTGGGCCACCAGGCAGAGCAGACGAAAAGGGTTCCCTCGCGCGTTATGGCGTGGCCCCTGGACGACAGTGAACTGCGGGAAGGACGAACACAGGAGAGAAAGTTCCTAGGCTGCAGGTTAACGAGTTCTTCTTTCTCTGTCATTCCCTGATTCCAAACTGCTCGTCGATGAGGGGATGCTGCCGTCCCTGCCGGAGGGGCCTCGCCAAGCTCCAAGTAAACGCACCCCCAGGCTGTGCCTGCAGAAGAGAGGCACCTAACGTAGAGCAGGTGTGTCCGAACCTCGGTTCCGCTCATCGGCCAGGACAGGCCCTCTCATTCACCAGGAATGGCCAATGAATGCTTCAATAAAGAGGTAGGCTCAGTGAGGCAGATGCATGTGCTTGAAGGGAACCTGGCTTGGCTGTGCCATTAGCTCTGATATGTTTGCTGGGACAGAAGCTAGTGCCGTGGACAGAGACGACTGTCCCCTCCTCCTCAGGATGGAAGGCTCAGAGTTTACAGGGTCCCCCACAGTGCAGCCTTCAGGGTGCCCTTGGCCTGGGAACACGGTGCCCTTCAAGGCTGGTGCCCGGGGTGTCGGGTGGGCTCCCTGGAAGTCAGGTGCCTGGCTGTTTCGATGTACCCAATCTCTCAGGAACCTTGGTTTTGAATTTTTTCCTCAAACATTTTTAGGAAATGCAGACAACAGAATGAATGAGCAAGTGCTGTTTAAAGAGCAAGAATGATTTTTTGGGGGGGGTATTGGACTGAATTTAGTTTTTAAGAACTACAAAAACATTGAGATTGCAGAAACAGGAGTGAAAACGTTCTTCTGGATGAGTGTTTTTCCCCCTTTGGCCTCTCAGGACACCCATAAACTCATTAGTGAAATTCGGCAGCACGCCAGAAATATATCTTTTGCCGATCTGACCAAAAATACGGGTATAATTTTGATTCCTTCCCGCCAAACGGCTCTTGTTGTGTTGGCTATTGTCATTTTTTTTAATTTAACAGTCTAAGGAAAAAGAGGCCAGTGCCCCTGACTAAATACTCAGCAGCTAGTGTGTGTTTTTAAAATTCTGTGGCACAGCAGCTGAAAAATCACCGATGTCAAATGATTCTCCAAATGCATGTCTCGTGCCCTGGCTGGTGTGGCTCTGCTGGCTGCAGTGTCCTGCCTGCACCGAAGAGCCTGCAGGTGTGAGCCTGGGTCAGGGTGCCTTCCGAGGCTGTGAGTTCAATCCCCGAAGAGAGAGATGGAGTTTACCCTGCCAGTATCAAATGCCGCTCAGAGAACGTAGAATAGTTAGTAATAAGGAGCTGAGTGAGCCCAAATGGTGCGACTCAAGACATTTTGCAGGCACGCTGAATTGCACAGTTGGTGTTTAAATCCTTTGACAGTTTATACGTGAACTGTATATAAAGTAATAGAGCTGATGTTGAAACTCTGAGTGTGAGTGTGTGTGTGTGTTTTGTATAAGAGGAGAGACGGCCAAAGCACACACGGCCAGGAACAGTTCACTCTCTGTGTCAGGGTTTGCCACAGGCTCACGGGAGGCTCATCTCCCACTTCCAATAATGCAGATGCATTTTAGTTTCTGCTCCTTCAGTGACTCTGACCCCACTGGAAGGGGCTCTGGGACCTGGGTCCAGGCCCCGGTCGGACCATGCTTGCTGCATTCAACCTGTCCCCTGCCCTGAACTCAGAGGAAACCTGTTGAAAGGGAAGTGAAGTCCGATTTTTTTTCTCTGCTCAACCCCTCCCAGTACTTTTCAGCTAAGTCAGGGTATGACCCCAAGTCCTCACGAAGGTCCATGGCAGCCTGTCTCTGCCCTCCATATGCCCCTCACTTTTTCCCTTCTCCCACTCCCTTCATGTGTCCACTGTGGCTCACCTATTGGCTGTTCCTGGAAACCTCTCAATCCCCCCCATCGCCATGCCCCAGCTCCATCCCTCTGGGGGCCTGCTTTCTTTGGCATACTCTCCTCCCCACCAGGTACATCACACCTTGGTTCCTGCTGGCCCTGCAAGGCAGTGTCCGGTACCCAGGACCTGCCGGGGGCACCGAGAATAGTGCCACATGCACAGGAGGCTGTCAGGAAACACTTGCGTCACGGTTGGGTGTGTGGTAAGACAGAGCCAGGAAAACTCCGCCGAGGTGCCCCACAAATCCCACCCCAATGGGACATGCTGAATGGAGAAGTGTCACTCCAGAGGGTGGGCCACCATGCTAGTTTCTGTGTCCCGTCAGCTGGTCCCAATCAAGAGCAGGTGGGACGCCTGCCATACCTTCCCCAGAGGCTAGCTACAGCGTTCCCCATCAGTCTCATTGCCCCAGGCCCTGCTGGACAGCAGCATGGTGGGTGGGGGATGTTGCGGCCCCACAGTGGCCTCCCTCCCTCCTCCTGGTCCTCAGAACGCCGCTGTGTTCCCACCCAAACCCGCAGCTTATATTTATATATTTACATGAATCCACTGAATCGACAGCATACCCAAAAGGATGATGGTCCAGTCACATAATCGGGAAGTGGCACATCGCTTACATAAAATATGACTATTTGTTTGGCATCTGTTCTCTCTGTACGTGCAGAATTGTGCACTTTGCCGTGCAACTCACTAAGAATGATTCTGTTGTCAACAACGTTGCACGTGATCGGCTTCGGCACCTACTGACGCCCGGAGGACCCACTGCTTGGGCACCGTCCGAGGGGAGCGTGCCTATAAACCAGGAGATGTTAGTGCATCAAACAGTTTCCAGCTGCCTTTGGATCTAGACCCGGTGTCTGACATTTACAGCCACTGGAAACCCAGCAACATTGAAATAAGCAGCTTCCAAAGTACGGGGTTTATTTTACACCCCTGACGAGTTCATGACGGTTAACTTGCAGCTACGTACCTTGCTCTGTGGAATCCCAAAGTGCAGGGGCTCGGAGGGGGCCGGTCACTTGAACGTCTTAGGAAAATACAACTTCTTCGGGGCTGTTTGTACGTTTTTCTCTTGCAGCCAGATTCTTCTTTCTCTGAGTCTTGTGTAAACGTTTTACATCTTGTTAGACTGATGGGGATGGCGGTTCATGCCAAGAGTGGGTAGAATTCCAAGCCTTAGGTGGCAACGGAGGAGCAAAGGGCTATTCTACCATCATGTGAACCTGACCAAACTGCCCAAATTTCCACCACCCTTGAGCAAAACCAGGAAAGCTGCCACACCGCCCGAGAGAGCTTCCCCGAATTCCAACGGAAACGGCGTATTTCTCCCTCCCTTAAAGCTGGTCCGGCCACAAGTGCGTAGCCCACAAAATAATGATGAAATGTTATTTTTGGAAGAAGAGAGAGTTCATTTTGAAGCTCCCACCATAAAAAAGAAAGAAAAATTATCCTCATATAAAAAAAAGATGTACGATCGAGTTGCCTTGGCTCGAGATTTCCTTCACGTCATTTTGTGGAAAGGTACATTGTCCACCTTGAAATAAAATCTGCTGCCGCTTTGCTTCCCAGATCTGTTCCGAGTTGGGTCTCATGTACCTGCTGCCCCTGCGTCCGAGAGGGGACAGGCTAGCAGGAGTGCAGCCCAGGACAAGTGGTCCATTAATGTCTGACGAGGATGTGAACAGACTGATAGGCAAAGGAGGAACACTGCATTCCACTCTCTCTCCTGCCCCTGCAGCCAAGCGAGGGTCACACTCAGTGACGCGCACCAGGACAGGAAAGACAAGGGAGCAATGAGCACCGAGAGCTGTCTGCCCGCCAGCAGAGGAGGAACGAAAAGCCTGCTCCCCTTGGTTTGGAGAACTGGATCAGCCGTCTTCTGGCGTGAACACAGCCCCCTTCCCTGAAAGGTCAAGAGACAGGTACAGGGTGAGACAAGGGATACTTGAGAAAGTTCACAACCTGCTGGCCGTGCAAAGGAAGGGCCGGGAGAAGACACATGGAAACCGAGCCACACCAAGCGCCACTGAGGGGGACCTCTGGTGAGGCTCACAGCAGCAGCGGGCGACTCCTTCGGGGCGCAGGGTCCCCAGCGTAGACAGAGATGGAAGAAGGGTCATCACTCAGCCTCAGAAAATGGGTGCTCAGGGAAGCGGGGCGCGCTCTCCTGCCCCTTCCTCCCTGGTGTATCCACACGCTCGATGCACCAGTCTCTCAGGACATCCCAGCTATGCACGGGACAGGTGTGGGGGATGCCGTTCCGGGCACTTTGGAGTGACTGTCATGTGCACAAGGGGCTTCGGAACACCCCGTTCCTTCACCCACTTGCCCGACTCTGGGTGGGAACTTTGTCCACCCTGGTGGAGCCGTGGAAAAGCTACTTGGAAGCAGATCGGCCTCATAAAGCAGACGACTCATAAACAGATGGAGAAAATACAAACATATCATCTTGCTGGGCCAGAGTCATAGCATCGGATTTTACGTGTCCGGTCCGGATGATCTGGGGTTCATTTTCGTCATCTGAAACTCTGTGGGAGCTACTTGGGTTCTGTTTGGGAAAGTTTGGGTTGAGTTATAAGCAGGGTGAGAGCCGAGCGTGGTTGCTGAAACCTTGCTCTTCGTTTGAGAACAGGGAGCCTCTGTGATATTTTAGGGAAGGAGAGCGTGCCCCACACCAGCAGCTATCCACGGGGAGGGGAAATGACAATCGTGTATGCATGAATAAGATAGCCTATCCTCTTCGTGCTAAAAGAAGCCCGGTGTTCCCGCTCTGTGGACACTGCTATGCTGTGCTGTTCCTTCCTGCACAGGTCCTGTCCGGGTGGCCGGTGCCTCGCTGTCCACAGGGCGGAGCCTGGGGGCACCAGGAAGCCCTCCATCCTACATCGGGACCCCAGACCGTGGTACAGAAAGGCAGACCTGCCATCCAACTGGACGTGGTTATCTAGTGCCATGAATGGGGCGCTGGGTGCCGGGCAGAGGCAGGGCTGCCCTCAGCCAGGGGGCAGGTCCAGCAGAGGAGGCGACGGTAAGCGGGGCCTGGGTGAGCGTGATGGGCCCGGTAGTGGAGAAATGTGAATTCCCACATGGAGAAGGCTTCCCTGAGGAGACAAGAGGAACGCACAAGAGACTTAGAATCTGGGAATAGAGTGGGACAGGGAGAGCGTCCACGCATACCGCCCGTCATGGAGGGTGCACCTGCGGCCCAGGCAAGTCAGACTCCCCTACCATCACGCAGGCGGGGTGGTGCCCAGGACCTGACTTTGGGGTTGTTAATAGGGGGGGCTCCTGCATGCCGGGACCTGACACTCGGGGGCAGGCAGGGCCTGTGGCTGGGGATGGCCTCCCTGTATTTCCCATCCGTCCCTTCACCTCAGTGCTCAGGGTGTAGGTCAGCGGCTCAATTACGTCATTCCATCAATGCAGCCCTCACCACAGATGCCCTTCCTGGGAGGCCAGGCTCTTGCATGTCCACTGTCTCTTCTCTGTCTGTGAAAGTGCAGGGCCTTCACACCTTGGAGGTCACCAGCTAACGTCTGCCAGTCGGAAGCTTCTGTGACGTGGAAGGCACAAATAAATACAGGGCAGCCTGCTCGCCCAAGAGGTGACTGGGCCCAGAAAAAGTTACCTGAGATCTAACAGCCCGTCCGATCTCATGTGAATGAGCTACAGTGCATGTGTGTGCCTAGGGGGGACCGGTGGGATCGTGACGGATCTGGGCCAGCATCCACGCAGGCCCCTTCAGAAAGTCGCCCCCCACCTCTGTGCATCCCCACAGCCAGGGAATAAAACAGGTGACAGAAACACAGGCAGTGTGGACACTGGTGCCACTGTTCACTGCCCATCCCCAAGTCAGTCTGGAGCACTGGGCAGAGACCACTGCATGTGGAAAGGCTGGTTAAAGTAGAATAGAGATGCTCAAAATTTTTAGTTGTTTCAATGCCCATTAAAAAAACTGTTTAAATTACAAACAATTCCATGCACGTAGAGGAGTATAGAAAATGTGATGCTGTGTCTGAGCCTCAGATCTTCTGGGAGATGGGCTGGGTGGCCCTGAGACATTGAAATGTAGTCACATCCCCATGGTGACAATCTCCTGGGGGCCTTATTTCCTGTAGATTTAATCAGGACATGGCTTTATTGTTGCTGCAAGTAAGAGCAGGTCAACTCACATCGACTGATTCACATGCAGGGAAACAGAAAAGTAATTTTACTCAGAGAAAAAGGTCAATGTTTGAGTTAACATTTTTATCGCAATTTTTAGCGAAGATAAAAGCCTCCTCAAAGCTTGCCTGGGGTAGATGCTGAGGGTCTGGTGGGTGTGATCAACAAAACACATGCATGTGAGCCCTGGCTGGTGTGGCTCAGTGGATTGAGGTCCGGCCTGTGAACCAAAGGGTCGGCAGTTCGATTCCCAGTCAGGGCACATACCTGGGCTGTGGGCCACGTCGCCAGTAGGGGGTGCTCAAGAGGCAACCATACATGGATGTTTCTCTCCCTCTCTTTCTCCTTCCCTTCCCCTCTCTGTAAAAATAAATAAATAGAATATCTAAACGAAAAAGAAAAATAACATGCAGATGAGCTACAGAGAATGGGCCGCATGGTGAGCCCCCACTCTGTCAGTCCAGGGCAGGCAGACACAAACAGACAGGCTGAGAAGTGCCCTTGTTTTGTGGAATGGTGTCTACATAGTGATTCAGTACAGAGGACTCGTGTTTTCATGGAGGCAGGGCTCGGCCCGGTCTGCAGAACTCCGAGTCAAGCCAAAGACATCACTGGCGATTCTGGCTGAGCAAGGGAAGTAGAGCAGGAGATCTGGGGACCACTCCAGGAGGGGAGACAGTGCCGGGAACAGGCATTTGCTTTTCCTTCTGAATGACCAAAGGGAGTCACACCGTGGGGAACGCAGGGAAGAGTTCCCCATCTCTCCCACCTTGACACCCAGAAGACCGCACATTCACCAGATGCCAATCAGGGACAGAAAGAAATTCCATCCTTTTAAAAGTCATCCTTGCTCTGGATGAAGGCATTTAACCATCTCTATAAAAATACCCGGCTTGACATGCAGGGAAAATACTGTGAGAGAGACTTTTATCATCACTACGCTGCTAACAAATACAACGCTTCGAAAGCATCCCGGGTGGAAAATCCCAAACCGTGTAGGCAGAGGCAGATCACGCGCGCCGGCTGCACACCGCGGGAAGGTGATGATGATTCATGAGTCACTTGCCCTGCAAATGTCTGCTTTCCCTCCTCATTCGGGGGGGTCCCGGAATTCCTTGAGGGCCGAACGCGGTGACCAGCTTGGGTGCCTCAGAGACAGAGACTGCCTCACTTCCAATTCCAGCTCAACACTCTTGGCTGGGCCGCTGGAGCCGATGAGTTCAACCACGGAAGCCTCTATCCTGCTGTCTGCACAGCTGGTGGAGTGGACGCGGGTGTCCCCTGCCGTGCTCGACCAGAGCACACGCGCAAACCCCCTTGTCTGCTGGATGGGGAATGCTTCATGCACGCTCACACTGTTTTTTCCTCATGCTTCCAAGGCACTCACGTGGAACTGTGCGCTCACGTGAAACCGAAAACGGTTTGTATGTGTGTTGGTGATAATTTGGCTGCAGAAGTGGCGTTACGGGGAGCGGGAAAAGTAGTTCTACGGGTGTCGGCATGCAAATCACTGTTTCTTCTTCTGCTACTACTTTGTGCTGTGTTGCTCTCCATGTGAACAGCTGTAGATATACTTCTGCCCCCACCCAGCATTTAGATTTAAAGAATGCAGAAAAAAATGTGTGTATTATCTCCCTAAAGTCCAGGGAATTTTGGGGAAAGTTTCGACCTTTTGGCATCTCTGGGCCACACTGGAAGGAGTTGTCTTGGGCCACATGCTAAATACATTGCAACACGTAATCACCCAAAACTCTCATGTTTTAAGTAAATTTATGATGTTGTGTTGGGCTGCATTCACAGCCATCCCGGGGCCACATGTGGCCTGCAGGCCGCGAGGTGGACGTCCCTGGAAACAGTCCCGTATCGTAAATCAATGTAAGTAACTTTCCTTGTCTTTAGGAATGGGTGTAATCACACGGAGGGGGATAATTGGAAATTTATGGAATGGCCAATCTGCGCTAGCAGGGTGCCTGTCCCTAAGTTGGTTCTGGACATTCAGGGAGTCAGAACACAAATGAGATTCATCTGTAGATCATATTCCTGACAAGACTACGGTGCGTGTGATGCTTCTCATGGGAAGTTCCAGCTCGGAACTGTCTCTTGGTGCTAACGGTTCCCACACGGTCCTTATTCATCAGCTTTCTCTGCCCGCAGTTTCTCTCCTTCGGTCCGTCTCCTTTATTGTTTTCTGTTTTCAGGTTAATGGCTGGCGTGTGCGTGTGCGTGTGCGTGTGCGTGTGTGTGTGTGTGTGTGTTTGCCACCAAACACAGTGATATCCATGGCACTACATTGGATTTCCAGCAAGCTGTCACTCAACTCAGACTGAGGACCTGCCTCTCTCCAGGTGCCGAGAACACAGCTCACATACCACATTCTCTGCCGCCAGGACCTCTGTCCGGCATTCTTTCCTAAACTGGAACCCACGGCCCTCTGCTCCTTGTCTAAAGTCCTCAGGCCTCTCAGCAACCCGAGAAGTCTGCAGCAGGCCATCGATTCTTCTACCATTCCACGCGATGTCCTTTCTGAGCAGTCCCCGTGTGCATGCAGGCTGTGCCCTGCTTTAGAAATGACCTTCTGGGTGTTTGGCCACTCATCCAAGTTCAAGCGCCTTCTCCCTTTGAAGACCAGCTTTGTCCTCCAGGAGCTTCCCTAACCTCTCAGGCTCAGTGCCTTCCTGATCTCCAGCAGGTGTTATTTCCCTCACACCTCCTGGGACGGGCTCACGTCCTGAGATGCAAAACACAGGCCCCCTGAGCCGCTGAGGCCACTTCTCCAAGAACCCGGTCCATTGCTGGATGCACAGCAGATGTTAAACTCTGTGGTTGAACTGACCAATTACAGCCGACACCCATGAACACCGGAGTTAGGGGTGATTACCACACTGCTTAGTCGAAAATCCACCTGTAACGTTTGACATCTCCAGAACTCCATTATTGTACTAATAGCTTTCCCATCACATAAAGAGTCCATTATAGACATTCTCTGTGTTATAGGTATCACATATTGTATTCTTACAATCCAGTAAGCATAGAGAAGACGTATTTAATAAATCAGAGGGAAGAAAAAATACATTTACAGCACTGTCCGTACTTACTGATACCCTAAGTCTCCGTCCTCTCTTTACAAGATCAACGATCCGTCAGTCCCTGCATCCGTCTTGTCTGACATGACACACAACACTGGAGAGGTTACATGCATCCCTGACCCTAGACATCGAGACAAAAAGATAAAGGGAAAAACAGGTTCACATTCATTTCAGTTCGGCAACGCACATGCATCGGGAAGCAGCAGCAAGATGTCTGACTTATGACACCCCAGTGTGACGGCTACCTCTGCTTCACAGTAGTAAGGGAATCTAAGCGTTTTTGCTGGTAGCTTTTACTGACACGTACTCCACATTCTTGTGGCCCAGTGCAGTTCGAACCCGTGTCCCCAACGGTCAACTGTGGGTGTCCCAAGCAGCCGGGAGTTCCCCCTTGCTGTGCCTGGGCTGAATTTTGAGTTCAATGGCTATGATCTGGAGGAAAATTAGGCAACAGGAGCCTGAAAGTCAGCACTAACGGTCAAAGAGGCTTCTGATGTGAATAGCTAAGAGGGAACCGAATAATCTCACGGACCAGGCTCCGTGAGAGTGACACCCATCCACACAGACCGCAGGTATCAGGGCCACATGGCATGTTCCGGTGGCGTGTTCAACACCTAGTGACCCCTCATGCACACCACACTTCCCAACACCCAGAGACACGTTCCACGCACTCACTCAAGGCAGCATTACAAAGCGTGGCAGACAGACGTTTCCTGTTCCCCAATTGGATTAAGATGGGTGCCGAAGTGTTAATTTGCGGCTGCATATTCCTATCTAAAAATAACAGGGGGAGGCACTGACACGCCATCAATCAATCTCGCTTTGCCCCGGGGAAGAAAGCCGCCTTGCTCCCTCCAGGTCCTCAATGATTTCGAGACAGCTGGCAGAAACTGAGTCCTCAGAGGCATTTCCGGGTCACAGACACTTGATGCAGTGGCATAGCGTGATCGGCGTGTTCTCTTTACGACCATGTCTGCGGTTGGGGGAGGGTTACACGTCACACTGGAGTGTGCTCCCGATTGGAAGAAATGACAGTTCGCGCACCAGCTCCAAACACAAAGTTACTGATCGGTGGGGACAACTGGTCTCTGATCTCTAACCAGCAGGCAGGCAATATTGGGTATTTGCCAATGATTTGAAAATAAGTATCCGGGAACAGGAGTTGCTAAGTCAACTATGAGAAGCCACCCAGTAAAATACTAGGCACCCGTAGATAAAAAAAGTGTGAGACCGGTATATATGGACGGGAATGAGGGGCAGTGTTTGTTTCTGGATGAGGAGAAACTACTAAAAGCGGTTTTTCAGAATGGGTGGCTTCCAAGACCTATTTCTCGCTTGAATAAATGGCAAGGTGTCTACATGAACCAACTAATATACACATGACCACTTATGGTCTACGTGTTTTTCTTTTAACCCATTTTATCTGGAAAATGCAGTTGTCACTGAGATCCCCAGGAGGAACCCTTGAAAATCAAATATTCCTCACTGCCTTTCCATCTCATAAACTTTATCAAAATACGTCTGCACAGGTACCTTGGACGTAGAAATGGGCTCATTCCTGTCAAGTTTTCAAATTTCCGTATCACGTGAAATAATTTCCCCTGTAATTTGGTTTTCCTGGCTTGTTATTTCTTTAATTTTATGTTGTATTTTGGATTGGTGCTATCGCCACTTCTTAAATTAAATTATCTACTGGCTTATTCATTTTACTAATTTTTGTAAAGAGTCTACACTTGGGTTTATCGGGTTCATCACTTATGGGCTTTCTAATGCTTAATTTCACTTTTCTCCTTTTTTTTTAACCAGATACGTATACAATAAATTATATATAATAAATATATATACATATACATTTCTTTTTTAAATTTACACTTAATTGAATAGAATATTTTAAGGCTCGCAAAACCTTGGGGGACAGCATTAGCTTCATTTTCAACTGTTTTTTTCCTTATTGACTAAAATAATTGGGAAAGTTATTACATTTCTTCTGAGGATGTTTCCCCACAGTAAAAAAAAATGTCCTATAAATTCTGCACCTTATAATTTTATGTTCTCTTGTCCTCAATCATTATGACACAGGTTGTCATAGATTTGATTTTATTTCACTGTTAATTTTCAGGGTGCTTGTCTTAACTTGCTCTTTTGTTAGTGATTTCTCACTTTATTGTTGGGGATGGGAGACGGGGGTAGTTCCTCTCTCTGCTTTCTGGAATCTTTGAAGATTTGTGTGTGTGTGTGTGTATTTAAGTGTGAGAGAATCTTTTGTTTTAAATAGGTGGATGAATTTATCTCACATTGACTGCTGTGACAGATATATTGCCTATTTTTTCTATGTTTTCTTTTCTCATTTACTTTTTATTACTTAAAGAAGTTATGACATTTTTGGATGGAGTTTTGATAATGATTAAAAAAAAGGAAGGAGGCTTCGGAGGTATTTCCATTAAAAAAAAAACCCAGCGGATATTACAACCGCCTACTAATCAAGAGACCTACGCGTGTAAGAAAACTGTACAAACTATTTGGAAAGGAGGCTACTTTGCATTTCTCTCTTGTCCTTAATATTCCTTTTTTTTTTTGTCAATGCAAAGCCCAATAATAGTGAACCTCTTATGTGTAAAGAAAAGTAGCCCCACTGGCGTTGGCGTTGGGTAATAAATTACAGAGATCTCAAGAAATTATGTACAGAAATATTTCCGCGTTCCGAAGAATCAAATTCATGCTTCAGAGAAAATTTCATTTATCTTTTTTATGTCGCTGAGAGCCGCATCAGGATGGGCGTAACCGATTTTTCCGGGGAAGGTTCCGACGTCCTCTCCCAAGAAAACGCGCAATGTGCTGTGTCAGAAATCCCGCGCAGAAACTCATTGTCTTGGACAGAACCTCCGACTGATTCTCCCACGGAGAGCTGTCTCGTCAGCTGCTCTCGCTGGATCCAGCTTGAAACGCTTTACTGTGAAATGGTCCTGCGCACATTCCTCCGTGAGACTAACGGTCGCTAAGCGTAAAATTCATTGCGTGTGATACTCTCTTTCAGGGAACCCGCGGCATTTCTTTTCTTCTTCTGCTGTTACAGGTTAAGAAAAAAAAAGGGGAAAGGAAAGAATCCACAAGGATCACACTTTTTATTAACAGAGAATCGTACAGAACTGTGCATATGTATTTAGTCTTTCTGTCCCACAGAAAACATGGATAATGAAGGTCGTCTCCCTCGCTGCGGAAACTTTAAATTTCAGATCCTCGCCCTGCTTTATTCACTAACCGTATTCAAAGTGACCTTTGATGCGTGTGCAGGTGCGTGATGTGTGGCAGAGCAGGCTGGGCCTCTGCGGAACCTAAGGAAGACGTCAGCTATCGGGGAAGAAAAACAGATGCATCTGTCAAGGAGCAGGGACAAGCATGGCCACGTCCCAAGTAAAGGGGTCCCAAGTAAAAGCAATTTCCTTCCCATTTTTGTGTAAATGATTTTTTTTTCCCCTGTAGAGTTTTTGATCCTTCTTGAGATTGGGGAAAAAGAAGAAAAATATCAAGGTTTTTTTTCTTTTTTTTAAAGGTTTTTGTATGTGATCCCAAAGAAAGTGTTTTCTCTCATGAAACGTGTTTTTCTAACCATCACACACACTTTAATAGTCTAAGCTTGCTTCGAGGCCATGGTTTATCTAAAAAGACTGCAGAGCATGCGGGGTAATGGTGTTGGTCTTCGGGGCCGCCCTAAAGGCAAACATGGTTGAGCTTGCTGGGGGCTCACCCATCTCCGAACTACCCGTCTGCAGCACCTGGCCCGCTGCACACACTGAAGAAATACAAAAAGGCACCCGTGGGGGGGCGTCCTTCCTCAAACCGCAGCTGCCGAAGGGAGGAAAGCACGTTCCACGTCAAAGATGAAAATAGATCTTAGGACTGTGGGAAGTACAACGGCGGGAAGTGCCACGAGGAACAGGCGGCTGAGCTACTCTCTGGGCAAATGGATCCTTCGGATAAACGTTTCTAACTCCTTCACGTGGTGACAGGTACAATGGTAACATCTCCACACCCGGAAGATGGTTAGCGTTTCTGAGGCTCCCAAGTGTGTGCAGGGACAGGAGCCTCGGGGGCGGGGGTCAACTCTGGGACCACAGTGGGCACTGCACAACACTATGGTGTCTTCCCCTGCCTTGTCACCATGTGCAGTGTGGCATCATGCAGGAGACAGAGAGCTATGGCCCTTGGGCCAAAGCCGGGCCCCACTGAGGGCTGTCAATAAAGTTTTATTGGAACATCGGCACAAGTGTTTGTTTAGGCTGTGCACATCTGTCATGCTTGCTTGTGACGACAACAGAGCTGAGGAGTTGGAGCACAGCTGGCCTGAGTCACCAGTCCCCTGGGAAACATCCACCAGCCCCTGCTACTCTCAGCCGCCCGGCCCTTCAGGACTCCCCTGGCCCTCCCGCGCCTTAGCACCGACTCCCAAGAAGACGCCCCATCTTTGGCACGTCCGCACATCTGCGCATGAAGCCACCTCTCGCCTCCTGGACGCGACCCAGCTGTTTTTCCCCAACTCACTCCTCTGCAGGCCCCGCCCCCCACCTTCGACATCACTTCTGGTCCCACCTAGACCCTGTGGGCCACACTCACACGCACAGTGTTCATCTCTGTGGCGCATGAAAGAGGCGCTTGTCCGGCACCTCTAAACACGTCAAAGAACTCTGCGAAGCGTGCCAGCAGAGCACACAGAGTTTATTCAGAATATCTGGCCGCCAAGAACGCAGCGTTCTACAGCTCCCCTTCCAATGGGATGTCAGACTGAAGGGCTGGCAGCGGGGCTGGGCGTCCGTGGGAGGCAGGCTGTCGAGCTGGGCAGCGGCCCGGCCCCCCGTGGGGAGCCAACACAACCACTGGGCTAGTGACGTCGGCGCCAGCCCACTGGAAGAACTCCAGTTGGATCCCTGACATCCCATTAAATCGCCGTTTGGGTAACAGAGTGGCAACAAAGGCATCCTTAGCTCTGGGAGCAAGAGCAGGCGGGTCGAACAGAAACAAGTGTTCACACGCTATGGCTCATCGTGAGTACCACGTGCTAGGGCTTACCAGAGGGCACTTGAAGGGGCACGCCTGGGAGGAAGATGTTGATCTCGGCTGTGGTCTTGCAGACGTCACAGGGCTCCAGGCATGGATGGCCAGCCTGTCCGTGGGTGTGAGGACACCGGACATCGGTGTTGGAGGAGGACAACTCCCCTGGGCCAGAGTACCTGCCAAAGGGGACACCAGGGAGACTTACAAGCAGTGGGCATCATGCTTACATCCACGATCAAGTTTTGTGGACGGGTCTTTCCTTCTAAACAGACATCTACTGCCTTGACTAGAGAGTCCCTTGGAAGAAGACTTGTCAAATTCACTGAGGATCTGCTGATGGGAATCGTTTACCATATGGACGCGATACACGCACACATCATCAGCGCTGGTGGTTAAACAACAATCTAACACACACACACACACACACACACACTAAAAAAAGAAAACCTTCCCTGAAACTGGAATAACCCACCTCTCCTGTCCACAGCCAAGCCTGGCAGGTTGCTAATGACAACAACTTGAAGCAGCTTCTGTCTGATCCAAGTTTCCAGTGAAGACCGTGTTCCAGCTGCAGAGAGTCGAGGCTGGAAGGCACACTCTCGGTCCGCGCTGGGTGAGCCGGCCTCTCCCAGGCCACCGTCTGAGACAGATCAGGTTTGATTTATGAGGACTCCGAAGAGAACGCATTCAGGGCGTGCCAAGTCCGGCCTGGTCCACAGGGCGCGTTGCTGGCGGGCAACTGGCCTGGGAGGCTCTCTCCGAGGCTGAGGCGGCTGCCAGCAGTTTGGCTGTTCTGTCTCTATTTCTTTTTACATCAGAAAAAAAAAAAAAAAGGAGAATCGCTTTTTATTTGGAAGTAAGACGTCTTTTTCTGTCGAGAAGAGGTCTGTTTTCCTTTTGCCCATCTGTGACAATTCATTTATAGCTCTGTAAAAGGAGGCGTTGTGCAGCCTTTCCTACAGAAATACAAAATGCGTGGAGTCGAGTATGAAATAAGTAACCGAGAAGGAGGAGGGGCACCTGCCAGTCACCTCCTGCGATTTGTGTTTTCCCCCCAGACCTTGTCAAGTGAGACTTGGGGCCTCGCTGGGAATATGGGTCTGCAGCAGGGCAGAGCAACCCTGTGCGCTCGGAAGGCTGCGTGATAGCTTGAGAAGCAATCCCCAGCAGAACGCCGTGGGCTGGGTTTCGGCTGGAAGAGGCTTTCCGCGCATTTCAGACGGGGCCTGCAGCAGCCTCGGCGGTGCCCCATGGAGTCAGAACAGAAGGGGGTGTAGCTTCCTGGAACTTACATCACCCGCCACGTTCACAGGAGAGAGGAAGACCCCGTCCAAGAGAACCATTTCAAACCGCTGTGAGAGGACAGTTTGACTCAGAGGGCCGCATCTGGGGTGCAGGCCACGGTGTCGTATCTTCATTCAGCTACGATCCTGACCTCAGCTCTCCATCTCTGCACGGCAGGGACATCTGGGCACGGGGCCAGACTCAGCCTGTTATTTCTCTGCAGTCTCCTAGGCTGGCCCCTAAAATAAAGTGCTTCCTTCTTTCAACACGAAGCAGGGGTCCTTGCGCAGAAGAAAATTGCATCTGCTGCATAGTTAACAAACTCAGTGACTACAGTCCGGTTACGGAATAAACCAAAACACCTCAAGGGTAGGGAGAAGAGAAGAACCGAAGGGTGCATCTGGGGCCAGGGGACCACAGAGATTCGGAGGTCCCTTTTTGGTGGGATCTGAGGGGTCCCCAGGAAAGCTCTGTCCGAACGTCATACCTTTGCGACCCCGGAGCTGAGCTCACTGAGCCCTCACACTGCCCGCTCGGCCCCAACTGGGGCTGGAGTCTCACACGTGGCAGGTGTCTCACAGGTGGGTCTGCCAGCCCTGGGTCGCCATGGCTCCGGGAAAAAGCAGCGAGGAATCAGGCACACTGTCTGCGCAGAAGACGAAGGGCTGATGAGACAATGACAGATACAGAGTGGTTCCGAGGAAGCAGCTCTTGTTCAGGAAGGTTCTGTCCAGAGTCCTGGCCCGCCCCGCCCCTGGGGGCAGCAGAAGCAGCTGGCTGGGAGGGCGTGGGCCGCTAGGACGTGCTGGCCAGAAGGAGACCTTGGTGCCACCAGAGTTCCCGGGACAAGATGCCAGCCCCTTGTGCTTCTTTAATGCACCGTAGGAGCAGGCTAGGCTATGTTAGGATGGAGCCCTAAGTTATTTTGCATGACAAACAACACATTTTTAGACCTCCCTCCAAGACCCACCCTGTGTGTTAGATCCAACAACTGTGAACGGACGTTTTGGGGGGTGGGGTAGGGGAGTCCTTTCATCACGCTGGCTTCCAACTATCACCCCCACGGGCTCCAGGGCTCCCAGGTGGCACACTGGAGGTTTCTAAAACCTGGCTTTGAAAATTCCCAGCGAAAGCCGTTGGCCTCCATAGTTCCATGTGAGAGAGTTACTGTGTCTCTCGTAACTCACATTTCACGTCCTGCAGAGCTACATGCCTTCACCCACACCCTGAGGGGGGAACCAGTCCGGGGCCACAGGTGAAGAATACGTAGACTCTGTAGGCAGCAAAGGTGTCACGTGGAATGACCCCACCAGGGGTGGGTCTGGCTCTTCCATCGTCCTAGAGTTGATGTTAGGCAGGCGTTCCTGCCACTGAATTGAGTCTTCGTCAGGTTGCTGTGGAGAATAATACGACTAAGCTCTACTTAACAATAAAGTGATTTGCCGTTACTTAGGGAGGAGTGACACCATATTGGGTTGTAAGGATGAAGCACAGATACGTGCATATAGACAGCAGGCATAAATCAACAGGAGAGAGATAATAGTTGACGGATAGTAGAAGATAGATAGATCCCAGATAGATAAAAAAAACAAGATGAGACATAAATAGAGAATATCAAAATCTCTCTGCCTGTATTCAAATAACAACTGATTTTCTATTTTACCAGTTAAATGTCTTTGACAGGTTTTGAACTCTGGATGAACCCAGCGAATTGAAATCCCAAGCCACAACAGTGAAATGCAGAACTCAGGAGGATAACTGCACACACTCCTGAAGAGATTAGGAAATTGCAGAATCAAAACAAAAAAAAGGCAAAGAAAAAAAGATCAGCAAACCTACATATCTGAGGTCAGGCGACCACCGACTGCATTTTCTATCGAGTGAAGCAGGACACTGCATTTCATGGACATAATTATACAATTAACGTACGAGCGTCAAGTTCACGTTGTTTTGATGAGTGAGGGAGGGAGAGAGGCAGCTTGTTATAAAGATGGCTTGTGCCAGCTGGCTAGACCAGTCCTCTGCCCATCTCGGATGTCAATAAACCACATGTATGAGGTCAGCACGCCCCCGTAAGTAACCAGAACACGCTGCTGGAAATACACCCCGTTGGACGGCCCATGTCTCAGTGTTTCCACCATTCTAGCTGCAACTCGAGTGTGGCGCTCTGTTGTTTGCGTTTGGGAGACCCCCGCCAATGACTGTGCCTTCATGTCACGTCTGCACACATAAGTTCATGCTGAAATGCAATATCGACTCCATACGTGTCCGAAGCAGGCCGGCAGGGTGGGGTGGAGAGGCAGGCACCCTGGCCACGAACGTCTCCAAAGGCCATGACTTCGACGGCAATGCAACGCCCCCAACGTCATCATCTCTCAATGACGGTCTCCTCACAAAGATTGAGAGGCTTGCTCCCTGCGATACCAAGCAAACTGAAAGTTGCGGTGCGTCCAGCGTCAAAAATACTTTGGAGCTTATGCAGATCAAATTCATCGGGGAGGTGCGTCTTCCTTAAGCAAATCAAATCCAGGGGAACCAGAGCGACATTTCTCAGTAAAAGACTGCTAACTGCCAAGGCAATGACTAATCCGCGGCAGAATCAGCGGAGATGCTGAAGGTCGCTAGCGCCCATAGGTACGGAAAGAGTTCACGCTCATGCTTTGGATGTGATGCGGGGCTTGATGTGATCAGGTACACAGCATCAACACATACACACATCTATGTTTCTCCTCCGACAGCCCCCAGCTCACGACCCGTGACGGCTGCCTAAGGGACTCTATCTGAAAGGTGCTGAGCACAGGTGGAACGCACGGTGTGATGAAATCACTTGTGCAGTGCATTCAGTTCCAAACCTAAAGTCTCTTCCGTCCATCTCTCTCCTGAGAGGACCGTGAGCCAGGCTGTGGACAGGACTGAGGCCAGAGGACAGCAAGCACCAGAGCCGCCTGCCCGATCAGCATTCGGCAGAAGGGGCAGTGCCCTAGCCAGCGGCTCAGTGGGGACGGCACACTCACCACATGGGCCCCGATGCTGTTCTCTGACGAGCCTGCAGACATAACATCCAAGCCAGGCACGGACCAAGGATGACCTCACGCACATGTGACTGGGCTCCCGTCCAAGTTTACGTTAGACGTCAAGGCAGCCCACCCAGGGAAGGAAAACCCAACGAAAGAAGTGATCTTGTGTCTGTCGCTACGGGGAAAAACACGCAACTCACAAGGCCACGGCACTACGGCTGTGAAAATAATAGGGGACTGTGTTTTGGATGGAAACCCAAGGAGCATGTTCGTAGCTCAGTGACGCTGACGAGCTGACTTCCAGGAGAGGTGGAGCGGGGTGTGCGCTGTACAGCTCGGCTGTAGGAGTGTGGGCTCTTTACACAGCGGGCGCGCATTGTATTTAGAAGCAAACCCGTATCTTACAGAGGTCTGTCCAGTGCTTTCTATGCCTGAACTTATGGTAATGATCTATCACGACCACCATGCCATCTTCCTTCGAATTCAGAGACGTTTGGCATCTTTCTCCCTGTGAGCTGCTGTAACCCAGTGCCCTAGGCTGCTGGCTTATGGAGAACACACACCGATTTCTTGCTGTTCCAGAGGCGGGAAGTCTGAGCTCGCGGTCAGGTGCTGGTGGGCACCCTCGGCCTGGGTCCCAGACACGGAGACTTGGGAGCACATGAACACCCAGGCCATGGCTTGGTCTTTGATAAACTTCAGCCACTGGAAGAAGAGTCATGGAAGAGAAAGCAGTTGCTCTCACGGACTCAGATAAAGGCGCTTTGAATATAAACCACAGTTAAGGAGTTCCTTGTAGCTCCACCGTCTTTGATGGTGGATGACAGACAAGGCAGAGAGATTATACACGGCAAAAATCGGCACTGCCGCCAGATTTCAACACTTCTGCTCAGGTGGGCACAGATTAGAAGAACGTCTAGTGATGGTCTGATTTCGGTGGTTTTCCCCAAAGCAGATTTTGGAATAAAGATGTGGGGGGCGAGGAGTCGATGCAGGAGCCTTCGTGAGGGTCGTGCTGAAGCAGAGGGGTAGCACAGGAGCTGGTGAGCGGGGCCTGCCATGGGCAACAGCAGGAAGGAGGCTGGACCACGTCTCCAAGGGGTGTCCAGTGACATCCACACAATGCAAGTGACAGCAGGTCTCAAAGACCCTGTGTTCCCTCCAGGGCTCATGCAAAATAGCAACTTCAGGAGGCATGTGGCTTGAAGACAACCGGTTCCAGGAACATAATCATTGTCACTCTAAGCTAAGCATGGAGCTGGTGACAGGATCAGGTGCAGCCGTGGCTGATGGGCTGTGCATAGTGAACTCAGCTACAGTGCACTGAGTGAGCTGCACATCAGGAGCATGGAAAACAATGAAACCGGACAACAGAGACTCTTCATAAACAACAGCCCTTGCTCTGAGGCAATACAGTGGATGAGTAAGTGACTATGCCTTTCATTCTGGTACGCCAGGCTTTCAACATAAGACGTCATGTCTGGCCGTTGATGGGAAGAAAGGATGCTTGTCCTCTGGTGTGCTGATGAAACACAGCCTGAAAGCTGGGTGCTTTCCGTAAACATGACCAAGGCAGCTACTGAACACGGGGAACCAGCTCTCAGCGCAATGCCCAGACATGGGTCCTCAAACATCCAGGGGGCGTCTTTCTGCCCCCTGCTTCTACAGGGCCTGACTTCCCCACCACTGGCCACATGTATGAGACCAGGCAATGACCTTTGGGGAGGGGCAACTCCTCCGACCGCTGTGAATCGTTAAAACCAGCACACTGCTACACTGCGTATTCCGGTACCCAGCCCAGAAAATTAGTACAGAAAATGATGATACCGGGGAAAATCGGGGTGCTATCCCTTGATCCATGTCGGTCATTTTGTTTGAATGAGCCTTTTCATTCTAGGCAGAGTGCTTAAATTGGTGTTTCTCAGACTTTATTTTTAATTATCACTAGCCCAAGAAACCTTGGTAGGCATTCTTTTCTCTGATGCCCACTCCCAATGACATTTCAATGCCTTTGATATTCTATATATCTGTTTATGTATTCTACACATGCTAATGTTATTCCTAAAGAGTGTGTAGTTTTCACCTCTGAGAACCAATTTCCACCCCGTTGGGGGAGCTCTGACTCCCTTTGGGAAGGCAACAGGGGAAGGAACCACTTGGTAGCCAAGAGGAAAGTACGGACTGTGCGAAACACGTTTCTAAATGTCCCTAGTCCTTATGGAATGTACTAAGGACACAATCCCTAAGCCACTCAGGGCCTGCTTTTGATACCACGCAGTGGAAGATGACTACTGACTTCTTGAAATGTCATTAGTCTCCTATCACAACAAGTATTTCTCAAGGCCAGCAGCACCTCACGTTCACTCCTATAACCTTGACCGAAGATGGAAATGTGCGCTCACTGTGCAAACACCATTCACCCATTGCTGAATGGTGAGTGGATGAGTCAATAGCTGAAGGAGTGAAAGGCGTGTGGATGATGAGTTTCTCCTAGGACACAGAGCAGCCTTCCACAAAAATCCACGGACTACTGGGAAATGAGGAGATGGGAATGTCAATCACTGCCAAGGAATGTTGTAAGTAGAATTATATATCCAAGTATTTGGTTATATGCCCTGGCTGGCGTGGCTCAGTTGGTGGAGCATCGTCCCGTAACTGAAAGGTGGCTTGTTCACTCCCTGGCCTGGGCATGTAAGAACCCCTGACCCAGGTGCATATGGGAAGCAACCAATAAACGCTTCTTTCTATTCCTTTCTCCCTTCCTGTCTCTCTAAAAGCAAAGAAAAATGTCCTCAGGTGAGGATAAAAAAAGACAGAAAAGTAGATTGTGTGCCCCAGCTGAGAGTGAGATAGGAAATCAGAGGCATATTGAGGCCGGTGGGGTGTGCCTGATGCAGAGCGCTCTTGTTATCGTGAGCGTCCACAGTCAGCGACCACCGGGTGCCAATTCCACCCTCATCCCGTGGTGGCTTTATTGGCAACAAGCTCCTTTTGAAAGAAAGAGTCAATTATTCATCTGCTTCCCAAAGGTGGTAACACTTCAAAACATTTGCCTTTCACTGGTAGAAAAAAAAACAACTGCTAATATAGTCTCCACAAGATTATCGAAAAATGAAAGACCTTGGGCGATGGTTTCTGATCCGTGAACTTTGCACCTGATTCTATAGTTAATGCCAAAGAAAAATCTGTCAGAGAAAATGGCGAGAATATATTTAATCCATGCCATTTTCAAAATCAATACGTGTTGAAATGAAGCGAAATGTGCCATGTACAGAGGCTTGACAGGAGACAGCAGATCAAGGTGGGTCGGCCTGCATACCCCCCGAATCTCCATCAGGAAGTGAAGATTGTTTTGTCTTCTTCATAAATTATTGTTTCATTGCTGTGGCATAGAAAGCTCCCATTTTGTCTCCATTTGTAAAACAGACAGAATTCTCTATTTTGAGACAGACTTTATTTTGTAGAGTCGTTTTAGGTCCACAGCCAAATCGAGCGAGAAGGTACAGAGGTTTCCCATACGCCTCTGCCTGGATTCATGTGCAGCCACCCCCACCACCTACATCCTTACCCAAGTTCATTTTTTACAATAAGGGAACCGGCACGGATGCATCGCCACTGTCACTGCAAGGCTCTAGTTCCCAGCGGGGTCCCCCTTGGTGCTGTACAGGCTCTGGGTCTGGACAAATGTATCATGAGAACCGTCCACCACTATAGGGCCGCACAGAACGGGTGTCATTCCCCTGAAACCCTCTGCCCTCCGCCGTTCATCCCTCCCTCCCCACAACCCCTGGCAACTCCTGATCTCCGTCCCGTTCTGCCTTTTTCCAGAATGTCGTCGAGTTTGAATCACACAGCACGTAGCCTTTTCAGAGTGGTTTCCTTCACTTAAGTCCTAAGCATTGAAGGTTGGTTCCTTCACGTCTTTTCACGGCTTGGTAGCTCCTGTCTTCTTCGCGCTGAGTAATATTCCTTGGTCTGGATGCACAGGAGCTTGTCCATCTGCTGCGGAAGGACATCCCAGTCGCTCCCAAATTTCGGCATTCATGAAAAAAGCTTCTGTGAACATCCACAGTTGGTTTTTGTGTGGATGAAATGAAGACCCATGAATCATGAAGTTGAGGGATATTATACCGTAAAATCAGATTTCTGTGCGAGTCAGGTCACGTGATTATTCACGAGACCGTCACGTTAGAATGTCAGCATGTTATTTTTCAAAGCCAGAGGCCACCAGGTCAACTTTAGTGTCCTTGCCCAGGAGGTCAGAAGGGACTTATCTTCCCTTCTCTCTTTGGTGTGCATGAAAAAATACCTTCTTTTACTAACTGACAACAGCCATAGGTGGGGTCATCTAAAAGTGGGAACAGATGTCCTCTGATCTGTTGATCTGAAAATAAAATTGACATTGGAATATTCGGGGATTTTCCTGGACCTCCTTGAAAGGCTGTAAAAACTAATTGTTCATGCACTGGAAGAAAACATGCAACATTTTTGGCATGTTATGCTTTATTATTTCAAGACAGGTAAAAATGCAACTGAAACACAAAAAAAGGTTTGTGCCATGTAGGGACAAGGTGCTGTGAGTGACTGAACGTGTCAAAAGTGGTTTGTGAAGTTTCGGGCTGCAGACTTCTCGCTGGACGATGCTCCACGGTCAGGTAGACCAGTTGAAGTGGACGGCGATCCAATCGAGACATTCACTGAGAAAAATCAAGGTTTTCCTACACGGGAGATAGCCAAATGCACTCAAAATATCCAAAATTAATAAAGCTATTGGCGAAAGTGAAAAAGCGTGCCTTTTATTTTACGGAAAAAACCCAAACGGCCTTTTTGGCCAGCCCGATACATTTTTTTAAATGTATGTAAAATGCTTCGTATCTTTACAAGTATCTCCTGGAATATCATCAATAATAAAGGAGAAAAAAGTATACTGTGGTTTCTATTTAGTCCTAAAACTCTCTGAAATTAAATACGTACAACTTGAAATGGAACTTAGAATCATGTCTTAAAGGCGCGGCAAATTTGGAGCTTAATGAGGAAAACTAATGTAAAATTAGACCGAATGAATCACGCCATATGCCGTCCTTTTAAGTAAATTGAAACCTTTTTTCGCTTTGTTCCTCATTGCCTGCCTCTCTCTCATCACAAATGAGCCTTTTGATTGGACTATTTTTGGAATCATGTTAATGATTTAAGTGGTATTTGCGGGTATTCCAACTCCTTCAGAAGACAACACAATTAGGAAAAATAATATAAAAGTAAAGATTTCCAGAGCAAAATTGTGGAACAACAACAACAACAAAAATGACAGTGCTTCTACATTCAGTTACTAATTCTAAATCTTCAGTCCGGTGATTTTAGCATTTGAGTTTAAACTGAGAAGCGACCTTTCCAACTCCTTCACATCACAGAAACAATGACATTTTTTAATCTTGTTTTTTTTAAAAACGAGATGCACGTTTCCCAGAGACAAAAATAAAAAGGAAAATAAAAATAAATAGTCCTCATCATCTGGAAAAAATGTTTCTGCAGAATATCTTCTTATCGTCTTATTTTCTGGGTGTTTCTCCCTCACGGTTTTGGAGGGGGGAGTTTAAAATTTGTTTTAACCTACGAAGCATCATGTTTTGAAGTGCAATAAATGAGTATCTTTTGAAGGGGCTTTTGAAACCTTTGAATGGATGAGACATGGTGGCAGCTCGTCTTCCAAGAAATTCTGTGTCTTGGGTGTGAGTCTGTGTCCTCCCGAGGAAGACCGGCGGGGTAGGTGTGGCCTATGACCCCTAGGTTCACCAAGTGCAAGGCGGGGAATTCCGGCAGGTGTTTGCACCGCAAGTCTCACCGCGCACCAGGCTGCGTGGCTAATAACTGCTTTCTCCAAGCTCGGGTTAGGCGGTGCAGCACACTATTGATTCCCTCTCTAACGACCGGTTGAGTCTTGTTATTGTCCTAGGCCATGATGATGACCGCAAATCAGCAGCAATGAATCAAAATCCATTGCTACCAGTCGGAGGAAAGACTGAGCATTTATTTTTGAACATTGCAGTAAAATCACTTTATCTAGTTCCGCTCTTTCAAAAAAATGCAACGCTGTCTGAACATTTTATTACAGAAATTGTGCCTATTTCCCCACTCCTGCTTGCTCTGATCCTATCAACTGGAAAAATTAATAACGTGCTTAAAGAAATCCAATATTTACCAGCATTTCTTGGCATTTCTAATTTTTAAGTGAGCGTACGTGGTTTTATATCTTATGGCACGGTATAATAATGAACGATTTTTGCACCATTGAATAAATAAATGAATATATGGTGCTAATCATCAGTGTTCAATTTTGAGCATAAAATGAATGTATTTTTTTATGCCCAAATCATGCTGCTTTTGCACACATCTCTCAGCCATAGAAACTAGATTTCTCATATGTGAATTTGTTTTAAGATGACAATTTTTATCTAGCACATCTTCCAGCTCAGCTGTGCCCTATAACTGTGCCCCCTTTCTTCACACACGAGCATAAGTCCCTACCCTTCCCCGCTGTACTGTCACAAAACCCAAATCTGCTCCCTTCTTTCCTGCTCCATCGATCGGCCCTACCCTCTCGCTGCCTTTACCATCTGATTCCCGCCCCCACTTCCACCTTCCCACTGTCCCACTGCTAACGTCCCCCGCAGTGAGGGTGTGCTCAACTCTTCTGCATTTCCACCGTTTTACGTAAGTTTTCACATCCACTCTTCTTTCTTCTCCTCGAGGAAACAGTAAATTGCAAAAGGACATCTCGGTGTCGATAATGCCTCCTCTTTTCCCTCCCCAAGACTCTTCACTTGGTGCAACTCAGAGGCCATCCCTCCTGTAGAACTGAAACTGTTTTTTGGAGTTTGTTTCACAGGATGACTTTTTTTTTTTTACCGCGTTTAACCCGCTCAGCTTCGCAGTGTTTGAAATCGTGAATGTCCTCAACGTCTGTTTTTCACCGATTTCCTGGCTCTCTTCCTATGGCTGCACTTTCTAAATCTGTCCAGCTGCAGCCTCTCTCTCCGTCTCTCTCACCGCCACCTGCCCTTAGTGCCGACGCTAGTTCAGGGTTCAGACTCAGTCATCATCTTGTTCCCTCTCCATCACTGGCCACATCCTGACCTCCAGGGCTACAGCTATTTCCTCTCTTAGGTCTCATAGCTCCTTCCAGACTTCATTCCAGCTGCCTCCTCGGCAGTCCCCTGTGGATTTGCCCCAGTGACTGAGATGTGTTTTATTGGAGAATTCCTATCTGTCTGCCCAAACACCTTACTCTTCCGGGTGCGCATGTCAATCATGAGCACAAACACCCGCAACCCGCAAAGGACACGAAGCTTCGGTCACTGTGACTTCTCTCCTTTGCCTTCAAACCAGCCAGGGGCAAGGCAGTCTCAGTGTTCATACCATTCCCTCTTTATGCGTTAATTCATCCACCACAATTAACTGAGAGCAGCGACCAGGTGTGCTAACTCTCCCTGCCCCAATTAGCGTGAGTTCTAGATAGAGCAGAGGTGTGGGACCTAACAGAGGAGGCGGCACAGGCCAGTAAATACAGTGATGAACGTTAGTACAAAAGCTTCCTGGAGACACGTGTGTGGTGTTGTGGTCCAGGTGTGGCGTCTGTGTCCCCTGGTGTGATTAAACGTCAGTGTACTAAACATAAGGGGTAAGAGAGAAGTGTAGGCAAGACTTCAGGGCTTGAATCATGCCATAGAGGGTGATGCTCTTACTAGAAGGCAAGAGCAAAAAAATGAATCTGCAGTATTGATAACTCAAGAGACCCTTGGTAAAACTAGAGGGTACATCTAACAGTTCCTAGGTGATAAGGATGAGAAAGTTAGAGACTTTTCTGACCGAATTAGAAATCTGGGGGTCACCACTCATTGCTCAGTCTGTACTATTGGCAACTGTGGTATTTTTTTTAAAGCTCCCATTACTGGGAAAATATGATTATTTCAGTGTGCTCACAGTGAAAATGGTGGGATGCCATGGTGGTGCAGCCAAAGAGGCAGAGGAGGAGAGAGGGGTCGTGGGGAGCAGGCAACGGGACAGTCAGACACAGGGAAGTCCAGGCAGCCCCCAGCGGGACTGCGCACTGTCGGCCTCCAATGCCTCCATTGGTCAGCTCGATCACGCTCTGCCTATTCAGTCAACTACCCACCATGGTCCGCATCCCGACGCACAGGGCTCTGTATTTCATCCCGCACACTGACCATCCCACACGTCCGAGATGAGCTGAAATCTAAACTCGAGTCCACACGCAGAGGTTCTCACCCCTCAGCCCCAAGCAACTTGAACACCTTCCAATAGGCCATCGAGAACCTCCACAGCTTGTATCCATCTGTCCCTTGCGTCCACCCGTGGGATGCTTGAGGGGCAACGACCATTGTGTAACCCCTTTGCAGAGGGCTCATTGGTTCGTGCTCTTCTCTGCCCCATTGCAACCCCGAAAACTCTGCCTCTGTGCAGTGTTTTGTGCTTTAATAAATGAATTGATCTGGGGGAGTGACTGGCAATTTCATTAAGTCCTGGTGGCTAGGGCTTTAAACAGAATCCTACCTATCGTTCAGAAGTGCAGACAGTCTGAGAGTCCCAGGGCCTTCCAGATCCGTTAGCTCAAACAGCCCATTGTCCAGGTACGACCGAGGCAGACGGTTATTCGCTCACACACACGAAGCAATCAGTGACCGAGGAGACGCGTATGGCAGCTCTGGAGGGGGCGCAACGTGGAAGTGAAGATTGTTTCAACCCATGTGATGAATGTATCTCTACAAAAAACACACTGAAATTCCTCAAAGAAAACTTCATAAATGAAAATGTTTACGAAAGTGTTTTCACCAGAAGTTTACTGATGGTTGTCTGTTCTACAAAATAAAACGTGTTATTTATACAGATAAAATGAGGTATGATTGACTTGCACACCGTACCTTACTGGTTAGAACAAGATCTTTTTGTTTTTACTTAAAAAAAATATTAGGGCTTTGTAGTTGCATTTACCAAGTTCTGGTCTCACCTGGCATGTTAAAACATATTCCTTTAAATTATATGATTTTAGGGTCTCAAGTAACTGACAAAGTCCATCTACATCTGCCCAACATGGACAAAGAAATTGGTCATACAACTGAGGGAACCTGTCTTCAAACATTGCTATTTCTACCAACACGGGAAAAGATATTACCGTTGGAATCAACTATAATTTTATTTTTAACTATCCCCCACCCTTGGAAAATATCGCTGTAGCTTGAAAATGTATGTTTCCCTAAAGCTCACATTCTTGGTCCTTGAGATGAGATTTCGGGGCTGGAACGTACGGTGAGCTTGTTTGGGAGACAGCGGTTCCTCCTGGGCACCTTGTAAGGTGGCATTCCTGAACGTTAGTTACAGTGACGTACGGTGTCTTCCTAAACTTCCCAGCCCACTGGCCGATACATTTACAGAAAGCAACACCCCCCCTTTCTGAAGACGAGACCCCAGTTCTGGCTCTCAGGCTTAGAAACGCTGTCTGCTTGAGGGTTTCAGCCGCGTGCTTCCACAAGTTCAGCCAGCGGGTTAGACAACCTTGTGAGGAAGAGAGAGCCCTCTGAACTTGAACTCCGTGGATCCCGTTTGTCACTGGAGATTTGGCAAGACAGCCAGGAGCTCCTGATTTTCATTTGCCCCGGGCGGTCTTCTGCGGCTCTAACATCGATCTCTAGACAGAAATCGGGGGCTTTCGTAAAGGCTGTCTGCAGCGTATTAGTTCTATTAGTTCTCAGTCGGGCATTTATACTTGACTGTCTACTTATCACAGAGAGGAAGGTAAAGTTACCTAGTTAACAGGAAAAATAAAGTTTGACCCAAATTGTCCAGGGGACTCCTTTGTTTGAGAGAGAAGCCCCGACTGGTCTGTCAGTGACATTGAGCGATAAGTCATCAAAGGGGATCAAGTAACGAAACCCTGCCGAACTTCCCGTCTGGTCCTGGTTAGGCGGGTGGATGATAACACAGCGCAGCAAGGTCAGGTGCAGGTTACAGCCCGGGAGCACAGCGGACTGCGCTCCGAGCTATGGCCACTGCAGCCGTTTCAGAGCACAGTGTCAGCCCTGGCTGGTTTGGCTCAGTGGATTGAGAGTGGACCTGCAAACCAAAGGGTCAGCGGTTTGATTCCCAGTCAGGGCACGTTGCCTGGGTTGTGGGCCAGGTCCCTAGTAAGGGATGCACGAGAGGCAACCACACATGGATGTTTCTCTCCCTCTCTTTCTCCCTCCCTTCCCCTCTCTAAAATAAGAAATAAAATTTTTTAAAAAAGAAAGAATGCAGTGTTAGTGAATGACAATACTCGAGACCAGGAAAACAATGCGTATGCTGGAGAAAAGTAGAAAAGTATGTTGATTTGTAAAGTGAGTTTAAGTAATCGGGAACTAAACCATAACATCAGTTAATGACACTCAACAGTTTCCCCTATATAAAAAATATGAAGGTGACCCTCCCACCCACGTTGTGATGGGCTGCCAATGGAGTAGGCATGTATGAGGCCTGTCCAGCAGGTATCCAGCCATGCACTCTGAAAAATGGAGACATCTATTGAAGAAGACACAGATACAAGAAATATTGTACATAGGACAGTGACACCTTAGTCCCCTTCAAAATAGGCACCTTGAGACCTCACATGGTTCTCCCAATTGCCATCAGCTGCCCTGTCATATTTTCCTGCATCTCACAGACAGTGTGAAATCTCTTCACTTTCAAAGGTGACTTTAGTTTCGGGAAAAGCCAGAAGTCACAGGATGCCAAATCTGGGCTGTAGCGGGGCTGAGTCACTTGGGCAATTTGATGTTTCGCCAAAAAACTCTGCACAAGATGTGATGCATGAGCGGGCACGATGTCGTGATGAAGCTGGCAGTTACCAGTTGCCCATAGCTGTGGCCTTCTGAATCATCTAAATAGTTTCCATGGAGGAATGTTCAGGCTCCACGCAAAATTGGATGCAGATGCATTGCTGTACCCACTCAGTGATTTTGAGTGTGAGGGACACACAGTGCACATGCTCACTCCAGGGTGTCTACCACCCCCACGGACTAGTACAGTGAAGTCGTCACTGTTCATGCATGTGCACTCCAGGCCACTCTCCTTGGCTGCCAGGTCACATCGATGTCGTGCAAACCATTCTCGTTCTATCAACAATGGCTGGACTTTTTTCTGGACAGACCTCGTGTCTGAACTCTAGATATGTGACCTCAGAGATGCCACATATGTGACACTCAATCCACTGAGCCACAGCAGCCAGGGCCACTGGTTGATTCTTGTACGTGCCCTGACCAGGGATTGCACCCACAACCTTAGCGTATGACGGTGACATTCTAACCCACTGAGCTACCCAGTCTTATGTCAGAGTCTGTTCACACTATTTCAACAAACTTCTGTTCTACAGGATCCGCCAGATATTATCACAAAATCTCTTCCTAAATTTCACATCAAACCCCAATCTACTCTTGTTGAAAAGCAAACAAAACACACAGAAAACTTGGCTGCCAGGATGTGATACGGACGCTCTCCCCTTCAGCCTTCTACTTAACCTCCCCGAATGTATTTATTTGTTCATTCACTCAGTAACTTCTTCAAATACAGTGTTTGGCCACAGACCCAGTTCCTATCATCCCGGGTTGATTACAATCAGGGCAGATGCTAAGGAAAGAAGCCTAATGAAGTAGGAACAACAAGAGTAGAGGAAGGCAAACAGTACAAAGAGAACTGAACAGTGCTGAGAAAACGCACGCGGCCCGGTGACTGAATCTGGGAGTTGGGGAAGCGCGTTTTCGGGGAGCACTTGGGAAGCCATCTTGGAGACGCGGGAGGGCGCGGGTTCCAGGGAGAGGAGCCCTCGGATGGGCAGGAGCAGTGAGAACGCACCGTGATGGGCAGAAAGAGGGCAATGACCTGGAGGAGCTCTGTGAGGCCATGGCTAGGTCATGTAGCCATGTTTAAGTTCCATGTGCCTTGGGGACGTCGAAGTGGAGATGCAAGGGGACACGTTAGGGGAGAAGGGAGCGCACCGGGGGGCGTGGCCTGCACAGAGGATGTGGGGGGTGGGGCTCTGGCCCTGAGCTTTTTATTCAGTGGGGGAGTGGCCCGAGCTGCCTGTGCCCGGTACCTACGTGGCCTTTTGGCCACAGCGCGTTAGAAAAGCGGCGTGTTTTGATTTGCTCAGGAAGGATGGGCTCTGCGGTGTCCCATTTACCACGTCCCCACAGTTGTGTTCTCATCCTCAAGCTCACCAGCTCCTGTCTAGCCTCCCTCCCCAGTCCCTCCGGCCCCATGGACTTTACCTTCCACTTTCAATCACTAAGGGGGCAAACACCCATCACCGGGCCTCTGTCTGCGTCCTTGTTCTTGTGGCCACAGGCTAGGACGCCTGCCTTCCCAAGCACAGGGGAGCGTCAGGGTCCTGTGCGGCATCCACAGTCGGAAATCCTCTTTCCCTTCTCCCTCTGCACAGCCTCCTTCTCTCTCATGCTTAAGGTGTCTTCTCAGGGAAGATCACACGGCTCCCATCCTGTTCCTGGAACTGGATGGGAGCAAGTTTTCCATGCACTTGCTGTGAGGTAGATGGTTCAGCAGGACAGATACCGTCCTGATTTTACCTGCTTCACAGCACTTGTAGGGTGTCGGGCTCTGAGTAGATGATCACATGTCTGCGCACTAGATTGTGCAGCAAGAACTAAACACACTCGGATTCTAAGACCTGGCTTTGTGGTTCGTCACAAACAGCCCAAGGAGAGTTGAACAAGGCAGGGACTCTGAAGGCCTCAGTTCCTGAAAACGTGGTGGCAGGAGAGCTTGGAATGAACTTCGGTGGCACCTGAATGTGTCAGCCACACAAGGCTCATGAGGTGGGGGCGGGCGTGTCTTTCCTTCAGGTACAGACTGCGAGGCTCGCGCCCTGTCTGAGCCTGTGAATCAGGTTCTCCAGGGTGACAACCCGGGAGCCTGCCTTTGCAAGTACCCTCTGTGTGATTCTCAGGGGGTGGCTGGTGGTATTTCTGCTCTGCTCTCGCCTCCTAGGTTTGCTCACATAATTTAACACTTACCCATCTTGTCGCACGCTGTCCTCTCTACGTTCTAGCATATGATTTCCTTTTCAACACAGACATTGATAATGGGAGAGACAGAATCCTGGCTGTATCCACGTTGACACAGGAAAGCTGCATATTCATCCCAGCATGTACGGCTAAGCAAACCTTGCTAGGGATTTTAAATCTAAGAGCTTTCTGCCTCTTACAAAGAGGCCGGAAAAAATAGAGTATCTCTTTTTCATTGGTAAAAGAGCATCATTTGCATGCACAGCCTTTGATGAAAGAAAAAACCCATAAAGTTATGACGATAACAGCTTATAGATTAACAGTTCCCATTTCAATGAATATTCATCACATGGAAACAGAGGGCTAATTTAATATTTAATACTGACATGAATGATGTTTAAAAATGCAGCAAGTTTCATCGTATTTCTGGCTATTTCCTTTCTTTTACTGGGCCTACGTGAAGTCGTAAAAAAGAAAAGCAATCCGTAATTATTCTCTTAGCCCAAGATTTAAAGGGGCGTGCTTATTTTTTCCAGGGTGTTCTGGCAACACAAAGCATGTCCGAGACTTCCCTAAAAGCCGTCCCCTTGCGAGCAGGACCGTGCGGGCCACCCTTTCCGTCTCTGGCCGGGCTGGGATTTTGATGTTGTTTTCTCCGGTTTCCAGGGAGCCTGCAGTGACTTGGACTGAGTTTCCTGTCTGAGTTCCCAGGGTGGGAGCCCACTGTGATTGATGGCTCTTTGCAGAGGGGCTGCCGTGTGCCCGAGAACTTGGCATGAGGGCTGAGGAGTGACAGGCGGGCTCTTTCCACAAGGAGAGTCACACATGCAGGCGATCACTGTGGTGCGGGGCGGCGTGCAACTAAGAGTGTGTAAGGCTGTTGTGTTTTAACTGAATCATGGAGCCCAAGGTGCGGGAACCTGAAGGAACAGCACGAAAAAATGCCTCCAGGTGGACACGGCTCTGTCCACCCCAGCCTCCCTCTCGTGGAGGGGTGGAGGGAAGATGGGAAAGGGGTGCAAGGAAACCTGATCATCCACAAGCTGCTCCCCTCTCCTGGATCCCTGGAGAGCCTTGCCTGGCACTGCAGCAACCGAGCAGGAGAGAACTTTAGCAAAGCACAGCGAAGGAGACCCACACCGGCCACCCTCCTCTAAAACCAGAAGGCATCGGTCAGAAAGAAGCCAGGCGGGAGGTAAGGGGAAGACCATGCACACTGAAGGGAAAAGGGATCTCAAAGGAAAGACAGATGGCTTGTGGAAGAGCATGTAACACACACACACACACACACATGCTCACATACAGGGACATATATACACACATGCACACACCTCACCCTCAGGAACAGCCTCATCCATCCCTTTGCATCCATTAACGATGACGAGATTTATGGGATGCAAAGGAAGAAATGAGGAAGCCAGGACCACCTCTTAAAAATCAAAAATCTAAGGATGGAGAGAATTCACCAGAAGGACAGAAGACAGGCAAGGAAACCCCTCGATAATAAAGCAGAAAGATAACTCCGTGCCGTTTCAGACCTCAGTGATTTCGTTGCTCAGTCAAGGAACTTAAATCACCCGAGGAAGACTTTTAGAAAGACAAAAGGGGATGAAGGGGGATAAATTCTGAAGACACATAACATTAGAAGTATGCAGTTTCAGGTCACAGGGAGAGACAAAGAAAAGAACTCACATCGCCGTGACACTTCGGAGCATCAAGAACGACGTCAACCTCACAAACGACGGACTATAGTCGGCGTGGATCATCCACGCGCGGATGAGGTTTTGTGTTAGATGTTTCGTACGTAGCCGCGGCTGAGGGACGCAACGAGCACTATCTCGGAGCTTGTAGGAAAAATGACACGGACCCACCGACATCATTTATCAGGTGTGACGCAAAGCATAGACACAGTCAGGCTTTACGAGAGTCATGTGCCACAAAGTCTTCTTGCTGACACAGCCTTACAAAAACAACCACAAACAGAGAGAAGAGACACAGGTTTCCAGGGACGGGGGAACTAACCCAGGAGTCTTCAAAAGAAAAATGACACCTGAGAAGCCGTCCGAGAAGCACGCAGCCCAAATTAGGACTGGAAACGCCCAGACCCTTAAGAGAAAAAGAAAAAAAAAAACCTAAAAGAAAAATGGAGCGGGTTGCATAAAATTGAAATAAGGAATGAGAGAGATAACTAATTTCGTGCATGCTTGCGGAGCACCGTGCTTCGGTTCCAAAGTCAGTCAGTAAAAATGACCGTGCCGTTCACAGAGAGAGTGCTTCCAAACGGCGCAGAGAACGTGTAGCAGGCAGCAGAAAAGCCCCCACAGCCACCTGACGTCCCCACCTGAACCCCAGAGCCCGTGGAGACGGGACTGTCCATGGTGGCCACAGGATTTGGCAGCTGTGGTTCGCTAAGGATGCTGAGATGGGAGGTGACCCCAGATGAGGGGGGGGTGCCACAGAGAGACACGGGCCCTCTTGGGGCTGCTGTTAGACCCTTGCTGTAGGCTGTGTTGGCTCTGATGTACTTCTGCATTCCTGGCTTGTTCCAAAGCAGAGAAATGGCTTTTTAATGTGATCAGAATTTCTCAGCAGCGCAGCTCCAAACCACACACTGGCCACTTTATAAGAAACAAGGGCCGGCCAGCTGAGATCCTTCGCTCATTTAAAGTGGGTGTGCCCGAGACCGCTTCTTCCGACCACGACTGTGGGTTGCGTCCCAGGGAAAGTGCTCCTTTACCACGCCCGATGAGTGTTCGGATATTAAACCGTGATATGCAAAGACATTTCTCAAGTACATTGGAAAAGCAATCGTATGTTTCCACCTTACGGCTTAAGCCAGGTCTGGCATAGCCCATAAAAGCACAATACAAAAAGACATAGGTACGGAGCCCGCTGTTACTTATGA
Source organism: Macrotus californicus (assembly GCA_007922815.1). Taxonomy (NCBI): domain Eukaryota; kingdom Metazoa; phylum Chordata; class Mammalia; order Chiroptera; family Phyllostomidae; genus Macrotus; species Macrotus californicus. Next base: position 73,868 of record VMDR010000499.1, read on the forward strand.
TTCCCAGCAGTTCATCGTCCTCAAATTCTCCAGGGGCCCTTCCATGAATGGAGGGGGGGGCTCCCTCACACGCCCGCCATCACCGAATGGACACGGGTCCCCACTAGCCTTGACAAACAGCTCTCTACTTGTCCATCATGAGCAACCAGGCTAGTTAACCTTGACCTTAAGCAACTGAGCACCGAGGAGCCTACCCCGGGACATGCTGTCCAATGAATGTGAAGGTTTTGTGGCCGAGTTCCATCCCTCCTGCCACGTCTGCGTGCACTTGTGCCTCGTTCTCCCTTTCAGCTGGAAGCCTCCCCTGACTGTCACGGGCATCACTGAATCTGTCTCTCAGACACCCTTGGCATTGACTGTCCATCACATCACGGGCCCAGCTGGTCTGCTTACACCCTGTCAGGTGGAAGCTCCGTAGGAACCCAGTAATTAGGCAGACAAATGACTGCTATTAAAATGGAAGAGTATCACGCTGGTGTAAGCCTATTTCATTCGGTGGAAAAAGCTCACGCAGGACTTGACTTCCCTGTGAGTGCTCGTGTTTCCCCACCGACCGGCCATTCCCGGCAACCAACGTAAGCGAACGTGTATCCTGAATACACAAGGACGACTGTCCCATCCAGAACCTCGCAGAAGGAAGACCCAAGGCAGGGCTTTCCAGTGTCAGCCCCTGTCTGCTTCTGAGATCTAACTCCCTCCTGGGGCTTGGAACACCCTTCCTCCGTGACGCCTCATGGGGGCCACGCTGGGTGTGGCAGAAGTCCCTGTTTGGGTGGCTTGTTTCAGCCATCTCTGTCCTCACTGTCATCACGGGCAGGGTGTCAGGTAGGTCATCCTGATTTCTAAACACCTCATTAGCGTTTAATCTTGCTGTCATGCATTCAATGCGATGACAACACAGCCAAAGGACCAGGGCGCGTTCTCTGAAAACACCAAAGAGTCTCCCCTGCGTATTTTTCCATCCCCGCCCCCGTGCATCTTTCACATTGGACAGTACTGGCGAAATTACTTTGTGGCACCTCCCGAAACACTTTCAAGTGAGTCACAGATTCATAGGCGATGGGTGCAGTTGCTGTGATGTTTGTGAAGGATCTGTAGAGTTGGCTCTTCTGCATTGCGCCAGCCAATCGTGATTCTGGTAACCCCAGCTGCCTCAGGTCCATGCTTACGGGTGGGCCCAGGACAGGCTGGCGAGCGCAGAGCTCCTGAGGCTCGGCAACTCTGCTCATCGTGTCCGAGTTATCGATCTCGCCTTGCAACTTCCGTGACACTTTCCTCCTCTTCACTCTGCTTCTACTTGGCCCTTGAGTCCCTGAAGAGATGACAGTAATGTGCATCCACCCAAAAGGCATCGCCAAAAATAAAATAAAAAAAATAGGCTGTTTTCATGAGCATCTGGAGGAAGAATACTTTCTTTTTCTCATTGCAAGTGAAAATCATCCATGTGTCTACTTTTAAGTAGAAGGGGAAAGATCTGTAAGTATGCACTTGGCGGACGACTTAATGTTTCTCCTTGAACTTCCTACCAAGTACTCACTGTGTCTTTCCAACACAGCATGATGCTACGAAAGGGCGCCCTGCATTTGACACCTTCAAATACAGAATGCTGTCAGGAGACCACGGAGAGAGAGGTGGAGCTAGAGGGTGTTGAGGGCACAGCAAACACCCCGCGTGCCCTGGAATGATGGGTGCGTGCCCTCACACACCGAGAGGAGGCGCCACACCAAGAGCGAGCGCTAAGGGAGCCCGAGGACTTGGGGTGACGAGGATGTGCCGGTGCAGGTGCACCCTTGGGAGCCAATGTCCCACTTGGGTGACTGATGTTGATAACGGGGCACTGCATTGCGTGGGGGGCGGGGGGATAATGGAAATCTCTGGGTCTCCCTCTCAATCCTGTTGCGAAGCAGAAACGGCCCTAAATAACAGAGTCCTTAAAAATCCTCCAAGAATGGTGGCTCTGAGTCCAAGTGGCCTGCACCTGTGGGACACTGGGACCCAACGGCACCCTAATCCTCACTGAAAGCAGCTCGTGCTCACTCCTCAGCCACGGCTGTCCAGCTCACCCCTGGGCATGGCTGACCCAGCAGCTCAGAAAAGACCCAGTATAGTGTATCCCCTCATTATGGCTCACCCGACTCTTCTCAAACGCAGGGGCACTCCCCAAACATCTCTCCAGATTCTCGGGGGCTTTCACTGTTGTTGTTTTTTAACCTCTAGATGGCAAACCGTACCAGGTATGTGTCTCCCACACGTTTAGAGAATGGATACATCAGCTGAGGTTCTAATGGGCCATTCAAGCCTGACAGATATTCACTAAAATATGATCTGGCATTTTACTCAGTTAATAGCACACACATCCTCTTGATAAGTTCCTTTTTTTTTCTTTTTAACTAGCGTAATAAGTACTTTATTCACTTAAGAAGAATTAAATCAGAGAAAATGAGAGCAATCAAAACCAGACCAAAGTGAAGGTGTCATTTCAGCTCCAAGACATCAGCCACATATTTTAAGAGCTGCACTGCAGGCAGATGGAGGGAGAGACAAATATCACAGCACTTTGGATAGGAAGAGTTCAGGACCCGCCGAGGAAATGTGAAATTTCAGGACCCGCCGAGGAAATGTGAACTTTCAAGACCCACCGAGGAAATGTGAAATTTCAGGACCCGCCGAGGAAATGTGAACTTTCAAGACCCACCGAGGAAATGTGAAATTTCAGGACCCGCCGAGGAAATGTGAAATTTCAGGACCCGCCGAGGAAATGTGAACTTTCAAGACACATGGAGAAAACGTTACATGTCACTATGTGCTTGCCATGTTTTGTCACTGAACAGAATATGTCGCTTACACACTACCCACATCTGTATGTTGTATTACAGACGGGTGACGACTGTGGCCCTAACAAGGAAATGAGTTTCGGAAGGCTGGAAAGGCCATGCCACCTGCTGAGGCCCCAGGGCTGGGGGTGGGAGTCAGAACTCCCCCTCACCGAGGCCTTTCTCTGTCTGTGCTCCGGGGTCTTATATATTCTGGAAACAGGAATTCCATGGGCCTGCCCTCCTGAGAGCTTCTCCAGAGGAAAAAGGGTTTGAACAACTCTCAAGCTATGAGCCTGGAAATAGGCACAGGCGCAGCCCCGCAGCTGGGACGCGTCCCCACGAGGGAGCACTGGAGGTCTGCACATACGCATCACTGGACAGCATAAACTCACCAGCTCGGAATTCTGAAACACATTCGGTCCCGTAGAAAAGGACACTGGAAGGCACTGAATGCAAAAGCAGACCAGAGCACCTCATGAAGACGCTAATTTCTAATCGACGAATAAGCCTCAGCAACATTTAAAAAATCAATTAACGTGTGATTTTCATATGTGAGAATGCTGTTTCTACTTAAATACACCATAGCTTTTGACGTGGAAAATATTAGTGTGAACGGTGGGTCCTTGGAACTTCATAAAAATCTTCAAAGAATCCCATTTAGATTAAGTAACAGAACAGAGAGCATGAAGCCTGTAGTCTTCCAATGGCAAAAAACAAACAAACAAAACACCCTTTTATACGCCTTTTTGGCACTTACCACAGTCTGGAGACAGTGGGAGCTATCTTCTGAAAGAAGCAATGTTTGCATTCTCGGATTGCTGGTATAAGCTCCCTGAATACAAGTTTCCTCACCTTAATCAGATGGCTTTGGAGAAGCTCCCAAACTTGCCTTTGGGGATCATAGTCTATGAATTTATCCATCCTAAGGAGAAAACACAGAACAAGGAGGAAAATCACTGGCACGGCACCAGGCAGAATAATACTTAACAGAACACGTTTGGAGTGATCATTGAGATGATCAAACGCAGTGAACTCGGGTCCTTTCGGTTAAGGATGAATGACCTGTCTCTACGTAGGTCTGTAACGGGGATGGGCCAGGTTGACAGGTCTGTGACCCACACGGCAGGTGAAACAGGTGATCGATCATCAGACTAACTTCCCAGCCAAACACTAATGTATTCATGTCGCAGCTTGCTTCCAAGGGGACGGCCTGCCTAAGTGCACTGGTGACCACGGGACGCAGAGGAGAGATGGGGCATGCCGCGGTTCGTGCTGACGGCATGGTCTGTGTGGGCGAGTCCTGGGTGCATGTGCACCTACAGGTGCACGGCCGGCCTCTCCTGCAGCACTCTGGCTGCATGAGTCAGAAGGAGCACAACGCCGGCATCTCCTGTTCTTCCCATAGTGCATCTGTCTCTGCACCTGGCTGCCCGTCTCTCCCACCCCTGGAGTTCCCATGTCTCATCCTTCCCCCCAGTCCAGGGCACAGTGCTCACTCTACCCACGTCCGCCCATCTCCAGGTTGTGTCTGGTCCGAAGATGCCCACTGTCTTACTAAAACAGAAAGCCACATCCCTACGTCCTGTGGTTCCTGTGAGACTGATGAGATTCGCCGAAGTGATGTCTCCCCCTTTATGAAGTTGGCCCTAATCATGCATGGCAACAACAGAGAGAGTTTCTTCTATTTATGGGTACACGGAGAGCTTCCAGTCTGGGGTAGGAACACAAAATTCAAGTGGAACACTCTAGTTGTTCCTCGATTGGACAGCACATACACACAATGGCCAGACGGTGCCACGCAGAGTGGGGGGTGGACAAGACGTATCGGCCAGGGGTGGTTTTTTTCTGTCTTGGGAGCCCCTCCGCCCTAGCCAGGATGCACATACTCTGACCCCTCATGAGACGGCCGACCCCCACCCTGAGCTGCACGTTAACTAAGCCTGCCTGTCCATTCCAACATGTTCAAGCTGAGCCAAATGTGCAGCACGTGCTACGTCTCCCGAGTCTGCACTCAGCTGCCATCTCTCCGGAAAGTTTTCCTCGTCTCCCCATCTGTCACAGCCGCGACGTACGTACACAGATGCCTGACAGACATCTGCCACGGCGCTCTGCATCCCCAGAGTACTCGGTGCTAGAATCACAGCTTCTGCGGGGACTGTTCCCCGGCCCCGGCCCACACCCACCCTGCGGAATCAGCTGTGTCCCTTTCCGGCCTGGATTGGAGGTGGGGCCTGTCCTCTCACCTCGCTGGCGTTCCAACCACGCACCCGAACATGCTGTCCCTGCCCTCCCTGTCTAGCACTAGGAGGTTCCAGAGAACGGCCAAAAAGAAACATGAACACCCCAAACACACTCCCAGACCTACACGAGAGAAAGAACTTGACAGAGTCTGCCGCAGAAGCCAGGAAGAAAAGGAATTTCGGAATTTTTGGGACTGTGCAGTGGCCTAGACCTCAGTTTTTTTTGAAGCGATTAAATTTCATCTTGTGTGAAACCTAAAAAATAACAGGAAATAACCGAGACCAAGACACGGATTTAGAATGAGCGACTTACATAAGTCTTACAGGAAGAGTTTCAGGAGCACAGTGCGATGTTTAAATTCTCCCGTTGTATTTCAAAACCACAGGTGTTATCTTTGAGAAGCATCAGACGGAGACCACTGAGTCGGGGGGAGCAGGCCTCGCCCATTCCAAACTTTCCGCTCAATTTGCCTTCTTGGGAATGCTGACCGCGGTGCGTGCACTACCTTCCGACAAAGGTTGCTCCTTCTGAAAACGGAAAAGGTCCCCTAGGGTCAACCTTTTCAATTTGATTCCGTCATTTACGACACTGTCTTCACGTTCTCTTCCTTCAGGGCACCGCAGGGAAAACTCCTAATCCTCACTTTTTCTTCTAGCAAATGTGCCCTGCGGAGGTGCCCGTGCCTCCTCCTGAGCCAAGGGCGGTGACGGAGACATGTGCTTGCAGGGCGTTTCATGCAAGATGAGTGTGGAGATGGACGCCACGCTCGGGTTTTCAGAGTAGACTTCGCTTCAGTGTGTGAAGACTTCCCAAACGGACTGGTCTTCCAAGGACTTCTTTTGCCAGTTATCTGTCATTGCATGGCTTGAAGCTGAGCGGGCTCTTGAACTTTCTGAAGCATTGCACAGAGGGTGTGGCACTGATTCTGACTCTCTTGCGGCCATGAAGAAATGCAAAAATTTGAGTTTGAACACTCCTGGACGTGAGGCTTGTGCATAGTTTATTTTCTGGTGTGTTTGTGCCCAAAAAGTCTATGGCAAGAAACCCTTCTGAACATCAGTGACTCCTGCCTTGGCACCCAGGTTCGTTGTTTGCCCACGTGGAGGGACGGTTGTGGGACTGTGCAGGTTCTGACTGTCCACACCGGGTTGCACGTCCGTGTCTTCAGCGATGGAACGGGCAGCTTCCAGCCGGTGCCACAGCCCCGCCCAGAAAACTGAATTCCCTTTGCAGTGCTCATGTCCTCTACGGTCCTGTGAGTCTCAGGCTCCGCATTCTTGCCTGGTTCACATCTCAATCCTCCTGGGGGACCAAGCGGCTCACCCTTTGCTCCAGGCACCCAATCGGTGAAGGATGGAGACCCGAGAGACGGGCCCGGATGCTGAGGGGATGGTTCTGAGCCAGAACTCCATATAGTCGGATGATTATAATCGGGGTGATGCATGCAGCTTTATGCAATGGGCTAATACCATCGAGTTTCCCACTCGATGGTTACCTGTTTTCCCACGCTGATCCAGCTGACATGAGGAATGCAGGAGTTTTCGGTGTTACAGACTCAGGCGCACCAGAGGCAAGCGGATGCGTGACACTTAGGAACCCCTCTTGGTCACGTCTTCCAATTTGTCCCTGAAATAACTATTCCAACGGGGACAGTGTTGTCAGAAAGAACTTTGCTAGTTGTCATTGCAGTAAATTATAACACTACAGAGAACAGGAAGAAGACAGGGTGGAAGCAGCCCGCAGTCTGGCTTCAGAAAATATAAAGGAAGAAAATTTGGGTTTCCCATGTTGTGGAGTCCCCTCCAGATAAAACTAAGTCCTCCAAATAAAACTAAGTGGGCTGTTAAAAACCGACTTCAGGAATTAATTAAATTAAATGTAAAAGCTAGTCACGGACTGGAGTCGAGTTCCTGCCCTATCCCAATCTGTATCTGCGGGCTCCTCAAAGGTTGGTAAAACATACCTTTCATGGGTGAACGACAGATATTTAATACACTCACAACAAGTGTTTTATACTGAGCGACCCTATGATACAGGTTTAGTGTTTCCTTCTTAATAAAATTCCACTTAAAGGTTCTAAACAGTTGTAGAAAGAAAGACTATTCATTCACTCAGAAAAGGTTGTTTAATACCGAATAGGTGTTAGGCTGTGAGCATGCAGAACATTAAAAAAAAACAAACAAACTAAAATAAACAAGGATTTTAAATGAGTGTTCTGGCCAGGTGGCTCAGTTGGTCGAAATGTCATCCCGTATAGCAAAGGGTTGTGGGTTCGATCCCTGCTGAGGGCACACACCTGGGTTGCAGGTTGGATCCCAGGTCGGGGCACATGCAGGAGGCAGCCGATCTACGTTTCCCTCTCACACTGATGTTGCTCTCTCCCTCCCTCTCTCCCTCCCTCCGTCTCTCTCTTTCTCTCTCTCTAGAATAGAAAGTGGCCACCAGAACCCACATCTGCACCCTACACATGCCATTGCCCCTGAGTTGCTCAGTGTTCTGTGCATTTTCAGTAGAGTTTGAAAGTATGCATGAACGCTGACTGATCACAGGGACGAATCCAAAGCAAATTGAGGCGTGCAAGGTTGTGACTGAATCTCTTCCAAACCACAACTCTGTCCCACATAAGGAATCTTCACTCTCAAGGACATGGGGTGACAGAATGAAAATACCTCATCATTGTCTGTGTCCTGTGTCCCACTCTCCAGTCTCAGTGGTGTCGATGGGATGGCTCCAAGGCCAACCGTCATCACTAAGAACACTTTTTGCCCATGCCGTTGCTGTTCTCTCTCATTTCCAAGTCATCTTACCACTCGATAATGTCACATTATGCGGCAATGGCACCGATTTTCTCCATTTTAACACACTGAGTCTTCGTTTTACAGGTTAGGTTGTTGTAACAGTCCACACTCCTTTTAAAAAATTTTTATATATGTATTTTTTCCAGCTGGGATTTTTTTTTCCACATTTTTTATTGTTGTTCAAGTATAGCTGTCTCCATTGCCCCCCCACAACTCCCTCCCACCGCAGCCATCCTCACTTCCCACCTTTGATCCTACCCTCCTCGGGATTGTTCCTGAAAACCATTCCCCCTTTTCCCCTCATTATCTCCTCCCACCTCCCCTCTGGTTACTGTGAGATTGTTCTTAATTTCAATGTCTCTGGTTGTATTTTGTTTGCTGATTTCTTTTGTTGCTTAGGTTCCAGTTAAAGGTGAGATCATATGGTATTTGTCCCTCACCGCCTGGCTTATTTCACTTAGCATAATGATCTCTAGTTCCATCCATGCCGTTGCAAAGGGTAGGATCTCCTTGTTTCTCTCTGCTGCGTAGAATTCCATTGTGTAAATGTACCACAGTTCTTTGATCCACTCATGGACTGATGGGCACTTAGGTTGCTTCCAGCACTTGGCTATTGTACATTGGGTCAACACTATTTTTAATGTGATGTCTCTGGCCATTTTTGTTGCCCAGAGATGGACCAACTCGTAGGCTTCTCATGACAGATGGATGGAGCAACGCTCCTGGAGTTCTTAAATGTTGATAACAGTCTTTGCTACCATAGATGGAGTTTTTAATTTTGTTATGAATTCAGTATGGTTGAACAACAGGAAAGCTATGCACACTTGTGTGCCCGTTTTGTGACTGCCTACTTATTGAACAGGCTCCTGTTTTCCATTAGTTGATGATTACTCATTCTTTTGGCTTCCCCCTCTTCCAACAATGTTTCTTTCGATTCCCCAAATTCTAAGTAACGGCATTGGCTCGGGCCTCCACCCTGATGCCAATAATCGCATTGGCGGCTCTCACCTTGGCTCTCACGGACAGCAACAGAGCGTCTCTCCCACCACCAGACCAGACGCACTGAGGCATTTGGCTGAAGTTACTTTCATTCCTGCCATTTCTATTTTCCTTAGAACTTGTGTCCAAGCTGATGGTGGGGTTTCATCAAATGCTTTCTTGGCTCCTATTGAAGCACTGCAGTGGTTTTTTTTCATTTCACTTAATAGTGCCCCGAGTTACGTGAATACATGTCCTGATCCTGAGTCATTCTGGTACTCCCAAAATAGATGTTGCTTCATCATGGGGTGCCATTCTTCATCTGCCTCCGGTGTCAATGTTCGCCCAAAGAGTGCGCATTAATATTTATCTAACTCAGACGATGCCTATCTGTGCACGTCACTTCTCTTTCTTAGGTCTGTCAGACTTTAATATCAGAGTTAATCGACCTGAGTAATATTTAATACAAGCACTTCTTCTTTTCAGATGGCCTTGGTCAGTTTTAGTAGCACAGGAATTGATCGTTCCTTTGAAGTTCAATAGCGTGGAAATTTCACTTTCCTTGTGTCACGGGGGAAATGACCTCCGAAGTAAGCTTCGTCGGTCACCCATCTGGGTGGGTGGAGAGAGAGGAGGGAGTCTTACACTTGTTCATTGGAGACCGTGACTGTTTGTTGCTTGAAACTTCCCTAAAATTTCACCAAGAACAAGGTGCCCCGGCTGGCCTGTTATAAGTCCTCCGTGGGCCCGCCTGTACACGATGTCACGTTCCTGCTTACCATTGTACTGCACTCTCTTGCTCTCTCTGCCTTGCTCTGTCTCTCTGTCCACCCTTTCGCTGTTCTCTCCTCTCTCTTTGCCTCAGACTAGCGTGCACGGGATGTCCTCCAGAGCTTCGGCAGTGTGCCGCCTGCCTGAGGGAGCGACACCCTACGGGTAACTATCAGGTTTGTTTGTAGACCACGAGGCTGGTTCTAAGGCCGCAAATGTATGTCTCATCCTCACCTGCCGACTGCCCACCAGTCCTGAGGTGGGGGTCCAGGGCTCACCCTGACCACAGGGATACACGCACAGAGGAGCCAGAGAGGATGTGGGCTGGAAGCACCTCACGGGCCCGGGAACAGGGGTTCCTCCGCACGCGAGCTCCTTGGTTGCCCGCATCACCACAGCCGCAAGCCCACATGTCCCCTCCCAGGAAACAGGGCAGGAGGGACAGCGTGGAGCAATGTGCAGGACAAAACGGAAGCTCTGGCCCCTCCACCCCGCACTCCACGGCTGCGCTGGCCCCCCGAGTTCTCCCGGCGGGAACCCTGTGCAAGGGCAGGTGCCCCTCACCCCACAGGCCTACCCTCTACCCAGTCACCCCTCTGGGAACCCGCCGTCACGGCCTTGGTGCAGGCATGCAAATCCGTTTGGTGGGTCATCACTCATTTCGTGGGTCGTCAGTCTCCCCACGGTAAGTGCCTGAGTGCAACTTTTTCCTTTCAGATGAGTCAGAATTATGTGTGTTTCGGAGTCTGCTGACACTGCGAGAACGGTTCCTACACATATTTTTAAAGCCATATTTCAGCTACGTCCTGCAGAATGGCTTTCTTTACATTGAAATCACAAAGAAACACGGACTTTCTTTCTAGAACACTGTTTATGTAAAGTCTTTGGCCATTTTCTTTGTCTAGGGGATAGTAAAGGATTTCTGTTATTGTTAAAGATATAAATGAGTCTGCAAACATTTAAGGGAAGCGGGCTTTTGTTTTTAAAACGTGGCATAGGTGACAACCTAGTATGTGATTTCAACCCCAGACGATTGTCACAGTCTGCTGGTGGCAGTCAGTTTCAGGGAAATCAATAGGGTTTTGATAAAAGAAGATATTGGGGTGGCAAAATGTACTGGTTTAAGAACTAACGAGAACACAGACACAGGAAAAAGATTGGCGTGATCAGGGGTGGGTGAGGGGGAGGGATGCCCACGGGAAGCGTGAGGGACTCTTACGGCCAGGAAGCTCTTCCGTAGGGCACCGCAGTGGTAACCATAGGACACTCTGTGTGAAACCCGCAGAACCGAACAGCCCAACCAGGGAGCCGTCAAGCAAACTGGGGACTGTAGTTAACAACGGCGTGTCCATATGGGCTCAGCATTGCCACACATGGACCATAGTGATGCACGCAGGCGGGAGAAGAGAGACCGTGCCGGAACTCTGCACTTCTGCTCAGTTTTACTGTGAGCAAAAACTGTTCTAGAAAATCAGTCCATCAACTCTTTAAAAATCCTTCCCATAGCATTCAGAGCCTGAAACGCCGATTCCCGACGCTGGAAAACGTATGTGACGTCTTCATCGGTCAGTGGCCAGGATAATTTGAATCAAGGACACAGGGTGGCAAGGGTGTCAAACTTCAGCATCGGGAACCTCAACAATACACAGCTGTCCAATCGTGGCATGACGCGGAGGGCATTGCAGGCAGTGTGCGGGCTGATGTCTGTCTGTCCCTGCAGCACTTGCAGTGGGTTTGGGAGCTTCCTACGCTCGCAGGCGCCTCACTTGCTCCTTGCACTGCCACCGGTCTGTGTGAAGAGGACGGCACCGTCCTCACCATCTCCTCCTGTCTGCAAGGAGCACATGAATTGCAAATAACGGAGACATAATAAATTTATGAGGCCTTTGTGCTGTGGCAGAGGGGGCGGGGGGTGAGGCCACCGTGACCTTGGTTTGCGGGCCACACAAAGCCTCACTTCGCCATGCTGGCGAGTCCCTGAGTCCCTCTGATGGAGCAGTCACAATCATCCGCATGGAGACGCAGTCGCTCCCGGTCCCAGGCCCGAGGACGGTGCAGGCCTGGTGGAGCTGTCTCTAAGGCCAGGGCGCCAGCCTCGGGCACCCCAATTTCACCCTGTGCTGCTGATAACTGAGCAGCCCAGGCTCCGGCTCCCACGTGCTCCAATAGGCTCGGAAAGGCTCCTTCAAGCCCATTAACTCTGAATGTGGTCCCCACCAACAAGGCGGCCCATTGTTCACCGCAGCTGAGTTCCGTGAAACGCCGGTTTTGAATGTTTTGAGTAAAAATTCTCCCCAAGCTGTGAAAAGTTGGCAAGAGGCTGATTAATGGGGCTGGAGCCAAAACAATGCCCTGTGCAGCGACGTGGTGGGGGAGGCTTGGGACAGGAACAGGAGCTGGAAACGCAGGCGGGAGCCAAGGCCGTGGGGGGCACCAACAAAGCCAAACAAAGGGACTCCATTGCCCGGGCACCAACACTCGGGCAGCTTGCACATGCTCTGGGAAGGTTCAGACACACAAGGTGCCGCCATGGCCTTACAAAGCTGCCACGAGAAGAATACAAGTCATCGTCCTCAGAATGCGAGCACGGGGCATCGGTGACTTTACCAAAATCAGGGACAGGCTTCCTGGTGCCCCTAGAGGAAAGCCCACGGTGACACGCATGTCTCTGTCGAACCCCTCACGCAGGCGCACTTCCTAGACACGTCTAGTTGATATTCCGTGGACTTTTCCAGGTTGTCCCAATCCGTCCTGTCCCTCGCGTCTTTGTCTCTCAGACACTTGGCATCCTTCTAAATGATCTACTTTTGACGCTCCCCCAAAGCTGTGCTCAGCTGAAGACCGCCCCCCCCCTCCCTTCAGCTGGAAAGTAGGAAGCCACCAGACGCAGACATACCCGTGCCCACTGTTGGAATCGGCATCCAGACTATACTCTGGGTTCAGGGAACCGTTCTTTGTTCAAGACACCAGGTAGTACCGCCGACTGCCCTCCAAATCTCCCTATGTCCTTCACCCATCTGTACCGCAGGGTGCAAGATCCAGCTGCCCAGGCCCTGGGAGCTAACCGTAGCCACTGCCCCAGAGGGAGGGATGTTCCGGGGGTGAGCTCTCTCACACAGGGGGTGTTGCTAAGCCTGGTGGGACAGTGAAATGAACCCACTCCAGTGAGCACCGCCAACCACAGGCCTGTAAGGGGGTCACATAGACACACAGGTCATTTTCATCTGCCTTCTGCATCTGCTGTTTAACCCCTTCTCTGTGAAAACCACTGACAAGCGTGGGTGTGTCCACAGCCCTTCTCTGACCCGATAAAGACACGGTCCCAAAGGTATGACACCCGCCCAACACACATAGAACGCTAAGTACCTATTGGACGTCTGCTGTCATGGGCCGTGTAGAGATGTGGACACAGTCGGTCCAGGCGAGATGAATGTAGAAATTCGAGGCAAGCCATTCACCTGGGAGACAGTGACTGAGCTCCCCGTATGACAGGCTGGTGATGTCACAGTGCTTAGAACTGACCCATGTGTTCTCACTGAGTCCACATGCGCGTGTGTAAGGGACAAACAATAAACTAAGGTGCATCCAGCCTGTCAGGGGCTGACCGTACCGATGAATAACAGCTCCGATGAGGGGACCGAAGCTGTCGGGAGGCTGCAGGGACAGTTCATTACCTTGGAGGGGTCACAGAGAAGCTGGGAGGGGCACTGGGGCTGGGGGGTTGAGTGTTAGGGAGCATGCGCATATTTCCTTCAGCTGTAGACACTTTCAGCATGCTCGAGGCACGCAGCACGTGCTACACTCTGGTTAAAAACGACAACAAAACGGAGGAAAACAAAGATTTGATTTCCACACTTGATGAAATGTGCTCCAACACATCGCTTGGAGGGACTGCGCATTTATTCGCCTGCTCCCAGGTCTCATCCCTCGACTCTCCTTGGCGCTGTGGAGGAGTGTCCATCCCGAGGTGTGGTCCAGCCGTTGGCATGGCCACAGGTCAGCAGTGAGACACAGCACAGGTGTGTGTGCGTCCTCCGGGAGTCCGCGAGGCGTGGAATCCCCACTCCTTCTCATCATTGTGCTCGGGAGTATTAGGGAGGGGCTGCCACTGCCCAGGGGAGAGACCCTTGTCCTGGGACCAGACTCCAAACGTGTCGGGAAATTTCAGAGGAAGGCAAGCACGTAGCTGTCTGGCATGAAGATTTAGAAAACAGGGAGCCCAAGTGCCGAGTCCACTGCTGTCTCCTGCTCCTCCTCTGTTCCTGCTTCCTTCCTGTCCTCACTGTGAGAGGAGAGACAGACTCCAGGCCGTGTGGAAGCCGGAGAGCTGGTGGGAACCAGCAAACACACTGCCCATTGCTTACGTCATGTTCCAAGGGATGGTGCAATGTTCATCCTCACGTGAGCACCCACCTGTCACGCAGAGGACTGGCCTTCCCTGACGCATAACCGTCAACCCTACGCGTTCCCCAAGTGCCCAGCACGGGTCCCCTGCCACCAGCCTGCATGCACAGGAAGTGGGACCCAGCCAGGAACACCCCGAGTGTGCTGCAGGTAATGACGATGGTCTCAGTGAGCTCCCTCAAATACCCCATGACCCCGTCCGAAACCGGTGTGTCGTCGGACAGGTACCCAGCGTGCCTTCCCCGCTGGGCAGACCCCACTGAGAAAATGAATGGGTGTGCTGTGACTGATATGAGACAGTTCATACAATTATGCTTATTTTTACAGAAGGGCAATCATTTGCTGTCCACCTCTGTAGCCAAGCCCGTGATGTATGGGTTTCGACCTCACTGCCTGCTGCAAGGCTCACGGGTCGGGGGAGCGGCCCGTTTCATTGCGTTCATTTTAAAGAAGCTGGTTATTCTTGCCTTTGGTAGTTATTGACGCCACAAGCCATGAGACAAACGCTGCTCTCCCGAGACAATCGGCCTCTGCAGACGTTGTGACTTGTCTGTCTGCTGCATGCTTCTGCAGTATGCTTCCCCTGACACAATGGGTCAAATTATCTGCTGAGGACCAAGGTCACCCTCCGTTCACATGCTGGGAATACCTGAGCGAACCCAGTGCTGTGAGCGACCTTTTCTTTCCTCCTTCGGGGGGTTGGGGGTTCAGGGGTGGGGGGCTGACCGGCGCTCTTACTGAACCATTTTACCCAGTGAACTTGAGCATTAGCTTCGGCTGACTGGCCTCAAGCTATGGCTCTGCATCTTAATCGCTAGGAGAGATGAGTACCTGATAAAAGATGGGTTAAAGATTAATTCTGAAGATGCCAAAGCTGGCCGAGCACAATGAGCTGCATTCTGGCGACGGCCGCAACATCACTGGATGGTGCTGGGCAGACAAAGGGCGCATTTCACGGCTGGAATTCGTGTGCCTGCAGCCGGTCCTACTACCTGTTCTTGTCTTTTTGGAGAAGGCAGAAGATTTACAGGATCTGCAGACAAACCAGAGTATGCTCCTGCCTTTTAGTCGGTGGCAGAGATGCCTCGTGCAGGATGCAGCCCAAGAATCCCTCAGAACACAAGTTCCACCATCAGTTGATGGGTCAAAGGGCCAACCACCCTGCCCACCGCTTCTGAAATCCCGGCAGTCTTATGTTACTGGTAATGTGATTAGCCAACCCGGTCATCTGAAAGTCTGTTCCAAACAGATGTCAAAGGAATCACGGCTTGTTTCTTCGTGCGCTCCCTCCCAGTCCCCCCGATGTCTAGAGGCCCAGAGGGCTCCTGACTCAGAAAGCCCGACTCTCACAGGGGACACACAGCATGCGAAGGTGAGCTCGTATGCAAATGACCACATACAACGTCGTTATTGCAAGAATGCAGCATGTCACTAAACACAGCATTCCGACATGCGCTTTACACCTTTGTGTATGTAGATGTCACTTCTCTGAGAATAGCCGGTGGGGCGGGGAGGCGCTCCTTGGGGAAAATCCTGGTTCAATGATCACAGGGACCACTGCTAGGATGACATGATGCTGATGGACTCCCCTGCAGTTCTGGTGACGTGCAGTGCTGGGGACACACTCAGTCTTTCTGGGTTGTACTCTGGAAAGTGGCCGAGAGGGCTGATCTGAAAGGCTATCACCACAAAACAGGAATGGCAGCAATGTGACGTCATACAGATGTTAGCTAGCACTGTGATGGTCACCCTATTGCAACAGGTCACTGTGATGGTCACCCTATTGCAACAGGCCACTGTGATGGTCATGCTATTGCAACAGGCCACTGTGATGGTCACCCTATTGCAACAGGCCACTGTGATGGTCATGCTATTGCAATAGGTCAGTATAATGGTCACCCTATTGCATCAAGTAAGGGCATTGAATCAACAGGTTGCACCCCTGAAAGTAACACCACGCTGTAACACCGCCAATGACATGTCAACCAAGCCGGAAGGAAGTGTCCTGCCCCTCCGCCCTTCCCGCACAGAACCCAGGGATTCCTCTGCCCATGTTGGCTCTTTCCATGGTCACCTCCCCTTGGCTGCTGTGAAGGCTCAGTCCCCCCTGTACGTGGGGTGCCCTGGCTCCGAATGACACGGCACGTGGGACATCGTGGATGTGGCAGGGATTCCCCGCATCCCACGCTGCTGCTCCTTTCCCACCGAGGGCATCGTGGGTCTCTGTTCCCACCTGCCTTCTCCTTCGCATGGCAGAAGGCAGAGCACCAGCCCCGCGCAGGCACGGGAGCAGAAAGACACCCAGCTCAACACAACAAGGTAAAGACAAGAGAACTATGGAGGCTGGTGAGCAGACCATGGCTGCTGGCTCCCTCGGCTCCTTCATGGGTGACCCCCCCGAGGGCTCTGTGTGCTCGAAGCTCACAGGAGTTGCTGCGTCCCTGCTTGGCAGCCATGGCCACTGTTGCGAGTGACATCGGTTATGCTTCTTCTGCTTAGCACTCCGTGCACCCAGTTTTGAAACCTCCATAGGTGCTTAGTCATTGCTGGGACATGTGTGGCAGGATGGCTGATGGCTGAACGTTAATAGCGTGTGGCTTCTACCAGACGCTGGTGGCTGCTCCCTGACTCGGCTAGCCCTCTGGCTATTTCCACATTTCTAGCTGGACGACAGAGGTCTGCCTCTCCTCCCAGAAAAACAGACGAGGAAGTTTCCGGAACATGCAGTAAGCATTAAAACTGTATCCTCAAGATAACTAGACAGGAACAGAGTACTCATGCTTCGAGAAAGATCTGAAAGTATATCGGGTGACGTTTTTCCTTTAAGTTCTGGTTTTCTCCCTAAGTAGCTGTAAGATTAAATCGAGAACACGCCTGTAAGCACGCAAGCAGACATTGCATCTTGATTTCAGGAGCAGGAGGTGCAGTGATGCTGGTGTGTGGTGTGGAGAAAGTTGGGGCCGTGGGTCCCCCCTGCTCTTTCTGTGTCTACAAAGTGATCTGTTCACAACATGGGCTCGTGTGAGCCCATAGCAGGCAGAACCACCATGTTATTATCTAGAGTCGCTTATGCAGACATTAGGTTGCTTCCACACACGTGTGAATAAGCACATTAGTTAAGAATACTCGAGGTATCATATGTGCTTGTTGACGAAAAAGAATTCTCTGAGATTTCAGGCAAAAATAAGTATCGGCCTCCTTAAAGAAGTGAGCATTTGAAGACCTGGTTGGTGTGGCTCAGTGGGCTGAGCACCGGCCTGTCAACCAAAGGGTCGCTGGTTCAATTCCCAGTCAGGGCGCATGCCTGGGTTACAGGCCAGGTCCCCAGTAGGGGGCGCTGGAGAGGCAACCACACACGGATGCTTCTCTCCCTCTCTTTCTCCCTCCCTTCCTCCTCTCTCTAAAAACAAATAAATAATAAAATCTTTTAAAAAAAAAGAAGTGAACATTTTAAATTCCAACCTATTGCGGTCAGCGGGCGTTCTGGCAGAACAGCGGTAACGGATTGTATTAAAGGAAGACTCTTCCCACGTGCTGCAGTAATAATCAATGACTCGCATGACTGAGAACGTCCTGCCTGACAGCCAGTCTTACGGATGGAAAAGTGTCCTTCCCAGAATGCCCTCCGGCACATGCGAGACCTTTGAGGTATACCGCAAGTTCAGGTTTACCCGCTGAGTTCCCCGGCGCGGCCGCATCTGCACACAGCCCTGCTCCTCCTCTCCCACGCTCGCTGCGACGCAGGCTGTCCACGGGCGATGCACAGGCAGCGCCGTCCCACTTCTAAAGCCCTGCCTCCCGGTACGGGATTTAGCCAACGACCTCGCCGAAGAAACTAGCTCACCACCATTCGATTTCACGTGGATAAAGAGGTACCATTCTGAGTGAGAAAAGAACAAGGACTGAGGAGGGTATCTCCTGGGAGGGCAATTCAATCAGTGCTCTGCCTCCCCATCCCCTTTCCCTTCCCGGCCATCTCCCCGTCTCTGCTGGCTCCCCTCAGCCTGGACCCCGTGGAAGGGGACGCATCTCCAGCCTCAGACATGAGTGTAATGGCAATAGGGGTGGTGTGGGTATGGATGTCACTGGCAAAGGGCGGCAAGTCACAAGACACCCCAGACGGGAGGCGGGCAGGTTGGGCAGGGTCTATGGACATTGCTGCAGCATGCCGAGCAATGTCACTGTGTGCGTGTGCCAGCCGTGCAGAAAAGGATAAGGCCGACGGGGGAAGGTGGTTCCTTGGTTGGGAGCGTGAGTCACTCAGGAATGCGTGGGCCCCTCGGGCTGGGGGATAAGAGGTTCCCCAGGTACCCTGAGCAAGGCTGCTCTGCTCTTCAAGCAGCACGGAGCGCGGGGCAGGGAGTGGAGGGAGAGAGAGACAAGAGACGGCCCTTCTCCTTTCCTGCAGCACCTCCCCCCGTCTCTACCAGGGGTGACCGTGTTCTCGGAATCTCATCAACAACACAGCACCGTAAAACACTTTCCAAGGAAAAACGATCTTTGCCTGAGAACTGCAAAACACCAGCAGTAGGAGAGGGGGAACTGTGAAATGTTCTAACCCATGTTGTTTGGATTCGCCACATGCGGCTAGGGGACGCGCCGCAACCAGCAGAACCGAGGCCCAGCTGGGACCTGCTGGTGAGCTGACCCCCGCCCCCACACATCACCCTGCAGACCAGAGCGTCCGCTCCCACCTCTAACACGGAGAGGGTGAAACTGGGGTTGGAAACACGGGGGGCTCGTGCTTCCCTTTGCTCGCCGTGTGCTCTGTTGGGGAGACAGTAAACTTTGTAGGACTGTACCAGGGCGATGTTCACGGACATCGTCATGTTCTTTCATGCGTAAGATCTTTTTATTTTCTGCCTCGTACACATAAAAAAATTCCCAACAAAACCAGGCTTTTCTATCCAATGCCAAGCAAAACCATACATATCTGAAACTGCAATTAGACACTTTGGGATTTTCATCCCCACACTACAGTGTGTGTGTGTGTGTGTGTGCATGTGTGCGCGCGTGTGTGCGGCACAAAGTTGTCAAATGGCCCTTGTTAGTTCAGTCCCTGCTTTGGGCAACCTGAGTGACAACAGGAAGTTCTACTGTATTCCACAAGAGCACGGCGGGCATGTCTTCTCCTTTGGACACAATTACTCACTCTCAGCTCGATTCTCTCTGGACACTGGGCCCCATGCCCGTGCCCCTGCAGGCCAGTACACGGTAGGACGGGGTGGAGAGCATGTGTCCGGGTCCACCAGCCACTATGTGAATGCAGAGCAGTGGGAGGCCCAGGCTGAAGGTTACCGAGGACACGTGGGTCCCTGCCCATACTGCGATGCGAGTCTCCCCTTTGCTGCTCGGAGGGAGCAGCGCCTCGCTGGGTTGGATATTGGTGAAGCCCCCTCTGTTCTGCCTCTTCTGGTCTGCACCACGGCCATGAACCTGTTCCTGTCAAGGGGACATGAGCTTTTCTCTGACCGTGGCCTTCCTCACCTTGCCCGTCTGGCCCGACACCTCAAGCACTGACAGCAGCATAAATCTTCGAGCATGCAACGACTTTGCAAAAGCTGTGTTTCTCTCGGCTCCAGAGAAATCTGCTCTCGAAAACGAGCGGCCACACTGGGCCCAGCGTTGGAAAAGGCCGAGGGCATCTGCTAAATGCCACACAGAAACATGCAATTAAAATTGGTCCAGTAACTGTGACAGAGAGGAAAGCAGAAACGGAGCATCGTGAAATTAGATGCGGCCGCAGTCCCGTGGCCCGTCACGCCCTCGTGGTGCCCCCGACAACCTTGCAGACGGCACGTTTCACATTCAGGAAGAGACTTCCTGATGTTCAGCCTGACGACCGCCGGGAAGGGCAAGAGGAGACGCTTCCTGCCCTCAAAGGGCCAAAAGCTGTCATATTATTTACCATGTTTTCTAAGTGTTTTCTCCCCGCTCTATTCACTTAGATAACCAGACTGGCCAACACAGTACCCAGTGGCTACCTATGGCTATTGTAGTTACATTGAAATGAATTACAGTGGCACTAAAAATGAAGTGTCTCCCCCACCCTGGCTGGGTGTCAGGCGGTGTGGCTGGTGGCTACCACAGTGGCCTGCACAGGTAGGGACCTTCTGCGTCACCGCAGGAAGTTCTATTGAAGGGTGACCCTGCCCGGCCCCAACACTGGTCTCCCGTCTTCACCCTAACATGCGCCCAGTGCTCCGGCCACCTGTCCCTGTTCCCTGCCCTCCTAGGTCTGAGCCCCTGCTCCTGCCAGACTGGTGGACACTCAGCTGCCTTCCTCATTACAGCGTTCCCTTCCTGTCTGAGCATTTCCTTCGGGGGCAGATGCAACTTCCTCCGATGGGGACCCTGGAGTCATTCAGTGTTTTCACTCAGAACGTCTGCCTGGTCCTCCACTGCACCCTGGCACCTACTGGACGTGTCTCACTGGTCCAATGACCTCAGAACGTCTTTGACGTGCGGGGTCTTGCACTTTAGCATCTCTCCGCATCTTACGGTTAGGCCTTCAGTGTCTGCAATGGGAGTCAGAACCAATATCGACAGGAGCATCAGTCTGGGAAAACTCGTGTTGGTCTGCAGAAGGCTCACGGAAAACATATTGAAAACCGAGGGCGGCACTTTATTCATCGGAAACGCCCAGTCTTACAATGTCCCTAGGACACTACTGGCGGACAACGAGACAGGGACCTCCTATGGTAATTGTGTCACTGGAGAGCATCCTGTGCTATTGTGCAGAGCAGGGCATGTGGCATGGTCCACGTTGTCCTGTCTCCCGACCAGGCCTTGCGTGCTGGAATCCCCGATGTTTGGGAGTAAGGCAGGCAACAGCCCTGCCGCATGTCTCGCGCCATCTCTTTTCGGCCCTCTCTGGGCACGCACCTGCTTTTCTCTGTGTCCTTGTTGGGTGTCTCTCTTCCCCCTCTGGCTGATCTCTTGCTCCCTCTGTCCCTCTCCTGACGCACCCTCCTCCTGGTTTTATTGTTCTCGCTCTGCAGATCCTTCATTCTCATCGCTGTTTGCCGTTCACACTGCCTGGGCAGGTGGGTTGCCCGTCTTCCTGTTCCCCTCTCACCCTCCCGCATCTCCAGGGCCCATCCTCTCCGTGGACGCCAGGCGGCCACACAGGGCGGCCCCTTGCAGCCCCACTGCCTGGGTTAGAGTGTAGCTTTGCTCCAGGTGAGATTGTAGCCAAAATCGGGGAAAGACCAAACGTGCTCCCAGTAATGCCTTTCGGAGCAGCCAGAATGTTCCCAGATAAAATTCGGGGAAATGTGACCAGGGCAGGAGAGAAACCCATGGGATGACCTGGACACAGGCTGACAAGAACGGTTCTTCTCTTGTGACACCTGAAAACCTCGGGGCTATGGCAGTGACCCTGCCCTGGCTTTCCAGGGTGCCCGGGGTTCAAGCATCAATGTACATACTTACATAGTGCATGCAGCTCTAAGGTACTTCGTGACGATGTAGGCCTGAACAGATACTTGTCAAGCGCACAATTCTGTGCGTCTGTGTATGAGTGATAAATCCCACGCCGATCCCCGTTGCTCACATACAGTCCATACAATGCCCAACCAATCCAGGTGTGACCTGAGCAGCTCTGCACCCCGGCCTGTCCACGTGGAGGGTGAGGCCCGTCCCAGGAAGTCACTCTGCGATGGCCACCGATGACCAGCGTCCTCCCCGCTCACCAGCGGCATCATTTCCATTCACTGCAACCCTCTCGGGAAGGAAGCCGGGAGTCGATCTGTCACTGGGATTTATTTCCGGCTGCCCTCAGCCTCCGCGGTGTGACCGCGCACAGAAAGTGTGGAGCAGACACAAGCACAGCGTGCTGTCGGAAACAAGGCAGCTGGCCCCGTGGGGGGAGGGTTTCAGAAAAGAGAGCAGCGGTCGGGGTCTTTCCTTGTGACTCATCAGTACCCATGCAGCACGGGGGATACCCGTCGACAGAGCTGTCTGATGAGGGCATTTCTCAGCGGGACGCCCCTGTACGCTTGCTTTATAATGACCCCGTGGAGTGACACGCTGTCGCTCCTCAGTGGGCGGTCCTGTGGCGTGCGGGTGGTCGGCGTCCCAAAGAAGAAAATAATTGACATATTTTCCTTCAAGAGCCTAGGCAGGAACAATAGCTTCCATGGCATTCACACAAGGTCTTTCTTTTAACATAACCAAGTTTGAAAACAAGTTTTAATCTCACAAATTGCTGATGAAGGCTAGATAATGTCTGTTTTTGAAGGGGGGGGGTGTTGGTTCGACACAGCCTGGCACGTTGGTAAATACAGATAAGAATGATTTGTCTCTAAGCGAGCTTTCAGCGAGACACAGACACGCCCCCTGCAGGTGGCACAGGAACCGGCAGCCACCGCACAGGTCATCGGTGACTCGTCTCCCACGACGGGTGACCTGCATCTGTGTGCAGATCTGAACCTGCTACATGTCCGACTTTTCCTCCATTAGACAGACAATTACTTCAGTTCAACTTCGATGGCATGCCCTGGCGGAGCTCAGTGATGCAAACACCTCTTCTGTCCAGGAGGTGCCCATGGGGCCAGGTGCGCAGGATGCTTCCTTTCTCGCTTGCCTACGTCAATGCTAGGACAGCACCAAAGACCAAGGTCGGTCGCAGCGTGGGCACGAGCCCAGCCCTGGCAGCCCTTCCCCGGCGTCCTCCGTGCCTCTTCAGTGGAGAGGCGCGGATAACGGGTCAAGGTCAGGCTCACTTACGGAGCAATCGCTGTCTTTATTTATCCAAGTTCCTCCTCTTCCGGGGCCATCCTGGGGGACGCAGCTCACACACGTCAACCCCATGCAAAGTATGATCTCCCACGAATAAAGTCATCCACGGCTACTTGGACCAACTTGGAATTAGCGTGCTAACACGGAGCGCATTCTGATGTCATCTTCTTCTGGGTGCTCTTTAGCTAGGTCCCAGAAGTGCTGGAGGAAAGGCTGCTCGCTCTCGGCTGATGGCCAATCATCAGCCAGGAGGGCTGGGTGTGGGGTGTGCATGTGGCGTGCACACCCCTGCCAGGGCGTTGCAACACAGCATTGCTGTCCAGCCAGTGCACACACATATTCACGGGTCTGCTTCACCCGCCTCTGGACGCAGACGGCCCCCCTGGTCCTCCACATTCCAACCTTCCTTTCCCATCACCATGGCCGCTCCAGAACAGCACCTCGTCCTCACATCGCTGGATGGACCACTCCCACTAAAAACAGCGCACAGTCTCCTGCGGTCCAAACAGGCACCGGCACCTCTCCATCCTCGTGATCCATGGTTCCTCGTTCCCTTTTCCTGTCTGTGGATGCACTTAGAGCACAGCACACGTCGACCTCCCTATGAACGTCCTTGCCAGTAAGCTGCTTGCCCTCGGCTCTGCATTTTACCCTCATCAACGAGCCCGACATCCGCACCCCGATCTCCCTGCCCTGGCTGCTTTCCCTCGGCCAGGGGGGGAAGCACTGGGAAGGCCACACCCAGCCAGCCGACGGGCGGACTGCAAGGCACTGTTGATATCAAATCCATCAGGGGCTTGAAAGCACCCAGAAAAACCTCACAATCTTTTCAGTTCCGCTCCACGTGCACTGTCCACAGGTCCTCTCTCAGAGGCTCACTGCTGCCCAGTCCCTCAGTCCCTGGCTGCTGGGTTCCTTATTTTCCATCGGGGGGATCTCCTCCATGCCCCCTGCAGGTGCACTTGCCACCTGACCAGTTACACCAAAGTCCCCCCAACCCCCCATGTTCTCAGGAGCAGCAGCCACTGGTGCCTGAGTTTGGTTCTCCCTTTCTCAGAACATCACCCTCTTCACTATGCAACCTCACACCCCCGACACTCGCCCAGAGCTTCCTATCGACTTTAAACCCGCCCAGCACTCCACAGACACACCTTTGCAGTACCCAGTCTCCCAAGGAGGTGACAGCAGGACTTTTCCATGGTGCCCTCGGGCCGTTTGGCTGTGTCACCTCAGGCACAGTCTGTCCCCACAGGTCTTTTCTACACGTTCAGCTGCGCTTCTGTCGCAGAACAAGCACACCTGTTTTCAGTTGTCACCAGTCACTTCTGTCGGCCTCGGCAGAGTGAGCAGAGTCCACAGGAAGAACGATGGCCATCTGCTAAAAACCGACGACCCAGCTCTAGAATGCACCTGCCCTCCCCTGTCGGTACCCGGGGCAGTGGGGGGAGCAAGCCAACAGACAGTGAACGGCTCCATTCCCTCCACTGATCAGCACCTCTGGCACTCAGGAAGCTCTGTACGGCAAAGAGCTCTTCAAAACCCATGCCCAAGCAGATGCACGAACGCAGTGGACGAACCCTTCAGATTTCAGTGTGCGGCACGAAGACCTGAGCATGGCCAACCCCACTGTACGGTCCGTTTCCATGAACATCCTTGGAGGTTTCATTCTTATCAGCTAAAAACAACAGCTATAAAGTTAAACAGGACGTGGCCACATGCAAGAAAGAAGTAGTGCATGCTTTTATGGACCCCTCCCAGCTGCAGTGCTCAGCAGACACTGCGTGAGCATCTCTGCTCCTGCGATGCCGAACCCTTCACACACTGTCACATAGTTCACAGGGGTGGCACACTGGGGCCCCCAGTGGCCAGGTGCTCCCAACGCCGAATGCATTCTGTGCCCACGCTTTATCACAGTCATGTGTC
Organism: Macrotus californicus; assembly: GCA_007922815.1. Taxonomy (NCBI): domain Eukaryota; kingdom Metazoa; phylum Chordata; class Mammalia; order Chiroptera; family Phyllostomidae; genus Macrotus; species Macrotus californicus. The sequence goes on from VMDR010000499.1 coordinate 98,541, forward strand.
GGCTGTGTCTCTTTGTTTCCAGGACAAAATGTGGGCAGTGGAAGTGGACAATCCCCTCACAAATGGTTTGGCACATCCACAGGCATGCACGGCAACGATCTTTGCAGGCAGAACCATCACCGATGCTCACGGCCTCAACGCGTGGTGCCTGAACCACAACATCACTACCTGAGTACACTGCTTAGACGCAGATACCGATTTGCAAGGAGCCTCTCCATATCCACTCCCAAGGAAAGTGCGTTCTGCGTCGGCCCACTTTTCCTCTTTAAAAACCCTCAGGGAAATGTGAAATCCACACGTCACTTGGTGGACCAGTGACACAGATTAAGTAAAACATGACATGATAAAACATGGGGCATTATGATGGGTAATTCTGTCCATACATTTCTGGCGTCAGTTTCCTTGGCCTTCTTTCCTGATTCCATCACTTTTATAAACCTGGCCAGGTGGACAGTAGTGGTTTGGAAAAAGTTCCAGTCAGATCCCAACCGTTTCACGTAATTCTTTCCAAACTACGAGCAAGTTCCTTAAGATCATGAGACCTAAAAAATTTTAAAAAATAATAAAAAAAAGATCATGAAACTTTACTGTCTTTATTTGAAACATGGGACTATACTTTATTTTTGTTTGCAATGTGGTAAAAATAATTGTTATGTCTTCCCCCCGTTGCCAGGATCAGCTAATACAGGGACTCATATCTACACATCCAGGCAGCACGGGGTTTCCAGCCTGCCTTTTCTTCCATATTTATAGTTACTGTGGGCATTCAGACATATTTCTCTCCCGGGCATGGAATGTCCACGTCCTGACTTCGATCAGGGTAACTCTGGAGGAGTCATTTCCCTCACGTTGCTTCTCTGTGTTTCTTCTCTTTGCACTGCAGCACTGTCCTCCGAAGGAGACGCGGCTGAAATGGTAAAGGACCTCCTGATGTCCTTCCTCAGAGCGGCTATTCACACACTGTCATGGGCTCCACTGCACAGCTTTACCCAGGCATGTAAGAGCGAAGATGGAGGACAACTCCCAGAAAGACGTCCAGGGGTCTCCCCGGGGAAACCCGCCGTCCGGGATCTTATCCCCTTTACTCTGAGAACTGTTCTCACACACTCCTTGCGGCCCGAGGCCATCAAGCAAATGCACTCAGAGGGAAAAATGATGTTCTTCTAGAGTAGTTTTCCTATTTTGAGGTCCATTAATTCTCTTCTCTGGTTTCTCCTCTGAGAAGTGAATGATGAAGGCAGCCCGCTGCCCCCCCCCCCCCCCCCGCTCTGAGCTTTCTCCCTGCCCTGTGATACGTCTGCTGCACAAGGTCAGAGGTCCATGGCACTGAAGCTGAAAAGTGCCCAAGTGGTCCAACGGAGTGAACGCCGTTTCTCCTTGCAGGCCACGCTAAACAGAGTAGGCCTATGAAATGCAAGTGTAGCCCTCACTGGGGTGGCTCGGTGGGCTAGGCGTTGTCCCTGTACACTGAAAGGTCGAAGGTTTCTTTCCCAGGCAGACCACATGCCTGGGTTGCAGGTTCAGTCCCCAGTCAGGGAGCGTACGAGAGGCAACCAACCGATGGATGTTTCCCTCTCATATCGATGCTTCTCTCCCGTCCTTCCTCTCTCTCTCTAAAATTCATAAGCATGCCCTCAGGTGAATATAAACAATAAAGAATGAAATAAAATGCAAGTGTAGCCAAGCCTCAAAGATGCTCAAAGAAACTGGACAAACTGGATCTCAGGAATGATGGCGGCCACCAGTCCAGGTATGAACCAAATAGAAGGAATGGAAGGACAAAGACGAAATCATCTCTAACACCACACTCATGGCCCCTCCTCACCTGGATGTAGCTTTGGGACCCTGAGCACACCCAGAGTTCAGGAAGGGGACTCTTGCTTCCCAGGAAAGGAAAATGACACCCACTTTTTAAATGCCTGCATGCTGCACACAGGCAAACTTAAGTGGAACTAGATAGGGCGTTGGAGTTCTGGAATACCAATGGCCTTGTCACATCCTAGACGCCTTCCATCTCCATTTGGGAGACACGAGCATCAGGTTCTTTGAGAGAGAGAGACCCATGAGGTCAGAGAGAAGTTAAATGGCCAAACACACATTCACCCCAATGCGGGATGGAATCGGATCGTGATTCATCAGACACAGCTGCTCTGTGGCTGTGATGCTGGGGCGGGTGTTTCAGAACTGAGGACTTCCCACTCGAACTTGCCGCTGAGTCTCTGGACGTTTGTCAAGGGGACGTCTGTCCCCACGTGCAGAGATTCTGACTGAACAGGTGTGCAGCGGGGCCTACAAACATGCATTTGGAAACAGTTCCCAAGTCGTGCTGATGCTGTCGGTCTGAGGACCACACCCTGAGCAGCACCCATGACAACCAGAACATCATTCTCCAGAGCTATAGTAGTCTTCCCGGTGTAAATGAGGGCACGGGGATGTGATCAAGTGCCTGTCGCTGCACTGGTGACATCCACTGCATCTTTAACGTAAGCATTGCCCGTCGCTAGTCATCCTATGACAAGCTCTGAAGTGCAGGCACACTTGACCCACCTCCCTCCCCGGACCCACGAGGAGTCCCTGTCCTCACACAGGCTTGTCCCGGAAGAGACACAGAGTCCACTGGAGCAGACGGCTGCAAGCCCACACGTCTGCAGGTCACACGGTGTTTGTACAGGAATTCTAGAATCGCGTGATGGAAAAGAACCAGAGGTCCACTTGTCAGCACTGTGCCGGCAGGCGCCTGGCAGACGGAGGGTCCCCAGGCACACCCAGGCCCTCTGTCCCCTTCTCTGATGACAGAGAATCAGAAGTGAGCAGCCCCCTGTGCACGTTCCCCAAGGGAGCTCTCGGCAAAGCCTTGGCCTCATGTCCTTCGAATTTCCACAGAATCCAATGTGGCTCAACGGCCTGAGAAATACACTAACTCCCCAGCAGTGAAGTGGTGATTCCGCTTCCTGCGATTATATGCCAGCGCTTGGATTATACGTCAACGCCGCTGCTACCAAGCCGGTGCATTCTGTGAGCAGCGAGGAGACGGGAGACGACGGATGACGACCGTTTCAATACACAGAATTAATTTCTCAACTCCAAAGCTAAAATGACAAGTAAAGGAAGTTTTATGGTATCCGTGTGAAGAGTCGGAAATCGCAGGAGTTGGAAATGAATACGTAGATAGTAACATTTTGCTGCGGTCATTGAAATAGTGCTTTAGATAGCTTTATCACGCTCACCAATTTTTTATTAGCCTCGAACAACTGGATTCGCCGTTTTCTGTGCACAGGAGTGCGGAGCGCTTTGTTGTGTTATACAGAGTAAACGAACTTTTATTGCACCGACGTGAGAAGCACGTTTCCCTGGCACAGGCAGGGCACGATATTTGACCGCAGTCCGTGCCTGTCACCGAGGGCTAAGAGGCTCGGCTCCGTTCTAAGAGCTGTCCCCGCAATGGCACAGAATGGCGAGCACTCACCCCTACGGAGCTGTGCCCTTCACATGCGTTCTCTCTCCATAATGAAGTTCCCGTCACAGAGCTGCCAGGGAGACGATACCTGGGGCTTCCGGTGGATGGGTAACAGTCAGTAATTCTGGCCAACGGGGAAGGGGCGATGGCTGCTCGGGGCACCGATGGCATGACGAGCAGCTGGCAGTCAGTACTACCCACAGTCTGCCATGTGACAAGGGCATCGCACTCCGCAGTCAACAAGGGCTGGCTTGCAGACGGGGAAAGACCCTTCCCTGGGCCCCTCCCCGGGCGTGCCCGCATCTACCTGTGCCGGCCCACGCAGGCGAATCTGAAACGTCTCCCTTTTTCTTCAGGGGACTGCAACTGGGTCTCCCGCAGGTGACAGCAAAGGTTTTCTGACCTATGTGAAACGCCCCGCCAGGTTCAATGAGCCCCTGCTACAGCGTGGCTTCCTGTCATGGTTCCACCTTTATTCGTTCCCTATCATTTCTCCCCGGGGAGAGGCGAGCACATCGTTGTCTTCCTGGATTGCTGCGATTAGAACAGAAGCAGCGGTGACTTTCTGCAGGACGTCTAGGCTGGTTGACACAAGCCCAGCAACAGCACTGACGGGCACGTGCCAGTAGGAAGTCAGCAGTGGTTTTCAGTGACAACTCTGACGGTTTTTACCTCTTCCAGAAATAAAGAGGAAGGCAACGTGTCAACAGATGCCGTCTTCCCATTTAACTCTCAGTCAGGGAAAATGCCCTCGTACGCTGCTTTCGAAACACGAAGAACTATAGGCTTCCTGGGCCTCCTCGAGTTTCCTTATTTCACATCGAAATGCGTCCCATTGTCTGTGCCAGTGTCTGCAGGGGACCCGTACCCAGACCATGTAACTTGGTTATTGCAAGGTCTTTCCTTCTCCGTTGAATCCACCAGTAAGTTTGGCACGGTGGCCACAGGACAGCAATGGAAGTAACAGGGATACTCACTGACCTTGGCAGCAGGTGCGAAGGCCAAGGCCGCTGGTTCCAGGGCATGAGGTCTCCCTTCCCAGTTTCTCTGGGCAGCGTGCGCTGCCGTGGCTACCCCCGTCATGCCCGACAAAGCTCCCCGCTGTCACGGTCGGTGCTGTCTCAGAGCTGGGCGGCGTTGCCCAGAGACACCCGGCAACACCTTTGAACACAGACCATTTCTGTCTCCCTCTCTTGCCTTGCATGTTTCACCTAAAGCGGGAGCAAAATCACCTTGTGGAATCGAGCAGAATGTTGTGTAAAAGATGTGCTTTTGCTCTCTTTTCCACTTGGGGTTTCTGAGAGGAGAGATGCACTTGGAGAGGTGTCCGGGTGCACCGTGGAAAGGGCAGCATGCACCGTAGCTCCGTGCCAAAGCACAGCGTGGGCCCTGCCTCCGTGCAAACAGGAGATGCGGCAGGAGCCGCGCTGGGTGGTGGCCGAGTGCAAGATGCTGACAGCACCCAGCGTTCCGCAACCTTTCTGTTTCGCCCTGGGCTCTGCTGGCCCGGGAGCTTGTGTTTGATGTTTTGCACTCATGGGTGAAGCCCTTCAGACTTCAAACGCACTTCAAAGTCGCTGGGTTTGAGTCAGAAGTCTTCTGTGTTCACAGGCATGACTCGTGACCCCCGGCGGAGTTTGCCGAAACCGTCCTCACCCCCTTGCCCTCGGGGAAGTTTGCACCACAGGTCCCCTAAGGAAGCCCTTCAGAATTCTTGGGGATGTTTTAAAAAACGGCGTGGGGGCATATCTCACCCCGTTTTGTGCTATGAATCCCTCTTTAATTAAAAAAAAACTAATTACTTTCTTACCCCATCCATAGTTGTCCCAAACTTTACACGGAGTTTCAGCCGCGTTTAACTGAGATGAAAGTCAGGGAAATTGTTTTCTACTTCTGGAGGCAATTGTTGAGATCTCATGGACTCTGGGATTCAGTCTTACTGTTCTAAAAAGCAATAGGAGAATAGATTTTGACTGAGGATTAAAACAGTCACCTTCCAGGGCAAATATTCCGGAACGTCAGAGTCCCTGTGAGATGTTTGTGTTTGTGAATGAACAGTGATTGGCGCTGGGTAACCTGCACCTGAGGCCGGACTCATTAAACGTTGCACTCTGTGGGTTCCCTGTTCAATCGCTGATGGCCTGGCCTCACCTGTCTGCCAGGTGTAATTGGATGGAAAGGACTCAAATGCCCTAGGAATAAAGTCCCGTTCTGCTCGGGAAAAGCTGGAGCTTGTCTGACTACAGTTTTACCTAGTATTAAGCCTAACTTGTAAAGCCCTGGCTGGTGTGGTTCAGTGGATTGAGCGCCGGCCTGCGAACCAAAGGGTTGCTGGTTCGATTCCCAGTCAGGGCACATGTCTGGGTTGTGGGCCAGGTCTCCAGTTGGGGGTGCACAAGGGGCACCCACACATTGATGTTTCTCTTCCCCTCTTTCCCCTTCCCTTCCCCTCTCTAAAAAATATATAAGTAAAATCTTAAAAAAATAAAACTAATTAAAAAAAACAGAGGCAAGACATTACGATCCCCTCCTGCCACTTCTAACGAACCAGAAAACCCATCATTAAGGGATATATGTCTTTTCAAATAGAAGGCAAATTTCATTTTTCAACGTTATTCCCCCTGAAGTTCCCGTGTCCCTGTGGCACCGGAGCTGACGTGTTCTGCTCTGTTGAATCACGTGACTAAAGAACTAATCACAGAATATTGCATGTGACACCATGCAGCCTTCTCCGGTTACCAACTGGAAATCAGGACCTTGTCAATGACAAGGTACCTGTGCTTGCTCAGAGCCTCTAAGGATTCTGGGTCAGAAACCGCAGTAGCCTCGGTCCTTCCCCGTGGAGAGGTGAGGCCAGGCATCAGGGATGGGGCAACAAAGCTGCCACTGCTGGGAGAAGGTTGGGAGGAACAGTGTGGGAGGTAGACCTCAAAGTGACAGGAACGTGTTTGCAGAGCACGCAGACCTCGGAGACGAGGAAGGTGTCGAGGAAGAAGAAGGGCCGGGGTGGGGTGATAACGCACTGTTGACATCAAGGGCGGAGGAGACAGGAGTTTCTGTTGAGCAGACAGAGTGGACCCTTCAGGGGAACGTGGAAAGCAGTGCGAAGCTCAGGGAGGGACAAGCAGGAGTTCTGCAGAACGAGGGTAAGGAGACAGCGGGCGTGGAAAGGGGCTGTGGTGAGCGGTCACAGGAAGGCAAGGACCCCGGAGGCTGGAGAGGTGGAAGCATGGGCTGGAAAAGCCGAGCGGCCGAGGAGACAAAGGTGACCGAGCAGCAAGTCAGACGGCGGGTGGCCAAGTCCTGGGTGCTGGTGGGTGGGGACAGCCTGGCTGCCTGTACAGCTGGAATGAAGGAGGTTAATGCTGGCAAACAACAAGACGAAGTGTGTGCAATATTTACCCCTGAAGAGAGTCCACACCAGATTTAGAAACCTGAGAAGGTGTTTCTATCATCCCAGATGTTATCAACATTTGCAGGCAGGGGGTTCCCTGAACTCCAAAGAACCGAATAAACACCTGGCACTGTCCACCCCGTCACCTCTCGGTCTAATCGATCGGCTAGTGCCCCTCTCGAAGTATTTTCGGCTTCCTAAAACTTGCACAAGCAATCTCAAGTCTGTAGTGTCCTCTGTAGTGACCGAAGTCAGCGTCAAGCTCTGAAGTGCCTTCGTGGCTCACTGTCCCGTCTTTGTCCTTGACTGCTGCGTCTTTTATCTGAAGAGGCACGGTGCGCTCGTTACCGGCAGCATCTCTGAAGAGCGCCTTTGATTCTTCAGAGACAGCGAGCCAGGTTAAGCTGATGGCTATGAACAAATAGGCTTCTCAGAGTCTGAGAAGAAGCAAAAGCATCCTCAATATCCCCCCCCCGGTTAGACCATCACAGATGCCACCTCCCTTTCTACGTCTGTGCCACGCCCAGCCACCGTGACAGAGAAATCCTACGAAGCCAGCGAACGAGGCTGGTGCTGTTTGATTTGAAGAACAACACGGGTGTCGGACGGCACAGTCCCGACAGTGTTCTGCATGCGTCACCTGGCCTGCCTGCTGGTCCAGTGACAGGTACCACGGGTCTGTCCCAAAGTCTTGGGCGGAGTGTCTGTTCGGATTGTCTGATGCCTTGTCCTGGATGTTGTCCAGGCGTCACCTTCCCAGTCATTCAGGAAAGAGAACACGGGCTTCCAACCCTTCAGACTTGAGTTTCACTTCCCCAGAGCGGGCTGCTCAGGCCGGGTCCCCCCGTCCCGGTCAATGGCAGGGTCTGCGGCAGACTGCACGGTCCGTGATGGAGGCAGTGCAGCAGTGAATGACTCCCCAGACACCTCGTGCTGTGAGCCACGGTGTCGCAAAGCCGGCGTCCACAAAGGGACGTACTACATACCGAGAGGACGCTGACCTGTTTTATTTTATAAAGAACTGAGCCAGAACTGTGCCTTTGGTCCGCTTGCTGTTCTTTTAACACCGTTTCCTTAATCTCTAGAACTTTATATTTAATGGGGTAAACGCTGATCAGTTTAGGGGTGAGAAGGAGAAAGTTGGGGTTTTGCTTCCACCTCCCTGAGTTTTCCTAATTCTTTCCACGTTCAGAGTCCCCCCGGGGCTGACAGGGGTGAACCGGGTCAGGACGCGATCTATGACCAGGTGCTCTGCAATGTGGCACTGTTTCCCAATGGTGCCGAAGGTGCTGGGTGGTCTCATTTCTTCCTGAGACACAGAGCACCTGCCGGGCACACAATGTGAAAGCCACTACTGAAAAGTCAGGGTAGTTGGTTCTCAGCCTGAGGCGAGTGGCAGGACAATCACAGCCCCCCCCCCCCCCAGAGAGCGGCACTGGCACCCCCAACACCTGGGTGCATCTTCCCCTCGCTGTCTGTCCTTCCTTCACCCGTGGGGTGGGGACAGAAATGTCTGCTCTGCCTTCCAGATAAAACACCGACCAGAGAGCATACACACAAAGTTGTGAAGCAAACTGCACATAAAACGGTTCATCTCCAGAAAACGGTTCATCTCCAACATGCAGCAACCCTATTGATCGCTTTTAACCTTGCTCTGTGCCGGGTAGGAGTTGATATTGAATGTGGCCACACAGCACATGCTTGTCACGTCCCGCATTGGTCTGAAAATGCCCGACACAGTGTCTTTCCGATCACACGGTCTTTCCGGGCCCACCCAGGGCAAACACTCTGCACACGCATCTCCACCCATCATCACACCTACAGCTGTGCCGTGCACGTGAACTGATTCACAGGCAGATCTCTCCAGCAGGCAGGTAAGAACGTCGGGCTGTCGTTGCCTCTTCAGGCAAGGCTTTGCATTTCCTTCCGTGCGCATGAAAGTCAGGCTGGCCCTAAGAGATGATGATAGCATCATGCAAAGGCAGGAATACTTAACACGCTCAGCTGAGTGTATCTGTCATCCATATGTACGCAGAGGCCGAGCCACCAAATTGGAGTTGACCGAGGGTTTTGCAATAATGACCCACAGCTCCGTGCGCAGCACGCGGAGGATGCTGCACGGCACTGTGCAGAAATCCCCATCTGGACTCAAGGTCGAATTTCCCTTCTGGTTTCCCAAACCAATTATGCCTGTCATTTCCATTAGACACAGTGCTCGCTCTGAATCACGGCAGAGCATCTTCCAGAACCTCGGGGCGTGCCCTACGTTCCAGTTCGGATCGCGATAAAATTCACAAAGCTGTCAGAAGGACCCAGCCGGAAAGCTACGAAGTGCCTCGGCATCTGGAGACACCCAAGTGCCTCCGTGCAGAAGCGTCCAGGGAAACGGCAGGGCTGAGATGAGCCTAGCTCCTCCTCGTGTTCATTTCTGGCTGACGGACTTCCCTGCAGGGTGGGGACGTGACATAAGGAAGCGGTGAAGCCCTAACGAAGGGGCCTAGAACCGCCTGCTGACCTCAGGTCCCCCCTAGTGACCTGGCCTCATGGTGCCTTCACCGTCAACCTGGCTCCACGTACAGGTGGGGTGGAGGGCACCTTACGAGCCATCTGATGAGAACCAAGGTAGATCCTGCATCGCAGGCGCGCCAGAGCTCGGCGGCACGAGATTGGCACTGTGCTCATCCCAAGAGAGAAGCCACTTAAAATGCCTCGTTTGCAAAGGGGCAGGAGGCCCAGGAAACACTGAAAGGACGAGAAGAAGGGGCTCCAAGCTCAGTAACTGCAGGGAGTTTGCAGGACCCCCTGTGGAAAGAGCGCAGGGTCCCAGTACTCTGAGGATGTCACGTAAACTCTAACCCCTAACTGCACTCCGAGGGGATTGTGGGAAATGTAGTTTTGAAGGTCCAGAGGGAGCCACTGGGAACAGGACACTTGTCTCTGGGTTCTGCCAGCAGCACGGTGACAACCACAGCAGGGGCCGTCTGTGTCATGCTGATAGCCCGACCGTCTCTGGGATGGGACGCGCTGGACACAGGAGCACAGGCACACATCACAGAGAAGAGACAGCCTCCAGGACGCGAGGCAGGACACACTGGAAAAGCACCAGGAAGTGTCGGTGGGTGCTGCCTGCCGGGAAAGGGGCCAGGCCAGCAGCTGCTCCCTGTCACTGATATGACGGCACCCTCGCGGGGGCCGGGTGACGCTGCAGGCCTCTGTGCGGCCCCCACCTTCTGCGGAGGGAGCTGGTGTCTAGTCCCAGAGGCCGCCGTGTCTCAGGGGGTGTCGGGGGAACGTGCAGGGGATCAACGTGCATTCTGACCGGCAGACATTGGGCTCCTGCCTGTGTACTTGGGATGGTGGGCCCCATGCTCACTAAAGACCTGTGACACTCTTGGCCTGGGTGACGGGGCCCAACAAGGCGCTCCCCTGACATCAGAGTTGCACCCCAGTTGTCTAGCTCAGGCCTTAGACGTATAATGTGTGAAGGGAGCCCCTGGGCCAGTCTGCCACCCGCCGGACACCACCCACACACCCTGCACAGCCAATGAAGCTGCAGAATAAGCCAACCTCAACGTCCAAGGAGAATAAAGAAAACACGGTGACCGGAAACCCTAACGATACGGTTAAAAACGTGGTGCCTTCCCAGACCACTCAACACATAGAAATCTGAGGGAAACATTCCATACCTGGACGTGGCATGTTTCAGTGAAGCTGTCAGTGATGGGGATGGTACACGCCCTTTTCTTTGGGACTCTGAAGCTGTACAGATGCTGGCGAGACAGTCGGAAACGGGGCGGGGGGGAGGATCGGACCCTTACACACGGTTTGGGGGCCGGCCCTGGGCGGGTAGAGACACCGTGGCGGAATCTGGGTCACGAAACACCAGTGCGTTTGTGGGAGGCCTGAGCCTGGAGGCCCAGTGAAAACAGCTGACCTGCGCTGGGCAGCCCTGGCTCCGGCAGGGCGGGCAGTGTGTGAGGAGCTCTGCTTGCTGACACGTCTGGTACCCGACCCATTAGTGCACCGGCCGCCCGACGACAGAGCGCCAAGTCCGGAAAATCTGGGGAACCTGACACCAGGCCGATCCAGGCAGGCCCGTCTGCTTGAATCACTGTCCACCGCGAGTCTGCAGCCACGGGAAGGCGGTGCTGGAAACTATCCGATGTCCGCAGGGCTTTGGGTTTTCTTTCACTGACAAACTTGGATGTGACTTTTCAGCCTGAACGTAAAACGGATTAAATTCAGATCAAACCCAATCAAGTGCACGCTAACAGCCCTTCATTACGCCCACATACACATACACGCCCCCCGATCCCTGGCTTCTCCCCGCTAACTACACGCACACACACGGCAAACTGCAATGAGATGCCTAAAAAGCCACGTTGCTGGCAAATACAGAAAGGATGTATAAGTGGTTTTATTGTATTTACCATGAAATAAAGTTCATCAGATCTGGATATAAAATGTCCTGAAGATTAGTTCTATGTACCGGGTATTTTTCTCCCCTGGGGTCCTCTTCGCTCAAGAACTCACTTTCTTGTAACCACCCAAGTGCATAACATGGAGGCCACCTGTAAAAATGCTCCTTCTTCTTCACTTAGCCCTGACGTACCGATCAGCCCTGTCGGGGATTAAGGGGAGCCGCTAAGGTGGCACCATCACCTTTTTGTCACCAGAGTTGGGAAGTGATGGAGACATAAGGAAATCAGGCGGCTGGAAATAGAAATACACAACCCTGTGCCCCATCAAAGTTGGGGTGCAAGATGGAGATGAGAAACATGGAAAACGAGTCTCCTCACTCGTCAGCCTCGCACACGCACACGCACACGCACGCTCCACCTGCACTCTCCCCGCGGGGCGTGGGGCCCTGTGGCCGTGGGGTGGGGACCACAGACCGGAACATCTACTCTGCTGGGGAGAGTGGGGTCTGTGGGACCACTCACACCTCCGTCCCTGGCTCTGACTTCCCGTTTCCTCTGATGAGGACCCTGCCATGACCCTGGGGCCACCTGGCTCGTCCAGATTCACCGCCCCACCTTGGGGTCCTTCCTAACATAGTCACACCCGCAGAGCCTCTTCTACCAGGCAGGGTAACCCATCCCCAGGCTCTGGGCACTGGCCCAGGCGCATCTCTGGGGGCACCGTGCTGTCTATGGGAAAGTCATCCTGTAGGAACAGCTTCCAAGAAACGCCTCACTACCTGTGGTGCTGATTCTCTCGGGGACGTGGCACAAAGGGGCCAGGCCAAAACGCATGCTGTCACTGGGTGTGCCTCCTCCCGGAAGGGCAGAGAACAAGGAAAAAGAAGGGCTGTGTGTCCCCAAGTCCTTGTCCCAAAGCCATCGTAGGCATACGACTCCCCATCCCTAGAGGACGAGGAGGTGGGGGACAGAGATCAGGAGTCTTGTGCGGGCAGGTGTTCTTGCCCGTGGAAAAGCACAGAGAGCAGAGAGGGGCCTCCTCTCTCCCAGCCACACCCCCGTGGTGCCCGAGCTCATGCTAGGTTGTCCCACATGATTTTTTTTTTAACTGGAGACACATGTAAGTTATTAAAATCCGTCTCACAGTGTCAAGACAGGATGAAAAATTTCCAAAATGACAAAGTACAGTTAAAAACAAGCTTACGACTCCGGCGGTTATCCAGTTGTGTCCAAAAGCAACTAAGCCACCCGTAAATTCACAGCACAGAGTCAACTGGAAACACACGGGGAAGGAGACAGGCCAGAATGACTAGACAGAGGCCACGACGACCTTTGAAAGAAACGTTACGCTCAGGGCTTCAGAAGCTGAGGCCGTCAGAAGGAAAGAAAGAAACCTCAGCCCCGGATTTGCATTTAAAAAGAAGAATAGCAGCATTCTCTCTTACGGTGTAAATCACTTTGGAAATTTAGTGTAATCCCCTTTGGAAAAATGGAAGAGAAGCCCTTTTCCATCTAGAAAATACTTGCCTGCTCTGGACAATGCCAGTCGCCACAAAGTAATACGAGGATGAGAAATTCCTTTCGTGACTGATCTCTACAATCCTTTGAAACGCACACGCTGGAAACTCCCCGTGCATGATTGCTTTCTGTCTCAACAACCGGCAGCAAGGAGTCCGCAGCGTCCCCACTCGGGGAAGACTGAACAAATCTGAAACTCACGCAGGCGCTTCCCTCTATGCCCGTTTAAAGTGGGAGGACTTGCCCACTTTCCCCGGAGTTGTCCAGGAGTCCTGGCACAGTTCGGAGGGGACAGGGCGTTTCTCTGCAGAAGTTCTTTCTGTAGCTCAGCCCCCCAGTCCCGAGCGAGCTGTGGCTGGGCTTTTACATGGCCGCTACTCCATCCCCCGGGGCAGGGCCACTGCTGCCTGGCCGTCACCTTACCATGTCTACAGTGTGGAAGCGTGCTGGCTAAACCTCACCCCTGCCATGCCACTTCCGCCCGACGCTTGGCCTCGGGTGCTCGGCTGAACGTACTGGCTGGTGCTGGCAAGCTCTCAGCCTCCCTGGCAGGATGACTCAAATATAAAGGGATCCAGGTACTCACTAAAGGTCAGCAGCCTTTGACAGGATCAGCAACATTTTCCCCAAGCTTCTGCAACAGCTAGCCCCATGTCACACAACGGTTTCCTTAGAAGTGTTTGGATGTGGTAGTGCTTACGGAATGTCCAGCACGTGAGTCCTCTGTGAGGAGTCAGCCACACTGTCCCACGCGGAAGTCAGTTCCACACCCACGGTGCCAGATGACAACCGCACACCAAGGCCACCGGCTGCTGGTGGTCGTCACAGGCAGCGAGACACCAGGACTGTGGGGAAGAGAGCTCAGGACCGTGCACAAACCTTGCAAGTATGGGACGTGACCGAGCTCTGGGAACCGACAGGCGAGAGGGGCGTCCACGGTGGACGTCCATCAGCTGGACCGCGACGGGGGCATTTGTTCAACCTTTATCGAGCGCACTTCAGGGGCCACGTACCGTGCACAGTATAGGGACAGGAAGAGTGGGGAAGACGTCTCCCCTCCAAGGGCGCAGTTCACAGGGAAGGGAAAGACCGCCAACGCTGCCTACTGGCGTTGCCACCATGGTAGACGCGCCCGGTTGCACCCTGGCATGGGAGTTCTTCCGGATACCCACGGGGAGCTGCGGGGACCCTGCAGCTGCTACAGCCCGAGCTCGCCTGCACCCCAGAAACCATTGGTCTCCTTGTGCACAACGGGCTGGGAGACAAGGAGTCGGAGGCCGCAGCAGACTTCTCGGGAGGTAACTCGACCCCAGGGAATGGGGGAAGGGGGGTGCAGCGAAGGGCAAACGGATCCTGAGAAAATGCTGTGGGACAATGCGGGGCAGCTGACAGGTGTGTGCTGGGGCAGGGGCGGGGAAGAAAGGATCAGGCAAGAATGGGTCTCCTTGTCGGGGCTTTGGCATGGCGCGATGCTGACCCCTGATAGCCTCGGAGGACAGCGCAGGGTCTGGGCGGGGGCACTGATGTGAGTCTGCTGTCTCATGGCCCGCTCCCTCCGGCAAGAGCGACACAAAGCCCCTCTGTCAACATCTGCAAAAGGAAGCGCTCAGTCGTCCCCGTGACTCTGGTGCACTGAGAAAACACTGTCTCCCAAGTGAAGTTTTCGGTAAATCAAGGGAACTAAACGTGTAACTCTATGAAATCACTGGTTTGCAATCCTTCCAATATTTTTTATGAACTTGGCAAAATACTCTGTCCCGTTTGTCTTACATCCATTGCTAGGTTGTGTATTTTACATGGCATGATAGCGCTAACACATTCAGCTTTTAATTGGGTACCATTCTCTGCCATGTTCCCCTCCTTCCCCAAATTAGGACGAGGTGGGTGTGAGCAGGATGGGTTGCCGTAATTCCCTGGCACACCTGGGGCTCACTCCGTAAGGTCGAGGGGTGCCGCTCAAGTGGGATATGCGAGTGGGGTGTTTACCAGTCTCCCAGGGATGAGAGGCGGCTTCTTGGCAGGGCGGGCGCTGTCAAGGAGAGGCCCACAGCTCAGACACACAGACCCGTGACCCTCCAGGACTCTCTCCAACCCTCCACGCCTTTGGAGGCCGCAGGCTGCTCCCCATCGCCTCTGCTCTCGCGTGCTAGCCCTTCCCCCGAGTCACAGGTGACGGAGCCTGCCCCGATGGGAGATGACATCAGCAGTTCTGGCTGCTGCACTTCAACTCAACTCACATCTCCATGTGACGTTGTACTCTGGGTCCTGCAGGGATCCTTCTGCTGGGAACAACCATCGCCCTTAGAATTATCCAAGTGGCTGAGGCCCGGATTCTGTGTTAGGCCTCAAGGCCGGGTTTTGATCTCTTTCACCACGGAAACGCCAGCGGAACGGCAAGGCCTCAAAATAGTGAAGTTCATTCCCCACCGGTCGGCCGCGTGAAGCACGGGAGTAACTTAAAACCATTACTTTTCCACAGGACACTCTCCACAAACTGCCTCAATACCATTTTTGGCTAACAAATGCCTGCACTCTGTAACAACGCAGCAGAATCATACCATAAGCATGAGCTTCCAATTTTTTGGCCCCAGGCAGAGATAGCTACACAGGTTAGTTAACGATCCACCCAATTGGTGCTGCAGGATCAGGTTTTTATAGCGTCATTTTTAACATCAGATTCAGAGAAAACCTGCCACGTTTTACCAAGGAAGCCGTTTTCCACATATATCACCTTGGCCACACACGGGGGCATTGGTGAATGTCACATCATTGTCGGGTTTCTTCCATCACTGAAAAAGAGCCTTCCCCACAACGGAGATCAGGAAGCGAGAGCAGGCAAAGGATGGGGAAAATAATGGGCTGAGTTGAAGACATGCTGAGTTTAATAAGAATCGCATGAAATCCATAAATTATCCTTTACGTCTTTGAACTATCCATTCCTTCCTTCCAGGGAAAGACCGGAGAGTGAGGTCATATCTCAAAGTTACACAAATTCTAATGATGCATGCCATGAAAAGTCAAAACTGGACACCTCCCAGATGTACCAAGAGCCAAAATACAGACTTTGAAGACTGCTAGACGTGGAAAAAAAAATAACACAACTACTTCATCTGGAAAAGAGCAGCAGTGACTTCACATCATTTGTCTGTTCCCGTGTTTCTAAGAATATTCCCGAGAGTCAATAGTTTCTGGAGAATTCTTTGGTGGCCCTACATTTGGGAAGGAGTGACAAAGGAGAGCAGAGGGAAATGGGGACAGGGCAGGACAAGCAGACGGGTCTGCGTGGTGCGCAGGGCGCAGCCCGATGGAAAGTTCTCGTAAGACAGAAAAAGCCCGCCACACCTTCCCTTCTGCTGGCCCAGATGGAGTCTCCAACTTGCCCTGCTCTGCTTATTGTGACCACGTTGGATGTTGAACACGCTCTTCCCGGAGACGCGGAGCGTTGTCGACGGCTCGGCATTTCCCAGAAGGCTATCTGAAAATATGTTCTCGTCTTACATGAATCCTGAGAATGATGTAAAATGCAGATGAGGCGGTTTCACCCCTCTCCCCAGCACCTGATGTCACCGTGTCAGGAGACACCGGTGACCTGCAAATGGAAGGCCATGCAGGCTTTTCCGTGCTGTGTCGGGATGCAGTGCAGAAATGGTAATCTTGGAATTGACACTCATCCCTCTCCCATTTCCTCATGCTTCCCAGGGGCATGCTGTGCAACCGCCTGAGTGTGCATGTGCACACACACACACACACACACACACACACACAGAATTGCCTCCCGCTGCCTGCGCCGAGTGAAGGCAGCAAGCCTGGTCCTCTGGTGAACGGAAATGATGCGGCGGTGAGTTAGGGACAATTTTGTGAAGTTCCCCCAGCTTAGAAATTCGCAGGGACTTTCATACAGTGTGTGAATTTGGAATGTTCCAGAAGGAATGCCAGTGCGCCCTATTCCCCAAGCTTCCATGACTTTTCCCGGTGACATGACTTTGCACTGTGTTCTGCACATGGACAAGCTGCTATGGCGCGATTTTGAAATCAACACCACGTATTTCTGCCGACCAAGCAACTTCCCGTCACTAAAAATAGCCCACGCATCCAGACGTGCCAGATTTCGCAACTAAAAGGCACCACACGAAATTTACGATCCAGATAAACAGCAGATAAACATTTAGTGTGTGGCTGTCCAATGTCCAATTTCAGTCAAAACGCTGTTTACCTGAAATTCAGATTTCACTAGGTATGTTCTGCATTTTTTCCTGGAAACCTAAACGCTTGAGAAAAAGACGTTAGAGCTACGGATTTTGGAGAGAGCGTGGAATCTGAAAATATCGACCTGGTGTAGACACACTCACACATTTGACACCACCATTCTAAAAACTGTAATTCCCTGTTGTTTTTTTTTTGACATCATTTTAGAGAACAAGAGAGGAAGGGACAGAGACAGAAAAACATGGATTTATGGCCCCACTTATTGCTGCATCACTGATTGCTTCTTATAAGTGCCCTGACCGGGGATTGAACTCACAACCTTGGCGTATCGGGACCATGCTCCGACCGACAGACCTGCCCGGCCAGGGCCTCTGATGACCTGTTCTTAGGCCCAAACTCTCACTGCACTGTGTCATCGTACATTTGTCGCTTTCAAATATACAACTTCGCCAGCTTTTCGTTTGGATTTATTCCATCACCGAGTTATAGCCTCGCATGATAAGGGCTGAACCGTTAGAAGGAGTTACAGGCAAATGGCGAAGTTTGTAGTTAACATGCCTTTTCTCACCGTAAAATTGTACCTCCAAGGGACAAGAACTAGGTGTGAAGGCCAAAGGAACCCGTCACTGGATATTCTCGGGCGCACTGGATGGTGTAACACTTGAGTCATTACCAACATTTCTCGGCGTGTTCTGCTCGCACACTCACTAACACATCATTAGTTTTCTGAAGCAACGGAAAAGCTGGGAGCCTGGCCAAAACTTATCTTAACAGATGCGTTTGTATCATCTCAGTGAATTCCATCATTTTTCACATCCTGGTAATTATGTCTCACAGGTGGGACGCATGCTGAGTGTGTCAGGCGTCTGCTCCAGAAATAGATCCAGGAATGAATTAGCGCGGTCACTGTGCCCGGTCCAGGGCCGTGGGGGAGGTGGCCCCCCCCACCCCCCACCCCCACGCAGGCCCCACCTGTGGCTTGCGTTTCTGGAATCCACTGCTTGCTATTTTGTGCTTCATTTCGGCTCACCTTTTCCCT
Source organism: Macrotus californicus (assembly GCA_007922815.1). Taxonomy (NCBI): domain Eukaryota; kingdom Metazoa; phylum Chordata; class Mammalia; order Chiroptera; family Phyllostomidae; genus Macrotus; species Macrotus californicus. Next base: position 116,576 of record VMDR010000499.1, read on the forward strand.
CCTGCCCCACAGCGAATTAATTACCTGTGGGGGGCGTCCTTCAATTCTCGGTCTCCTTGGGAGAGGATCAACTCATTGCAAAGGCTTTGGGGTTCGGAGGAAACAGGGGTGAGCGGTGTCTCGTGAGTTGCCCATTGTTGAATCGAGCCACGATAACATGCCCAAAGAACACAAGAGCACAGGGTGCAGACGGAGGTTTAAACGTTTGCTGAGATGACAAGACGGGATAACTGTCTGCTCTGTCTTCAAACACCCTGAGAGCTGACTCCGACCAGCCTGGCTATAGTCATGTCTGCAGCTGTATTCATTTCTGGGACCTGCGAGCAAACTCACAGCATGGAAATCTCTGCTTTTCAGAGTGTGGGGTCTGTTAGGCCAAATGTGTCATCTGTCCTGGTAGTGGGGGATTCCTAAAACGTGCACACCCAGGGCACACTGGCTCGGCCTCCAACAACAGTGCCGCTTACACGGGGGGCCTCCCCCACGCGGGGACGGAACAGGGACAGCGATCTTCGGCTGCTCTCCCAAGGAGAAGACCAAAGGGGACATCGGCGCTCCCACGGAAGCCCACACCTGAGACAGCGGCGATGACAGCAGCTCTTTGGGCTGACCCTCCTTCCAGCCAGGGCAGCCCCTCCTGGTCCAGGGTGTCAGAAGTCCACCCCGGCGAGGTCAGCTGGGTGAGCAGCTCTGCGTCTCAGGCCTGGTCATATCCGAGGTCACTCCTGCGGTGACCCACCCTGTGCAGACAGCAAGGGACCTCGTGGGGAAGGAGCGGCAGCTCTTTAAGGGGAAGAATTAGAGACAAATGTCCAGCAGACAAAGGGTGAATGGCCGGACAGGAAAGAAGGGGCGTTTTTCTCTGCTTAAGGGGCCCAGCCGACTCCTGTCCAAGGTGCATTTGCCAAAGGGGTGTCTTTATACACTGTGGGGCAGGAAGAAGTTACTGACGGAAACACAGTAACAATCTCTGAAGCTTTTCTAACACCACTGGGTGTCCACCTGCGTGTGAGAGGCTGTCTCTTCCTGTTTCGTTTCTTGCTGCTCAGAGTCCAAAAGCTGAGAGCCTCTTCGAAGAGGCACATGCTGGTTTTGCGTGAGGACTCATTTGGCTGCGTTAAATAAATATTCATCGGCAGATGGGGTGCTTTCTACTGTCTGCAGTAAAAGACACACGAGTCACGGCCATGTGGGAAACTAAAATACAGGCCCGAACGTGGTCTGTCTCCAAATTAGACTTTATCTGTGAAAATGAAAGCTTAATTTAGCACCCACAAAAGTTCGGTGAAAGTACACTCTGTCGGTTAATTCTCTGTGTGTGATGGCTATGCCTACATACAGATCCACCTACCGGTCTGTGTGTTCACCTATTTATCCCGATCAGCAGCAGATTACAGCCGCCTCACCCTTTCCAGCCATAAATGTCTGATACTTAAAAATACTTATTTTAATGGGCCGGCATTGGGCCTGTGAGCACTTAGCTCTCCTCGGCTTTATAAATCTGGTTGACAACGTTTACAGTCCTGGCCAATGATTTTACGGAGCTCTGTGTAAACACGTACATGGATACCGTGTGGAATGCATAATCCCTGACTCCGAGGCAAGCGTGAGCCAGAAGTTCCAGCTGGAACGTGACTCGGGACGAAGAGCAAGTCAGCAGTGGTGCCGTGAGCCCGAGGGGACAGTGCCGGCAGCCCCGGGGACGGCCTGCATCTTGTAGGCTGCACAGCCCTCCTTCCTGCGTCTTCATCGAGAATTCCCACGGCCACCGTGGTCCCCACGCTTGTTTGGAGGTCATCAGGGCACGTGTGGAGCTAGATGTCTGCCATTTTTAGAATAATATTTTACACTGGGTGTGACGTCCCGAATCGTGCCCTCCCGAGTCGGGGACACGGAGCGCTGGTTGTGGGCAAACTGCACGTTCCAGAACAAATGGAGCCCTTCCCTTTCAGCCCTGACCTCAGCACCCTGCTGCTGGACTATGTGTTCTGGGAGCCCCTGCAGTGTGAGGGGCACTGACCGCCCTCCGCCTGGGTCCACAGGCTGCTGCTGCCCGGGCCAGTGACCAAGGGGGTGCCCTTCCACTCCAACGCCCCTCCTTTGCTCTGCCTTGGGAACCCGGGGCTGCACCGTTCAATCCCTCCTCATTGGCCGCCGCACCACCTCATGCTTTCCTTGGCAGAGGGCTGAAGGGGTTCCCCTCCTCATTCAGCGGAGCCCCTGCCTGTGGGTCCCCTTGTCCGTTCCCAGGAGCGACACTAGACACACCCAGAGGTGCTCATCCTGCCACTGCCGCTCATTCTCAGCCCTGGATTTGCACCCACGAGCGGAAACCCCACTGCTGACTCGGACCTGCTCTCCCTGGACACCCCAGCAGGCTCATCTGCCCCCGTGGGCTGCAGGTACCCCCGCTCCGGTGAACCCTCTGCCATCTGTGGCGAGGGACATCAAACCAGAAAAGCACAGCCCACGCTGCAACTCAGACACCATGGGAACGGCAGGGTGACGAGAAAGGGAACGTCTGCAACAGGTGTGCACAGGAGACAAGGAAAAGGCATCTGCGGAGAGGGCAGAGAAGGTGAGGAACAGCAGCCGCGGCAGCACAGATAGCCCCGGAAGGAACAGGCCTCCATCCCAGGTCACAGCAAAGACACATCGCCCATCCCCACCTCTTCGCATCCGCACCGTAATATGCATGTCACCCACCACAGCAAACATGTGAGCACACACACACATTGCTTCCTGTTTCGCATCCGCCCTCACCCACATGCAAAGACGGGGGCCCCATCAACTTGGACGGTCTGGTGGGGCACGGGGGGGTGACTGCTCAGAGCTTTCCCTGGATTTGCTATGGCTCGGCGCAGTGAACTTGACACAAAGTACCTCCTGTGTGGTTTCCCGCCCATGCCCCTGCAAAGTCTGCATCTGCAGAAGGCTCAGCCCTGCGGAGCAGCAACAGAACTTGCTCGTTGTAGCTTGAATCGCCAACTCCGGGCGGGTCCTTTGTCCTCGCTGCTCTACCAGTTTGCTTCTGATTTTCTCTCATCGGGTCAGTGAACGCAGCCAGGTAACTTCTTAGTCTGCTCTTGTAGTACGCAGACTCTGCACACACACAGGAGCCACGAGCGGACTGCATTCACAGCTCATGGGATGCAGAGCACAGGGGAAGGCGGCAGGGACTGAATGCGGTGTCAGAAGATGGGACCAGGGCCACCCAGCCACCCCGCGGTGACACTGAAGAGGCAACACTGTTGTTTGATTGTGTGACTATTTTTCTCACTTAGAGTAATAGGAGATCAGAAGATGAGTAGAAAATTACCTACAAATATAGCTGAATATAGACTAATTATAAGAGAGTATATATAGACATTCGCCAAAAGAGAGAGAGAGAGAGACCCTCCTTGTGCATATACTTGTTGGGGGCAGAACGCTAAGTTGGCCCCTCGAAGTGAAGCACCCATGTGGTCCCCTGCATTTCCACGTGTGCACAGGCTGGGACTTGTTTCCAAGCAGAAGCACGGCAAGGACGATGCAATCCACTGGTGACACAGCACGAGACCCCACGTGAGCAGGCTGAGTCTGCTAGGGGCCTAACAGGGCTCCACTGCTGGCTGTGAAGCCCACACTGCAATGGTGGGAACCGCAGATGGAGAGAGGCGTGCGTCCGTCGGGGACCTGGGGGCAGCCTGGCGGTTGCGAAGGTGCCCCCGCTGCTGCCGAGCCCCCATTCATTCAGTCCCAAGAGGATGACTTCTGCCAACCCCCTGAGTGCTGGTGGAAGCAGAGTCTGCCGCAGCACAGCCTCCCGGTAAGAACACAGCCTGGCTGACACTGTGTGCAGGGAGCAGACATGAGGTGTGTCTCGGGGGCAGACACGTCCAGGTGAACTCAGGGCTACTGCTCTGGGGGCGGAGAGGAGCCATGAGAGGGCTTAGATGCAGTAAGCAACCCTCTGGCTGTATTCCGCACGGAGCAGACGGGGAAAGGGCTGCAGGCAGAGACAACAGCTGGAATGAACGTGGCGAAGCAGGAGCAGACACTACGAGCATCCGAGAGATAAAGTCAGCATGATTTTCCTGCTGGAAGGCACAAGGCACAAGGCAGATAAGAGCTCAGATGACTGCCCTTGGAGAAGGAGTAAGGGGCAGACTTGAAAAAGGGGAAGCAGGCACCGGGCAGAGAGCGACCAGCCAGGCGGCTGTGGGAGACTCTGAGCTCAGGGCGCGCGTGGCGAAGAGGCAGCCCCGAGGAAGCCGCACGGGAGACGCACACCTTTTCCCGTGGGCGATACACCACCCAGCGCTGAGCTGGCCCCAGCAGCTGGCGCCCAGCTTGTTCCATTCGATCAATTGGATAAAGCGGCACGCACTGGCCGCGATACACCGTGAAACACCCTTAAACACAGCACACACGGATGCCCTTTGCTCATAACCGTGGGTGCTGGGGGGTGAAGCAGATGATACTCCCAAACCACAGGCAGCCGTGAGGCCCTATTTATGTTTGAGCCCGAGGCCCATGTTGGCAAGAAATGGCCAGTGTGACGAATCCCCATAAATCACCCCGCAGCAGCCCGGCGAATGTAAACACGTCCGCCAGAGTGACAATAGGTGAGGCTGATGGCTTGCAAGGGGAGCCTGGCCCACCGCCCCGTGCCCTGTTATGATGCCGTTCTAACTCATTTCTGCTCGCTTCACCTCCACTTCAAACTCTCCCCGCGAGGAATCGTCTGCACTGATGTCGGAATTCAGTCTCTGAACATTTTGTCCTGGTTTGGCCATCCCAGACAAACCTCTCCCCTAGTGTTACGCTGTCGGCTCAATTGTTTATTGGCCGTATTTATTTATGCCTACGCCTTCCGTGCTATGTTGTGAAGAAATTAGTAGACACTTGCGTCTGCAAAGGTGTGGTGACGAATAAAATGTAGGTTGATATGTCGGCAGTCGGAAACAAATCACTGGAAATTGGCCGTCGGTTCTATTCTCTGTATTGTATTTACCTTCTCGTGAACACAGACACGTAAAGAGATGACACCTCCGTGCGCAGCATGGTGACTGGCAGACGCACTAGGAGCAGCGATCCGTAGCTGAGTTTGAACACGCCGCTCATTCCTTGTTCTCGCTCTCTGCAGGTACGGACCGAAATCCGTCTCCCCCGACGTGTTGCCCAGCGGTGTTATTTCCTGTTCGCCTCCTTTCCGTTCCCTTTCTGGGGTCCCCCCCAGGAAACAATACCTTCATTCTGTCCTGGGACACCCCTGCTGCTTTTTGTGACTGAGCCCCAATGTCCACAGGAGCCCTTCCCCAGAGCACAGTTCAGCTGCCACCCCTCTGGCTTTCGTTCCCTGTGAGTAATGAGGGCGAACGACTCGCGTGCTTTTGCGGCACAGTGCCTTGCGCCCACTGCGCTCAGTGTCTCCCCGGCCGGAACGGAGGTGTTGGCACCATGGGCTCTTATCCAGAGGCCGTGGGGAGAACGGCTCTCTGGCACAGTCAAGTTCGTGGCAGCAAACGGCTGTCTGCAAATGTGGGATGGAGCACAGCCCCCACCCCCCTTCTGGCTGCCGGCCAGTGTCCCCTCCAGCTCCCGGGGCTGCTCCCAGGGTCTGCTGCACCTCTCAGGATCACAGGTCCCCCTTCTACACGGTCCCTGTATACCCCTGACTCCTGCTGCTCTCACTGGCTGGAGAGAAATGAGCCCATGTATGTCTCCAGGGTAGTCACTTGCTGACAATCCGCTTCCTTAAACTCAACTGATAAGGAGCCTTACAGTCTGCAGAATCCCTTCTGCCACACGTGTGACGTGAAAGAGTCACGGAGATGACATCGGGGATGGGTGGGGGGTGGCAGAAGTCGGCCTAGCACAGCACCCCCGCTGAGCTCCCAAGCTCATGTGCTTTCTTCCTTTTTAAGGTTGTATTTATTTTTAGAGAGATGGGTAGGGAGGGAGAAAGAGAGGGACAGAAACATCAGTGTGTGGTTGCCTCTTGTGCGCCCCCTCCTGGGGACCTGGCCCGCAACCCAGGCATGTGCCGTGACTGGGAATTGAACCAGCAACCCTTTGGTTCACAGGGCTGCATTCTATCCACTGAGTCACACCAGCCGGGGCTGACGTGCTTTTTTACGCATGAGAGGGTGAACTAAAGGGAAACGGGAACATCCCGTGTGCCCTAGAAGCATCTGCCGCTTGATGAAGTCACTTCCGCACTGTGTTTCCGCCTGCACAGGGTGCGAGTGGGGCCGACGCTACATCCAGACACTGCACCAAAGTTCTGGCCGGAAGGGCAAGAGTGGCTGGGTCAAACGGATGAGGGCACCGGGGAGTGAGAACAAGACAAAGACGTGCATGTTGCCTTTCTATCCAACACCGTCAGAAGGGAGCCACCTGCAAACATGGGAGCTGCATGCTCGTGACCCATGTCCGAGGAGCCAGCCCTGAGGTGTCAGGGGACTGTGAGACTGCCCATCTGCATGAACATGACTGCTTCTCGTGGCCTCCTGGACACAGAGACGCGCCATGACGGCAGAGATGCCCAGAGGGTCCCTGACTTCTCCCATGCATGTTTCCCGGCAACTCAGCAAACACATTACCACGCTTCCATTTCTTCTCTTAAGTCCCACTTGTGGAGTTATACAGAAGAAAGAAGAGGCAGTGAACACAGAATCTGCACTGGAATCTAAACACCATGATTTCCCGCCCCGCCCTTCCACTAATGGGCAGCTTGACCTTGGACGAGCATCATTTCTACACTCCCTAAAACATGATTCCTCTGCACTGAAAACACAGACCTGAGACTCATCCACGCCCAGATCCTGTCCTGCTGGAACACGCAGAGCGCCCCCCGGGCACCATGAAGGAGTGCGGACCCCTGGGCCAGGTCGCAAGCACTTCCCAAAAGCTCCCAGGATGTTTTCCGTCGCCCCATCTCACTTCATGGACTGTGCACACCGTGCTGGATTTGATTGCCTGTAAGCAGGACGCACGCATGCATGCACACACGCTGGCACACTTGCTCATTACCCAGGAGTTCACTCCTTCTGTACGCCCGCAGGCAGCCCCCAGGCTGGTCCCTCTAACAGGCCCCCCTGCGTCCCACCACACACAGGTCATCGACCTAGACAAGTGCCTGAATTCTTGCCACCGGATCCCTCAGTGGTTCTGAATTTTAAATGTTTACTGGCCAAGTCCCTGCACTCTGTAATGGAGCCTGAACCCAGCAGGAAGAAGACTTGCTTTGTGACTTTCTGAGGAACGGCTGAATGAGAGCAATTGTCCTTATTCCCCGGGTCCTTTCGGAGAGATTCGAACGTTGACCATCTGCTGTTCCATCAGGTACAAAGTGCCTCGAAACTCCCATTGTCTGAGCCACTGCCGAACGACTCCTCACTAAGGAGACGGAGACACAGGCACAGGACCCCGGATGGGAGCTCGTTCTCAGAAGGCGCCCGGCACAGGGGACAGAACACCCAGCCCGTCAGCCCACAGAGGGTTGGCACCGTGCTTTCCACACAAGCCCGACTCTGTCCTCAGTCACCGTAGTCAATGTGTTCGGAAGAGTGTTGGGAGAGGGGTATGGGCAGGAAACAGTTGGCTTCGGCTTGAATAATTCATGCAATAAAATTCCGTATTCAGATACATTTTCCCTTTTTGCTACCTGCTACTCCAGGGGCTGGCAGCTTTTTTCTTTTCCGGGGATGTTTCCGGAATGCACATCCCTAGATCCTTTTGCGACTGTATGTGTTTCTAAAATGACACGTGTGTGTGTGTGTGTGTGTGTGTGTGTGTGTATCAGCCTGGCTGGGAAGCTCAGTTGGTTAAAGCATCGGCCCCATATGCCAGGAGGTTTGGTTGTAGGTTTGATCCCCGCTCAGGGCAAATACAACCATGAACCAATGGACGCAGCAACAACTGAAAATACAATGCATCGATGTTTCCCTTTTGTTCTCTCCCTCCCTCCCTGTCTCCCCCTTCCTCTCTCTCTAAAGCCCATCAATAAAATTTCCAAATGTTCTTAAAAATAATAAAATTATAGACATACAACATGTATGGGAGCAATAAATATCAGAAGTACATACATGAACTTCACATAGCTTTGTGCATATACATATATATATATATATACATGTACACAATACACACATGTCAGCATACAAACATACAACCTTCTGAACGACATAATACTTTGATGGTGAACTCTCCCCTCACCCTGATGGGGTCAGGAGAAAATAGAGACGCTCGTCAGCTCTGAGTCCCTGGGAAGGTTGACCGAGCCTTTCATCTGGAAAGATTTATTGGACATCTGTGAAATACCTGTTTTTCGCAAAGGAAGGCAGCAGCGAGTTGCTGGAAATAACGCCAGAGAAGGTTTGGGAAGGCTTCCACACAATTTTGTGGACTGGCCCACGAGGATAAAAAAACACCTCCTTGAGGAAACCCCTTTGGTTTTCTTTCTTTGGGGCGTTATCTGTTCTAGCCCCTTCCAGGCCATCTCCCCTCGACACCCCCTCCAACACCCACCACGTGGCCACAGGAAAGCCCTCCCCCCATTTCCTTATCTGTGCCTTGTCCGTCCCTGGGGATGGACAGGCCTGGGTCATCTGTCCTGTCCCACTTTTCTTTCCCCTGAAGCAAATCCATCGCCCGTGCTCACCAATTCCACCTCTGTGATTCTGTTGGAGGTCACACTTTCTTTCATTATTGGATACGCTGCCCTGCTTTCCTCCTCATTATTTCCCGCAAAGACTGGGAAGAGCTCCTCCTGTTCCCCCCCGTCTCTGCCCCCATGACATTGCCATAGGGAGATTCGACAGAGCCAAGAAAACCTGGATTCTTACTGCGGCATTACCGACCGCGGCCAGGACATGCAAGCAACCCAATCGTAGTGCCCGTCCATAGATGACTGGGAAAGAAGGTACGGGTCGTGGACCGCAATGCTCACACGAGAACAATGGCGACCTCACTGTAGTAGTCACTGGGGACGGTAGACGCTGTTGAGTGGCCCTGTGTACTGTGTGGCCATCACATTCAAAATGACTGAGTGAGTAGAGCAATGAATCTGCATCAGATTTTATGTTAAGCTTGAACATTCCTCCGTGGAAACTATTCGGATGATTCAGAAGGCCACACCTATGGACAACTGGTGATTGGCAGCTTCATCACAACAGCGTGCCTGCTCATGCATCATGTCTCGTGCAGAGTTTTGGGGCAAAATATCCAATCGCCCAGGTAACTCAGCCCCGCTACAGGCCAGACTGCGTGCCCTGTGACTTCTGCCTTTTCCCAAAACTAAAGTCACCTTTGAAAGGGAAGAGATTTTAGACCATTGGTCAGATTCAGGAAAATACGACGGGGCAGCTGATGGCGACTGGGAGAACTGGGAGGTCCCCAGGTGCCTAATTTGAAGGGGACTGAGGTGTCATTGTCCTATGGACAATGTTTCTTATACCTTCTATCTTCTTCAATAAATGTCTCTATTTTTCATATTACGTGGAGGGGTACTTTCTGCACAGGAGAGACAAAGGGACTGAGAAGTAGAGATTGGTAGTTAGAAAACAGTCACAGGGCTGTAAAGTACAGCACAGGGAATATATATATCAATAATATTGTAATAACTATATATGGTGCAAGCCTGGTACTGGAAATATCAGGACAAACACTTTGTAAAACATATAAATGTTTATCCAGTACATAGACGCCTGAAACTCCTACCTCACGGCATGTCAACTACAATTAAAAAATAAAGAAATAAATCTTTAAAATAACACAGTCTATCAAAGCTAAGAAATCATTAGGAGAAACTGAAAAAGCAATCACTCTCCGGAATAATCGGATACACAGCACATAAAAGTACATAATTTTATTTCTGTCCACCGAGTGGGTGCGACAGTCCCCCATGAAAAGCTTAGGAAGGGAAGGCCACGGTACGGGTGGACACTGCCAGACCGCTCTGCCAGTGTTTCTTCAAGAGGCAGACAGGGAGCACTTTTGCTCCACGGGCCACGGGATGTGAGCCCAGCACCCGTGGCCTGCTGCCACAGTGTGCATGGGGGTGAGGACGCTCGCCCGTGAGGCCCGGCCGCCCCCCAACAGCGCTCTGTGTCGGGAACAGGTGGCGGCTGCAGCAGCACGGGCACAGGGTGATGACGACAACTCCACGGTCCCTCAGGATGCTTGTCTGTGAGCAGGAGTGGAAGACGGCACCGCAGTGCATTCATATTTTATGCCCCGCGGTCTGTTCTGGAACACAACCTGCTCAAGCAGAAACAGCCCAGGCCAGGCTAACATTCATTTTCTTTCCCTCCCATGGAAGCGGCCAGGCCCTCCGAGTGTGAGGGGGGCGAGCTCTGATTTTTATCATCTCCTTGCCCCCCTCCCCACGTTATGCCTCACAGCCCCCCATTAAAGAACGCACAATGACCTCATGCAGCTAACTGGCTTGAATTATGAGCTACCTGGGGGATGTCAAGCCCCCGTAACGCAGGAGGTTCTTAACCCGAAGCGGCACTCCTGAGGGGCTGAACGGCTCTGATTAGATTCTGGCACCAGGGGCTGCAGCTTGTTAAGCGGAGCCGGCGACCTCCGCCTTCCAGCACCTTGTAACAAGGGTCTCCGTGGATCTCTGACCGCTCTCTGTACCTTTGTTCTTCCCTCCAGTGAGGAATCAAAGGTGGGCTCCTGTGTGCCCGTCACAAAGAAGGTGTGGGCAAGGCCCACGGGCAGGGTTCAGGGCCTCGAGATTGAAAGAGCTCCTGCAGCCTGCTCCCACCAGGGATTCATTTAGCAAAAACCTGGGCTCCCCCACCCCCCACCCCTGGAGGCATGAGCGCTGCAGGGTGTGCTGCTGTCCTGGGCAGCTTTGCAAACAGCACAGGCGGCCGGCACGGGTGCAGACACACGGCTCCTTGCGCCACCCCTGGAAACCCAACACCCGCATGACATGCACCGAGCTTGTACATGCTGAGAAACAGTATTCCTCACACCGTGGTGATTTCATCATGGTTTCCGAGTCTGCCTAGGCCTTGGATTTTCCTCTAAAAACAGTCTGGTGCCATCTTTTCTCTAGCTCGTAGGCCTGCCTCCACTTGGGGGAGTTCCTCAGTCGCTCGCACGTCTGTGTAGAGGGAACCCAGGAGAAACAAGGAGCAGAGGTGGGGACTACGTGTTGGAAGCACACATGGGGGAGAAACGCACTGCCTTTGCTTGGCAGTTGGGGGGTGATATTCGGGAATCCCGTCTGTGAACTCTGCACAAAGCTGATGCTACTGAAATCACTGCAGAATCTATCCGCGATTCTGACGGTCCAGCTGACACCCCGTGACTGCAGCTCTGTTACTGAGAGCGTCTGAGCCACCGATCCCATCTTCTGGGAGGCCGTAGACAGACAGACAGACAGACAGACATACGTAGACACATAGACAACAGGTACGTGCGTAGGCTATGGAAACATAGACCGAGGACAGACGTGCACACACTAAGTGAGCATCTAGCGAAATCTGCCAGGTCTCAAAGCCTCGCTATGTAACCTGTGTTTTCAGATGCCATGCCTGCAGCTCACAGAAGGAACGATGGGACCACACCGCAGCTGAGTCCCGTCGGTGACCCTGGCCTGTGCCTGACTCGTGCGCCTGTTCTTTCCTTGTCTGCTGGACTGGGGCACCGTGGTCACACAGCCAGAGGGGACACGTGGGTGACCTAGCTCAGGACTGAGTTCCTTCTATTTGGAAATTGGTGCTGAAACACGTGTGTGTGTGTGTGATTGTATGTATTTTATATGTGTACGAATGCATGTCTGTGTGTGTGTGTGTGTATACACTGTTTTTTTTGCAAAGACTTCCTTCATTCCACATAAAGTCAATGTCACATGCTCTCAAGTTCAAGATAAATCAGGGATGGAAGAGCTCTTTACGTGGATGAGCAGACAGAGAACGTTCTGCAATCTCAGTACACTTCAGGCTTGGTCAGAATCAATATTCATCTGTCCTCAGTCTACCGCTGCAGGAGCAGCTTGGAGAAGCCCTCCCGTGAGACCGCTGTGGGGGGACACACAGTGCACTGTCTGGCGTTCCAGTCTCCCTGGGGACGGGCCCGCATTCTTCCTTAAGAACTTGCATTCGGGGCTGCCCAGAGTGGGAGGGTCTTCCCGGCTTTGCCAGAGGTCTGTCCGTCCGCCCCCATGCCTGCCTGGATCTGCCTCGCTCTCCCACTTGCCCTTCCACCTCAAAGCCTGCCGTCCAGCATGTGGTGGCTTTTCCTGCTGTCTCTGTAAGCAGTCCCCTTCCTGTGGGAGACAGGAGTGCATGCCGCCCCATGCCAGACCCCTGGAGGAGTTAGCAGGACCCCTGCATGCCCACAGTGCCCACAAGTACCGTTGGCCTCGACACTGTCTACACCCTGCTGGGCCAGTTGGGTCTCCGCCTGTCCCCCGCTCTGATTGGCCAGCTGCAGCTGCCACACAGAGGCAGCCGGGTCTGTCCTTCCCACCCACCTGGCGCATGCTGGGAGACGCAGGCACTGTGGACATTGGCGATGAGTTCTACATTGCATGTCCATTCCTGCTACCAGTGAACGCAACTCTGTGGCCACAGGGCAGCCTCGTAAACCACCCTCTGCCTTGTCAGAGGGTGTCTGTCCCACTCCCAGAGAAATCTGTCTTCTTTATTGTGGGGCAGGGGTCGTCCTTCCAGGTCCGATGTCTGGGGCCCATCGGACTGGTGTTTTCCAACAGGCCCAAGTCCAACATTGCTGGAGATCAGAGAAGCCACAAAGGAAGAGGGCCACTGGCACTTGTTATTCTGCTTAGGAAACAAATCCACATTGTGTTTGGTTTTGTGTTTTTAATCTCCATGGCCAAAAGCTTCTGTTCAAAGGCATACAGACAGACATATGTATTTTTCGGAGAAGATCACTGCCTGCATTCTTTAGTGTACTTTGATGCTAAAAGCTGTGACATCCAACTCCAAATGGAACATAGAAGTCACATCACAGTGCTCCTAATCAATCCTGGATTCATCAACTAGGTCGCAGTCAATCAGCGATGGCCGTGATCCTTGCAAACCACGCGGTGGCCCCGCGGGTCCCCGGCTCTGCCATGGGCTCTGGCACACCTAGCTGCCAGGTGTCCTGGGCGTCAGACCCAAGAGCAGCCACGATGTTATCTGCATCTTGTGTGGCCAGGGGCCACCTGGGCACACCTGAGCCACAGCTCACTTTCTACTGGAAATGCAAGGCACCTGACACGGGTGCTTTCCTGCTGCCACAGGCCCCCACGGCCCTCAGGTTGTGTCGGGATGCGTCGGAGACTCAGAGGGGCACCCTTCACTACACACTCCCAGCATGCTTAGGGGCTCAGCCCCGAAAGGCTTTGTCCTGAGCCCAGGAAGATGAAGATGACATGTATGAAACACATTCAAACACTGAGTCACATATGTCCCCCTCTGCACACGCATGATGCATAACTTCAGGTCACTTTACAAAACCGAGTCTGTTTACAGAATTTGTAAGTAAATGTGCGGTGTGCACACATAAGTAGGACATGACACGGCTCTGCTCTCTCCGACTGCGTTAGCTACACTGATCCACCTTATTGAACTCAAACTGGGCTTCCCGTGATGCTGCTTTTGTTCCCCATGTCCTCCCTGACAAACGGCCACCGTCTCGGCGGTCAGTGTCCTGGCCGAGCACACACGCCTGGCGAACACGCATGCAGCTGCAGCTCAGCACGGGGAAGCGTGTTGGACACGTGACACCCAGCGGAGCGTCCTCATTGTTGAGTTCTCTACTAAAGCAACACGGAACCAAGCCCCCGGTTCCAGAAAATGCACCGCCAGACTTTGGTTGAGACGTCTTTAACCTCGAGGATGAGCTCCAACCCGGGGAAAGGAGGAAGAGACTGCGGGAAGGAGGCCACGGGCACTGCAGGTGTTCGTCCAGGTTGCCCTGCCCACAGGCAGCTCAGTCCAACAGCTTCACTTCCGGAACCTCGGGTGAATCCTGAGAATGTTGACGTGATCTGCCATCAGCACCACGGTCTCATCAATTCACTCTTTATGCTCCGAATAATTCTCTGGGGCGTTTCACTCTTGCCCAGTTTATGACTTTGCAGTAAACACAAATTTCCATTTTTTTACCATGCTGTTTTACGGCGGGCTGTTTAGATACCTCTCACTCTCTTTCCTCCCCTGCATACCACAAATGACACTATTGCTTTCAGAAGTGCAGTTTTATAGAACATCTGACCTGGGGAATTCCAGGACAGACAGACTCTGAAGACAGTCACGATAAGGTGTTTTCAGAGTCTCAAGCTCACAGGCATACTAACGCCGCCTCTGAGATGCACGGCCTGTTGCTCCAGGTTTTGGGAACGGAATCCCTCTGCACCCACAAAACTGCACAGCGCCCACGGCATGTGCCAGCCTCCCTCACAAGTGGCTGTCCCTGGGTGGCTGAGTTCAGTCTTCCCTGGGCAGCAGCTGTGGAGGCAAGAGGGAGGCAGCCAGGGGACGCACAGGGGGCAGTTCAACAGCCTCTCGACCTCAAGTCCTCTCACTGCACGAGGGGTGGTCGAGGGGGCAGCTGGAGGGAGCCGCGGCCTCGGACGTCGCTGTGAGGACACCTGCTCACCCCCAAGCTCCTTCCTGACTTCACGTGGACCAAGATGAATGTTTATTTCCTTCAAGCTGCCATTGCTGCGTGTAATGTAGCGCCGAAGGACACAGAAGTCTTGGGACCTGATGTGGGCCCACCGGGGTGGTGGTGGTGGTGGTGGGGGTTTCTCAGAAGAACCAAGCCCTGCTTTCAGGGCCACTTCAGACTGCGGGGTCCCTCCCAGGCGGCTCCCAGCTTGCCGCACACCCCGGTCCAATGGTGCACCCGGGAATCTCTCTGTGACGTTCTCCGAGCTCCTGTGTCTGCTATCTCCCTGGAGATTGAGCGAGGAAGGGGGGTTCCTAGCTTTAGGGTTCCCCAGAACAGGATGCGGTGAGGCCTCCAGATGAATTACACGGCTCCCCGTGAATTGTGACTTCCAGGTCGACCGCAAAAATCGTACTGCCATGCCCCAAGGCCTCGCAGCTTCCGTCTACTGCAAAAACCCGGCAGTTGCTAGAATCAAAGGGATGCAGGAAGCTCGAAAACTATAAAATACAGTGAATAATGCAACGAACAAGGCACATGGGGGCCATCACTCACCAGAACCCCAAGACAGATCGGCGACGGAACAAGGAAGGGACCAGAGCTTGTGCCCAAGTAACAGCCATCGTGTGCGGAATCCTCGACTTGACCCACGTTCTGGCGGGCCGGGTCTTGGCACGTTCGTGAAAGGAATAATCACATTTTCCCAGGTCCTGGGCCTTTGGCGGCCTCTTCTGCAGCCACCCTGTTAGACGGAGGCTGGTTTATGTCCCAGACGCTCGGGCCTGTGGTGCTCACGTTACATTTGCTGACCCGAATCCCCCCACCTGGGGTGCACGGCAGGCTGGTCCATGGGAAGAGGTACTGCCCTTTACCATGGACCCTGCGTCTTCCATTCTGAGCGTGACAAGCTGCCTGCGTGAGGCTGCCCGTCCTGGATTCTGACTGTGTCCGCATGCTGTGTTCTGACGCGCCCGTTGATGGGTGAGGGACGGGCACGTCTAAAGGATGGTGGAATAGACATGCAGCCCCTTGCAGATCTGGTCCACAGCCAGGTGCAGACGCTCTGTGTGTCTATGCCAGGAAAACAGATGTCTTTGACGGTTGTCTCCAAATAACCCTAACCTGAAAATGTCCCGAAGCCAGTCCGCTCACGAAGTGGGATGAGCGGCATGCGGGAAACCAGGGTTCGAGTGTGAAGGGCAGTTTGTACACTCTGTGTAGCTGCTGCATGTCCGTTACACTGACTGACAGCGCCACCCCCAACGCCAACTTTCCACTGAACTTTGCAGGGAGGCCATACTGCACTGCTCAGGGCAGACGTCGGAGGGCGGCGCGAAGGGACGGGGCCAAGCACGTGACCTCACAGCACATTCTTTCTCCACACATGGTCGGCTGGGGGATTTGTGCAGCCGGCTCAGCTCCCTTTCTTCCTGCGTGGAAAACGGTTCTGCCACCGGCAGGAGGGTTGTGCTCGGCGCTCAGAGGATGGGGGATGCATGAGTGGTCCGCACAGACTGGGGCAGGCAAGGGGGTGTGTGGGCCGGATTTGGGGGGGGATCCTTGCAGACGTGTGGAGACCAAAGCTGAGCCTGGGGGCGCCGGTGGTGCTGGGCTGTGTGACCAGTGCTGTGTGTGCTCACGCAGGCCCACACACATGTCGCACACCGGGAACTGTGTTCACACAGGGCCACACGCTAAGTTCGGTCGGGAATGGCAAACAGAGGTAGCAAACACGTCACGTGGCTTCTCGAGACGTGGCTGGGAGGGGAATGGTAGTAATGCCAGAACATACTTGGTGTGCACGTGACGGCATGCAGCGTACCTGCTTCCGGCAGCTCACGCAATGACACACAACACGTACGTGCTGCCCACGTGTGACACGCCGTGAGGCTCACTCGTAGCAAATGCAGATTCCCGAGATGGAGAAACTAAATCTCCGTGTTGCTGTTCTCCGCCCTCAGTCCATACAAAGTCAAAGTCGGGGCTCGACGGGCTAGGAGAACCCTACAATTCGAGAACTTGTTTCCAGAGCTCATGGACAGCGCAGAAACTGGAACACGTGACGTCACATTTCCAGTGCGGGCATCCCCCTTCTCTTCTGATACGCACCAACAACGTGGAACACTCAGTCGGGTGACGAGACACACAGGAAGGGCAACCAAATTTTGGTAAAATACCAGAGTACTTCCCAACGAAATGGAGGGGAAAGCACTTGAGGCATCCAATATATTCTCATTTTTTATTTAAGACTTATTTTTCTATTCTTCTTGGCTCTGCTGGGACGTGCGGGAGCCAAGCACAATTAGAACATAAAAGAGCGTTTTGAAAATATTTGCAGTTAATTCACAAAGTGAAACGTAAGTGGGCTTTATAGACTTAGAAGCCAAGCCGTGAGTAAGAAGTGAAACACAGACTATGAAATGATTCCCTTGAAGTCCCCTACTGCGATGGCAGTCACACAAATTCGCAGTCTGACGAGGCCAAACGCAATATCGAACACCTGGCGGAAAGGCACCGCACTCAGCACGCCACGATTTTCATTTTATCTCACGGGAAGGCAGGCAACGGCAGCGGTGACTAGTCAGAACACTCCAAAAGTGACTGGACTCCAAAAATATTTAAATGCACAGTTATCCAATCTGACCCACGCCGTGTTTTTCCTGTAAGCATAACCGAAGGCCTTGACAAGGGTGCAGGGTCGCGTGGAGCGAAGTGGGTGCCCTTGGAGACAGCGGGAGGGGAGGCTCCCTTCACGCACTGAATTCGCTTTGTTCCCCGTGTGGGTTCTCTCTGGCCGGCGGCATGTTCCTCTCCACAGCTCCCCGAGTTCCAGGTTGTCCCCTGGGCACCTGCGGCTTCGCCATCTCACTGTTCCACCCACGCAGAACCCACTGCCACGGCCGAAGCGAGCGGCTGGAGAATGCCACCCCCGCGGTCCCTCTCACTTGGCTCAGATTCAGCTCCCTGAGGACGGCCCTTCATATCTCATCGTCAAGTTCCACCGTCCAGCAAGGGAAGAGGACAGACAGCGGAAACGTCCAGGCTAATTTTGTTCTGAAGCGAAGGGAAATAGTCCAGAGACGCCCATCAGCTACATCAGATTTACACATTCCGAAACGATAGCGTAACAGACATGCCCCTAGCTGTCAATGCCAGAGCTATTCCTACACCCTCAGCGGGTGATGACCAGGCTCTGCCCTCGCCCCAAGCAGTCCGTGACCCGAAACAGTTTGGAACTTACCCCACGGTTCCCAACCCGGATCTGGGGTTACACGGTGAACGCCAGAGAAGAGAAAATAAACCCTGACACCGGCGACGTGGAGGGCCGTCAAAAGCAATTACATCCTCAAAGCCATTAGATCTTGAAAGCATCAGAAGTAATTAAGAAGAGCAGCTTTTTAACATGTTCCGTGTTTCGGGAAATGCGGAAAGAAGGATGGAACGTAAAATCCTCTCGGGGCGATAACTGGGCAATGGAATAGGGTTCCGGAAACTCGGTGCTGTGCACGGCTGGGCCGACATTTGGCCGTGAGAAACGTGGGCAGCTCCCAGCCCTCACCTGCCACGCGCCTCTCACGCTCTCGTTGCCGGGGGAAACACATCATTGCTGGTGCACAACCATCCCAGGGGCGCTTCATGTGTCTCAGTCAACGGCCCGTCAGAAGTGGGTTTTCCCAATACAGGGTGCTGGTTTTGTCAAGTGGCCAGGGGACAGACAGGGAACAGCACACTTTGGTGAACAGTAATGGAATCTGCAGACCGCCCAGCACCCCCCGCACCCTTCTACCTGCCGTGGCGCTGGGGAGGAGAGGAGGGGTACCCTGAGGAGGCTCTGGGGGAGCCGTGGTCCTGAGGGAGTGAGGGGAGAGAACAGGAAGGCTGAGGTGAACCCAGCTAGGGCTGCAGAAAGCTATGATCCGTGAACGGCAGCCAGGGCCAGGTTCACGGTCCAGGCCACGGTGAACAGAACCCTAGGTCAGCCTGGCGAGGGTGAGCGTGTGCTTGCAGGCGGTGCTGGCTGGCTCTCGGGTGAGGTTGCCCTGTCGCCTGTGTGGCCTGAGGCCAAAAATGCAGGAGGAGGTAGAATACAGCCAGGTGACACGGGGCATGTTCTTGTCTGGGGTCTTCCGTGAGATGCGGAAGCTGCGGGCCACGTGGACCACAAGGTCAGGAGACGGTTGCCAAGGGGCTGAGAGGACCCGGGGGGGGGGCATCCTTCCATCACCCACAGGAATACCAGGAAGCCTGACGGAATCAGAGGGGATGCATCACGTTAGCCTTGCCGCGTAAGCTGCTGAAACGCAGAAAAGTCAAGCACAGGGGGAGGAAGGAGTGAGAGGAAAAACCGCAGGAAGCCACTGCCTACGGCAGGCAACCCGTGAAAGGTTGGATGGTTCTATCTCTGGATTTCACAGGGAACAAGCACAAAGCAGGGACAGCAGAAAGGGACGGTGCTGCGCAGGGTAACAGAGGAGTCGGAGACGCCGTGGAGGTGAAGAAATGGGAGAGGACAGCGCTGTGCCATGGGGGACACAGCAGCTCCGGACCGCAGAGGAAATGGGGAGCGAGGACCTCCTCAGAGTATGATGTGAGCTGGGGCGCACTCCACGAGCAACCCCGTCTTTAGACTCTGCACCCCAAAGCATGTCAGTAGGAGAGCTGGCCAAGCTTCGGTGGGGTCTGCGGCCGCCACGGGCCACCATCCACGCCCTCACTGTGACGTGTGTACCGTGCTTTCAGAGGAGACTGTCCAGTGTCCAACATGCACGAAAGGACCCTGTCCACTGCTGGCTTCACATGTCACATCTCAACACAGGGGCCTCCAGGACGCATCAGAGTTCCTGGAATTGTCTGGCAAGTTGCTCTAGGCGTGTGCTTTGATTTCCAAATAAAAATTGTTGTGCGTGGATTAAACATTTCTCAAACCCATGGGAGATGTGAAGGACTGCACGAGAAGGGGTCTCAAATAGTTAGAAACGTGTGGCAGCACATTTGTGAGAATACGCGTGCTCAGACGTCAGGCATAACTCGGGAAAGAAGTAAACCTTTACTTCTGCAAAATGAAGAGTTAGTACTCACATACACCCAGATGGTTAAGAAGTACCTATAAAAAATATTCTCTTAGAGAAAAAAAAAAACACTACTTTTTTAAATTAAAGAAACAGGAGCCAAAAATAAATAGCTATTATTCCAGGCACAATTATGTTCTTTAACAATTCTTTTGAGATTGGCGCCGCTTTATCTGACTGAGCTGGTTTTTCAAATGCATGTGTATGTGTGTGTGTGTGTGTGTGTGTGAGAGAGAAGACGTGTCATTCAAGTGTGAATGGTTTCTTCACATTCGTGACGGCTGCACACCTCGGTGTGCCCACAGAATCCCAAGGCATGTGCCTTCTGAGGGCCTGGTCAGGCAGGGTTGACACCTTGGGGACAGTGACCTGTAGCGACGGAGGGAGAGGCGTGTCCTGTGCAGTGACGGTCATGTTAGTGGGAGGGGTGTGTCCAGGGGGTCTATGCACTGTGTGACTCGGAGTGCCCAGGATTCCAGTCTAAGGGGCTGGTCACAAGCCCAGCTCTGGCGGGACTTTATGCAGCTCCCTGGCTCAGGGTGAATGCTCTGGGAAATTTTAAGTAGTAGGAACAGATCTATTCCCTGTTGTATATGTACAACATATAATATGCAATATTATATATATTCTCTGTTATATTCTATATTCACAAGCACACACAGAGGGTGGGCAAAAGTAGGTTTCCAGTGCTTCGTACGGAAAAGACAATAATTAACAAATAAGAATACAAGGCCTACCGTTGGCCCACTCTGTCTGCGTAATCGTAAATGTATAACCAGTTATAAGTGTCAATATACATAAATACACAAAATATTTTTAGGAATGTATAGAGGTTGTGCTTGTCTTCCCGGAATGGGCACCTTTGAAAGTGTGGGGACCAGGCCTATTTCTCACAACCCCTAATTCTGTTCTTCCACGTGTGAGCTCGCCCGGTCTCCCTGAGTCAACGTGGAGGCGCTGTCCTCCAATGGAGATGTCATCTCCTCCCCAGGAGGGGCTGTCCTCGGCATCTCGGTCTGCTGCACAGGGCATACCTCTGTGACTCACTGGCACCTTTTGTTTGGGTTTGGCGAACCCTTATGTAGGTATTTCTAACTCACATTGCCCCAGAGCGGCCCAGTCCTCGGCTGCCTGGACCCTGCCCGGCCTTGGCAAGGGCAGCCTCCTCCACACACCTGCCTGCGGAGTCTTTTTTCTTAAGGTACCAACATCGCAGCGTCTCCTGGAGCCACACTACTGACCTCTGACTGCCCTCCCTACCGTCGCCCCCCGTGCAGCAGGGCTTCCTAATACCGTACGGCTCTTTTCTCTTTAGCACGCCCCTCTGCACCGTACAGATCCCATCTGGCTTTCCGACTCTGCAGGCGGGAAACTCATGCACATGTCCATGCACCTATGTTCCCAGAAACAGCACAGGAAGCAATGCCCACCGCCACAGGAAGTGGAATGAAGAGGATGACAACCTGTTTCCAACAGGCGGGACGGCGTTGTTGCCGGCTTGCGCCTGTCTCCAGACCCCCGCCTCACCTACAAAGAGGAGCCAGACACAGTTCAACGGAACAACGATGCTGTCGCACAGAAAGGGTCCCTTGAACACCTAAGTATATTCTGGCATCCTGGCAGATGTACCGTGACTGCAGAAACGTCACACCCCTCCGGATATATGCGGGGGAGCTCCGTCTTCCAGCTCCCTGCGGGCTGCCATCCCAGACCACGGAACGCACGTGACAGCCCGAGAGAGAACATCTCAGGTACAATTCTATGCGCTGTGACATTGCCGTTTAGCTTCAGTGACCACACACAACGTCCCCCCGAGGGTCACCCACAAGCTGTGTGTGGTGCAGGCTGCTTCGCTGCTGCTCACAAGGATCCTGTGCAGGACCACGCCTGGGCCCTCCACCCCCCGCATCTGGGACAACGAACATGTGCCCCTGCAATTTCAGAGATGGCCCAGGGGGAGCGGTGACACCCAGCTGAAAAGCTCCCCTTCCGCTTCGACGCTTTCCCAGTCTCCCCCCACATTGGCTTGGACCCATTCCAGAAGTTTCCTACGTTCCTGTCTTTCTCCTTTATTTGCACAGTTTTGAAATGCCGCTTGCACACACTCTCCACCTTCCCCTTCTCCCCCACGTCCTTCATCTTCACCTGTGTTTACCTTCGTAAAAAGGACCCCGATTTGCAAATGGATCTTATTTTTAGTAACGCACACAGCTACATTCCTCAAGCAAGACATGTAGGTGATATTTTTATGAGACAGCTTAGTAAGAATTTGGTTGGAAGGATCTGGGTAGAGACCATTCAAGGAAACCCAGCTGATGAAACATTAATAATCATAAAACGTGAGGCTCGCATACTTCGCTATTTAATGTGAAACGGCATTCAACAGATTTTCTCTGTGTCAGACTTTTCAGACTACTCGGTCATTGTATTGGAAGACTTCGAGTTAATTTAAAGCATTAGCTATCTGTGCTCTTGCTGCGCAGAGCATTTAACTCTTTTGTAGGCATCAACTTGTTCTTGTTCATCCAAGAAATGGGTGGCTATCGCGTTCCTTGCTTGGGGAGATAGTACGTCCAGGAAGGAAATCCCGCAGTTAACTGCTGACGGGATCAGGACCGTATCAGAGGCCTCCCAGCCCGGGTTTCGACCGCTGCCGGGCCGTGCCAGCACGCATTATCACTGCGGCCACATATCACGTTGCAGGGGGGGGGAAGGCATTCATCTGCGTCCCCGCCGATGCGGTGTCGACAAGACTTCTCAGCTTCTGCCCGCCTGTGAAGGCGCCCTCACACGAGGCTTGGGACGGAGGCAAATTCCTCAGGAGCTTCACTTTTATTAGAAATGCTTATCTGCCTGATGACAGAGCGCCCTAAAGGAGGGCGCGCCGTGAGCTTGGTGGGGAGCCCCTGCGTCTTGCCCGAGCTCATTTCAGTGAATGCTGAGTGAGTCCACGTGGACGGCGGTGCCCAGAGTCCTGGAAATACAAACGTGGATGTTTGTCAGGGCCTCCCCGGCTTGTTCCCCATGTGGGTATTTTCAGCCCTCGGGTGGAAGGAGCCAGAGCCCCTGCACACGTAAGCTGGGGGCGCCTGTGCTGAGCTAGGTAAGAAGGAACCACCCGCTGCGAGCATTCACGACCACAGCCACCTTCCATGGGCACCTGCCCTGGCGTATCAGGAATGCTGCGTTGGGGAAAAAAGGCACTGACGATGCCTAAGAAATGAATGTCATAGGTACCACAGGGACCCAGCGTGACCGGGGGGCAGAAGGTAAGGAAGACTGTTCTCTTTGGTTTTGCTAGGAGGTCGTGTGTTTGACTCTCCTGGGAAAGCAAGTCACGGGCGGCAGCTGGAATTCCGCGCACGCGCGGTTCCGGCATCTGGCTGCTCCCATGGCAGCTGCAGCTCCGCTGCCGTGTGGCCTGGAGCTCAGACAGGGCTTGGTGGCGGCACAACAACCGGAAGGAGCTGGAGCCAACATCAACGACCCACACGTGACCCAGTGAGGAGCGTGAGGGTGACACATCTCAGCACTCGCCACCCGCGTTGCTTTCCCCGCAGGCCCGCGTGGTTTCTGTCCCATGCACTTCCTCTTATCTGCAGCCATGCAGGTGGGGTTCAGGAAATGGTAACTCAACAGGAAATGAGGTTATTTAAGAAAATAAAAAATAAAAGGTCCTCGGCACAGGCAGGGAGGCACGCACCTAGCTAAGGGCTGGAGAGAGTGCCAGAGCCACTGGCCTGGAACGGGGCAGCTGCCCAAGGGGAAGAGACCAGGGATGAGCCTGGGGCCAGCAACATGGGGTAGAGAAGAGAGTGTTCCCCATGCCCCACCCCTCCCAGGAGAGGGAGCGGGGCCAGCTCGTGAAGGAGGGGAAACCCCAGCACCACCCACGTCGCTCTGAAAGCAAACATTCCGGACCACGCTTCCGTCTGTCCAGGAGACAGGAGAAACACGTCTACAAGTTAGAGTGTCATGGGGGGTGCTCTGAACACGGCCAATGAAACCTACAGGGAGCTCAGATAGGAGCTGAGTTTCCTGGACTACTCTACAAATCGCTGCTGCCATGCTGAGGGGAGGCGGGGGACCTGGCAATTGCTTTCTGACGGGACTGCGTTGGAAATTTGCAATACAAAATGTATTGTTCAAATGAAGCTGCCTCTCCCTTTCCGCAGGTGTCCGCAGGCTGGAAGACACATTTCTCTCGTGGTCTTTGCTGGGCTCGGTCCGGTCACTCGCTGTGCCTTCCTTGTGCCCCCCTGGGAAATGAAAATGTGACCAGAAGTGGGAAGTGCTCCCGGCCCCCGTGCATCCCAGCCCACCACACCCCTGTCCTTGTGCATGCAGGCTGCCCACCCCCTCCCGTCCTGCACTCAGGCTGCCTGTGCTCCTATCTGCCATGGGGGCAGCAGGGCCCTCCCACAGGGCCACCTCTTGATAACTGCAGTTGCTGACTCATCTTTTCTTTCGCCTTAAGCAAGCCATTGTAGGAAACGTCCTGACTAGATTCACGGTGTCCTTTGTTCACACATCACGTTTAGCTGGGACTTCCAGGCGTGCCTACATGAAGCCTGCGTGGTACTCTGACCCACTGGCTCGCCATGAGAGCGTCAGACAGACAGCAAGATAGGAGGCACGGAAAGCAGAGACTTAAAACCAGATGAGTCCCGTTCTTCCCCGGGAGCTCCTCTGTTAATTGCTGCTGGTCTCCTCTCTGCCGGGGCTTTTGCTCCAGTTTTTCTCTGCGTGTTTCTTGTGTTTTCTCCTTGAAAACTCTTCACCCTGCGCCAAGGGTTGCCGT
The DNA here is from genome assembly GCA_007922815.1 of Macrotus californicus. Classification (NCBI taxonomy): domain Eukaryota; kingdom Metazoa; phylum Chordata; class Mammalia; order Chiroptera; family Phyllostomidae; genus Macrotus; species Macrotus californicus. The sequence continues at coordinate 141,074 of VMDR010000499.1, forward strand.
CTTCATGTCAATCACACGGGTGTATTCTGACTCCCACAGGCATTTCTCTGATGTCGGAACCGTATTCACACCCACGTAAGCTTGGACTTCTCCTTGGAGGGAAGAAAGCAGCCAGGAGGCGACCGTGGACTTGAAACACATTTCTTTCCCACTTTTGGTCTGTACTAAGCAAATAATTGAATAATAGCCATCTCCAGAGCCGAGGAAGTATTTCCAAAATAAACGCCTGCTTGGCCAGAGAATATTTGCGCAGGCATTTCGAGAGCTGCGAGAGAGCAAACGCTCACGGCGTGGGCAAACAGTCCAGCAGCACGGCTCCGGCGTTCCTCCCCCAGCCCCTGCGGCGGCTCGTGCTTCTCCGGTGAGCGACGTGAGGGGTGATGTGATGGGCTGCCCAACTCCCTGCGACCATGCTCAGTCAGTTTAGGAAAAACACTGCCAGCCACGAAGCTGACTTTGGGAGGTAATACGTACCCAGTTTGGATCTTCTGCAGCGGTGGGCTGAAAGGAGAGGGCGGGAAAGGCAGAGACCTCACGGCACCGAGCAGCAGCTACAGCCTGTCTTCACTGGACATGACAAGTTCACATGCATGAGCCCACGCGTACAGAGTGTCCAGAACAGGGCAAGCAACACAGACGGAGGGTAGACTGTGGACATGACAAGTTCACATGCATGAGCCCACGCATACAGAATGTCCAGAACAGGGCAAGCAACACAGCCGGAGGGTAGACTATGGACATGACAAGTTCACATGCATGAGCCCACACATACAGAATGTCCAGAACAGGGCAAGCAACACAGCCGGAGGGTAGACTATGGACATGACAAGTTCACATGTATGAGCCCACGCGTATGAAATGTCCAGAATAGGGCAAGCAACGCAGATGGAGGGTAGACTATTGGTTGCCTCAGGCACGGAGGGGCTCGGGGGCACTGGGGGAGAGAGGGAAGGGATGCAAGATTTCTTTTTGAGGGGACAAGAACATTCTGAAATGGACCCTGGGAATGACTGCGCACACCTGGGCCTATAGTACACGCCACCGAACCGTCACTTTACGTGGGTGAGGTTTCTGTGACGTGCATGAGATCTCAGGGCTATTCTGAAAGTGAGTCGGGTGTGACATTCCCGCCTTCTCCTTCCTAGCAATTTCGTGCACTGCCATCGTGTGCTCTCCATTCATTTGTTCGTTTATTCAGCTCACACCCTACCAGGCGAGGGCAGGACGGCGGAGCTGCATCCACGGATTACATGCGCACCCTCTGTCACATCAGCATGTGCATCTTTGTGTACTGAAGCGGGTCGGCCATGTCTGCTCTTTTTTTTTTTTTAAGATTTTATTTATTTATTTTTAGAGAGGACAAGGAAGGGACAAAGAGACGGAGAGGAACATCCATGTGTGGTTGCCTCTCATGCGCCCCCTACTGGGGACCTCACTCGCAACCCAGTTATGTGTCCTGACTGGGAATCGAACCGGCGACCCTTTGCTTCACAGTTCAGTGCTCAATCCACTGAGCCACACCAGCCAGGGCCACGGTGTATAGTTTTAAAAGGTGCCATGTTCACGTGCTCCTCGGGCGTGAAGCATTTGGCCACCTACTGGGTACATCTTTGCTCCTGGCTTTTGCTACTTATACACGAAAACGTTCACTTCTATCAAAGGGTCACATTCCCCCCCCAAGGGTTGCCTAGCTCCTCTCTCTCTCACTGGCCCCTCCTGTCTCCCTTCCCCCCTTTTTCACACACCCTGCTGCGGACACCCCAAGTATACTCCTTTGGAATTCGGATGCTGTTGTTCATTCTTCTCTTTAAAAAAAAAAGTATTTTTGAATGTTGTCATTTCAGGGCGCACGAAAGCCACCATGTGGATCCATGAGGAAGTGGTGGGGGGAAGTAGGTACGCTTGCTCTTGGGACAAACCAGGGTGAGCCTGTCCTTAGTGTGGCCTCTGGGTGCTCAGAATGGGACAGTAGTGGGAGCCGGGAGTGTCCCTTTATCATCCAGTGGGTACTGTGCACACTGAAAAAGTAAAAATTATTAAAATAAAGCCACTGTTGCTTGAGGGATCTGGAAGGAACTTAGCAAGGGGTCTGGATGTGATGCAGACAGGGGCTCCCCAGGAACTCAGGTGCCCACCACAGACTGGCCAGGTGCATGCGGCCTTCATCTGCATCGTGAGCACAACACGGCGGCTCACAGCAAGCCCTGGAGCACGCAGGAGAAAACACTCACATGTCTAAATATTCACACCCTGATTGTTACCGTTACACAATGCACGTTTTCTTGTCCTTGATGTATTTTCCCAGTGTATTTGTAAATCTGGATTCTTAGAAAATCCCCTTTAAGTTCTTGGAGAGACCATTAGTTTTTAAAAACAGAACTTCTCTAACCGCTGGAAGCAAGATTCTGATCCTCAGAAGAACAAGCCAAGAACGATTACACTCCGGCACACTGGACAACTTAGAAAAAGTGGATCAACTCCTAGGACTATGTATATACAAGCCCCCAAGACTAAGTCATGTAGAAATAGAAAGATTATTCTACCTTCAAAATGGAAACTCGGCTCTTTGTGACAATGGATGGCCCGTGAGGGCCCGATGCTCAGCAAGCCAGGCCATGACAGTGAAATGCTACATAGTACTGCGTGGACGTGAAACCTAAAACCATGACAGATTGAGGGGAAGTGGTTGGCGGGGGGAGGGGGGGAACAAGCAACACAGATGAACAGGTACAAACATTCAGTGAGAAGGGGAGTCGGGTGTGAGCGTCTCACGTCTGCTGTGCAGATGACAGCCGACGGCACTGTACTGCATGACACATTTGCTGATGTGCAACTCACATGGTCATGCACACGCACGCACTTCCACGTGAGAGGTGTGAACTAACTCTGTGGGAGCATCCTTTCCCATTGTACACGTACATCCGATCACTGTGGTACCCTTTAAATGTCTTCCATTTTCTCGGTCCCTTACACCTCAGAAAGGATGGGAAAAAGGAACCAACCGCGTTGGAGGCACCCCTGAAGGATGCGATCTTCCCAAGCCGCAGTGGTTCTCGAACACACTTGAACTCAAGTGTCCACGTCACCCAATGACCTTGCAGAAAGGGCCCGGGAGAGCAAAGAAAAAGCAAAGCCTGCCTTCTGCATGGGTGCCGAGGTGGGGCCCGCAGGGCTGCCCGGTGCAAAGGGAACAGAGCCACGGCCCAACACCCCCAGATGCCCGACTGGCTGGCTGCTTCGCTGGGGTGCCCGTCAGACATCCCTGCAGAGACAGACAGAATTATACTGGAGGAAGGGCTGGGACGGGAGTCGGCAACATGCAGGTCTCCACCCAGTCTGGGGACCGCAGGCTTCCCGGAGCACGCCCGCTCCCTCCCTCGGTTTTGGCCGGCGGGGCGCAGGCTCGGAGTTGCAGTCGCGTCCCGGCGGAGCAGGCGGAGGAGGGCCAGCTGCCTTCTGGCTCCGAGTGGAAGCTTCAGTTGGCAACGTACGCGAACCCCAGGTCTCTCCAAGAGCGCAGGCTCCAGGGCTTCAGACAGAGGATTGCGGCCCTAAACCCCGCGAGGTGCTGCGGCGGAGGCATTGGCCAAGGCGTTCCCTTCTCCCGCTGACCCCAGGCAAGTCTCCAGGCCTGTCAACAGGCTGGCTGGGGCTGCGGGGACCACAGCAGGGGCGAGGACGGTGTCACACAGCAGGGCGCCACTCCAACATCTTACCTTCCGGACGCACGCACGACTCAGCAACACCCAGCTCAGCTCGACACACCTGTGGAGCCCTGGGTTTTCCTAACAAACAACAACCACGTTGGAAACACACTCCAGAAAGTGAGGCCATCCGTGATCTTCCTATTGGGATACCCTGGCGAAAAGTTCTACTAAAAAAAAGACCTTGACGCTCAGAGAGCAGAAGTTCCAGCCACATGTTCCTCTCAAATACAGGAACAAGGTCAGGTGCTAGTCAACGCTGCCATCGTGTTTGCCACCACACTGTGGGAAATGCACTTTTTAAACATTAAATCAAGAAGCGTGAAGCAGAAGAGGGCCGCCGCGCAGGGCTCAGGCTGGCCCTCCTGTTGTATGACAGTGCCCCCTGCAGGACGCTTGCCGCAAGCTAATTTTCTCACGTTACATTTGGTGACTCCACAGCAGTCGGTCGGTCGGTCAGGAGGCTTCGCACTGACCTGGAGCTCAAACGCAGACGGCGGGCAATGCGTAACAAGAAACCTTTAGTTTCTTTGGAAGAAGAAAATATGAAAGCACATTAGAAAAAATTCCACCCAGGGAAGCTCTGTAGCCATCGTGGGTCATTGGCAGAGAGAAGTCACCTGTCAAGGGGCTGAAGCTGCAAACGAAAGGTCGGCACGGCATGCCACCTCTCTGCTCCGGGCCCTTGGAAAGGGACCCCGGCGAAAGAACTCACTAAAAGGTGTCCGTGTGTCTGGGAGCATCGGCTCTTGCTTTTAAATCACACTCCAGCTATGTTACCGGTGCATGGTGCATACGTTCTATTTATTTTAGGTAAGGCACTCCACAAACCCTCCTTGTTCTTGGCCAACAAAATGCGAAGCGCGGAAGGGACCGGGTTAGAAAGCAAACTGATACTTAAAAAGTAACCATCCACAAACACGACTCAAACATTGTTTCCACCGCCCACCCGCTGGGGTCCCTGGAGGCAGAAGGTCGCATGCGCACGCTGGAGCAGGGTGCTTGCTGGGGCCCCAGGCCGTGTGGAGAAGGAGCAGGAACGAGGATGTGGCGGCAGGAAACCCTGCACCACAGTGCAGTCCCGACAGAGCCCCGGTCGACCCCAGGAGCATGGAGGCCTGGTCTGGTTGTCCTGTGTTGGGCAGGAATGGGTGGGCCTCCTAACCCTGCCTTCTGAACCAGGGTCCCCCGGGGAAAGGAGGTGGCCTTGGGCCGTCAAGGACGAGGACGCTGTACCACCAGCTGACACATCCCCAATGGAGCAGCCTTGTAACCCCATGCACTGCACTGCACTCCTGGCCCTTCACGGAAGGGGCTCTGGGTGCATGTCACGAACGTAGCTCTCTGCCCACTCCTTCCACCGACTCTCTCCAGGAGAGTGTCTCCTCCAGGATCCAGGTGGCTCTTCCTGGGACCGAAGGGGGACAGGGCATGCGGCAGCCCACTCTCGATGCCCTGCCCTCACTCGGCCCACCCTCTGCCGGCTTGTTGGCTTCCCCCAGGAAGAACTCGCCCTGAGTGGTCTCAGCCCACCCATGGGCTGTGCTCTTGTAAACACGGGGCTTTCACACCTGTTCCTGTTTGTTGGTGGGGAGCAGATACCCCGGGGGACACACCTGTTCTCCCTGCCCTCGCTGCACGACAGCATGCCTCGCTTCTGAGGGCCATGTCTTGCCTGCTGGGAACAAAGAACCCGACGTGCCCGTGCAGCGGCTCTAGCTTACAGCGTAAAGGGGTTCTTTCTTGTTCCTCGGAAACCATGCCATGCCTCTGGGGACCGGCACTTCCAGTCCTGCAGAGCTGAGGTTCAGGGGCAGGAAGCATGAACTCGCAACAACGGACAGCAGGCGTGGGCAGGTGGGGGGGCTTCCTGCTCTGCCCCCCGGGCCCCAGGATGCCTGGTGTCCTCTCTGTGTGGACAGACTGCACCCACTCCGACTGCATGTGTACCCCATGCTCTGCACCCCATTTTCCCACTGGCCAGACGGCCGCCTGACTTGTCCACTCATCTTGTCTTTCGACGGCCGTGCCGTGCGGTGTCCATCGGAGCTGGGCTCAGTGTCCAGCTCTTCCTTCCGGAGCACGGCTCTGCTCAGGTTCCTGCCCTCCTGACCCTGCGTTGTGTTTGCTCCAAGAATCGCAGGCGCGCCAGGAGGTTGTGCAATTCTGCATGCCGGCCACCAGAGGTCGCACGCCACCAAGGATTCCCCAGAACGGCTGGCCTATGCTTCTCAGGACACAGTGCTGTCGCTATTGAATAAAAGGAGCACCACGAAGTCCTAAGAGCCGCTCAAAGATGCCTTTTCATGTCGGAGGCTGGCGGGCAGAGAGGAGATGAACGCCATGACCTTTAATTATCTTTATCTCCATGGCCGTCGTAAAAAAAATCAATATGCCACTTAATGGGGAAAAAAGAGCTTTCGGAGGGTCCCTTGTTCGGGAGTGAGTGATAAGCGTATTTTCTCAACGGAAGGGATGACCAACCACCTCTCTCTAGGTTTTATAGCTTCCATTTCTACACGTTGTTTGTTCTCTGATGGTTTGCAGGTGTCCTACAACCTCAGTGACATAGCAGCATGCTGTCTCCCAAAAAATTCAATTACAGACATGCCCCTGTGGATGTCAGTGGTTTGTGAACTCCCTGAAGCCCCCCGGTGGATTCTGGAAGGTTCCATGGGCTTGAGGATTGGGTAGCCAGGGTGAAACAGAGCATGCACTGTGGCTGGACGCAGAAGACGCTGCCAGCAGACTCCGGTCCCCGCACACAAGACTGGCACGGCCTCACGCCAGGCGAGGGTCTCAGCGACCTGCAGTCACCGGCAGTGGGATTACATCATTGTGTTTCTGAGCCCCCCAGCACAACAGAAAACAGGAAACCTCTGCCTAAAGCTCGGAGCTCACTTTTTTTTAAAAGTTAGATTAATAATAGTGTTGTTCACGTTGTACTTATCACTACGGTTTTCTACAAATAGCTGCCTTTCCCCAATCTCTTCTATGCTTATTGAGCGGGCTGGTCAATCCTCCAGAGTGACACCTTTGTCATGAAATGACTGAAGTCTTTGGCTCTAGGATGTTCCCCCGTTTCATGTGGTTACAAAATGCTACTACTATCCACATCGTACTTAGCCACACCTGTGTGCCTAAAATGACAACAAGTTCAACTGACTATGCTTTGATGGGTGATTTCAGGGGCTGTGTGTGTGTGCACAGGTGTGCAGTACAAATTGTACCAAAAAAGAGGCCGAAATTGCAGGTGCAAACCCGGCCTGGGTATGACTTTCATGTGTACCATGTAATAGAGAATTCCGTAATTGTCTAACTAGGTCCTGTATTCGTGTGGCTCTCTAGGAACCTCCATCAAAACCGTTCTCCAGCATCGCTGGCTTGGGTCCCTCCCAGCAGGTCTCCTGCACTTTGCTGCGTCAGGAGGTTTTTCCAGCAGACACCAGGTGAGGCTGCACCCGGCCCTCCCAACTCGGTCCTCCTGACTGGAAGGCACACTGATCTCATGCCATTTAACGCCCGCCTTCTCTGACTGGGCCTTGCATCCTGCTTGGTGGTCTCCGGGCAACGTCTCCAAATCACATGTTGTTAGACGAGCCTCACAAGTAATTCCGCTCCTGGTCGGGTGTCCTACTTTCCTTTTGACCGAATACGCTGGACTTTGGAGTGTGCTTCAGGCAGCAGGTTACATGATGATGGGGTCATTCCATTTATCCTTGCAGCCCCTTTCAGAAATTAGCTGCATCCCATTGAACTGTGCCTCCACGTGCTGGCGTGACCCACGCAAAGGACAGGTGTAAGTTCCTGTGTCCTGCACAATGAGATGATTTAGGGTGCAGAACTATATAGTACAATGGGAGCAGAGAAAACCATGCGTCTTAAACCCTGGTGTGTTCTTCTACTTGCCCTTGTTATCTCATCTAACAAACAAACAACCGAAGGAAAAGTTCAGGTAAATGCAAGTCCAGCTAAAATTAAGTAAATGCATCACTGATGGATCCTCTTCTCTGTGCATATGTGAAGTATGGTATCTAGGTTGCATTATTTATTTGTCTATTTCTCCCTTAATACCAACAACAGCACCAGTTTGTGCGTTCCCATTAACATGTGGGAACTTTGAGAGTGAGTGTCGCTTCAAGCACTGGTGGGATGATTGGAGTTCCGATGCTCGCTGGTACGGCACACTGGAGATACTCCAGCATCTTCCTCACGTCTGTGTTTGTGCTTCACGCACTCGGGGTGTGGCTGGGGTGTTTCTTACGTTGCATGTGAAACAGAGGCTCATCACCGGAGTTCAAGGTAGCATCAGTGTGAGCCCGCAGCTGCCCTTCCATTCAGGGAACCTATTACATCTGACGATCAGGTACTGTCATGACTCTGTGGCGCCTCCCCTTGGCCACTAGGACCTGTGCCCTGAGCACTCCGACCCCTCCTCTCTATCTTCACTCACACATACGTGCTCCATTTCGTATTGAGAACCTTTCCAGAAGCTTCTGTGGGTTCACCACCTCCAATAAGTTTCTGGTCTGCGTGCACAATAAAACGAGAGAATCACAGGACAAAGGGGAAGGAATTCACTTATCGGGTAAATAACTGCCTCACCCTGTGAGGGACTTCACACACCTTCTTTCTCATTAGGCCACGCTTACAGTTTCACACTCGGAAGGTACAAAACATAAGGCACAAGGTCTGTGGCATGAAGGGGGATTCCGTGCTGGAGCACACGCTACCTCCTACAACAGGCGGCTTGGCTGTGCTCCCCTGATGGACTCAGCTGTGACATGTGAGACTCCTGCTTTCTGGCTGGTTGACCAGCTTGAGGTCAGCCGAGCCAAGACTGGGGCTTCGCCAGGGAGTTCCTGGAGGGCAAACAGCACAGCCCTGGGCTTCATTCAGACCCCAGAGGCCTCGGTAAAAGCCCTGCCCAAGCTGGCGTGGAGCAGAAACCCTCTGCATGGGAAGTGCAGGGATCACTCCCAGGAAGCACAAACGCTAAGGCAGTCCAGGTCAATGCCTTATTCACGTGGGATTTCCATTTTATTTTTGCCTAAGCCTTTTCACGGCAGACACCACGTCTACTCATGGATTCATGGTTCCCAGTCACCCAGAGCTTTCCATGGCGTGTCATGGATTCTGTCTGCATGCGGTTTATGGATTAGCGCAGCTTTGTGATAGGACAAACTATCATCGATAATCCACAACGCTTCCCTCTTGAATGGGGAGATGAGGACAATGAAGGAGCAGGGGCTGGCTGAGCAAGAGCCAGGAGAAGCAATGTCCTAACTTTTCTTTCCACGTGGCTCATAGAACGCCCAAAGCAGAGGAGAGGACAACAGCGGTGACGTTCTAATTAGCCTGTCCTTTCTTTCTCCTGGGGTCTTTTCATGACCTGTCCTTGCCCTAGGAAAACAGACTTTTACCATTCAGGACGATGATGTCAGCTGTGGGTCAAGAACAATGCCCTTACCATGAGGAAGGGTATCCTTTTGTGTTAACAGGCAACGGAAGTGCCCCGCTCAGAGATGGCCAGGGTCCTTCAGTGCAGAGGAGAAGCTACGGCATTTCCACGTGCCAGCGCAGACTGGCTCACATCCGGGGGAAGAGGGACAATGCTTCCTTGAAGCTGTGTGTCCCGGGAATAGCTGCTGTAGCTCTGGGTTTCTTAAACAGATTTCATTTATTTATTTTTAGAGAGAGGGGAAAGGCGGGGGAAAGACAGGGAGAGAAACATCCATGTGTGGTTGCCTCTCGCGCACCCCCAAGCGGGGACCTGACCCGCAGCCCAGGCATGTGCCCTGACTGAGAATCGAACTGGCAACCCTTTGGTTTGCAGGCTTGTGCTCAATCCACTGAGCCACACCAGCCAGGGCTCTGGGTTTTTCTTCCCAAAGCCCTCATGTGTCCTCCAGAATAGGGGGTGAGCCGGGAACTGTGTGCCACTCTTACACCCCCACCAACTGCCAAAGGCTCCCTCCCTCCCTTTAACCTCAGGGGCTCTTGAAGGTATCTCAGTCCTTCCTCCCCATCCTCTTCCATCCCCAACCCTTGCCCACAGCCCACCAGGGATGGAGCTACCTGTTGTAACTGTTGACGCTGGTTGCGGCTTCCTGGCCTGTCTGGGTGGAATAGAGGCCCCCAAATCAATCAGCTCCCACAGGTGAAGTCCATGTGCATGTGCAGGGCACACCTTCACTGCCCTTCACCCTAAGGCGCATCACCCTTCCTGGTACGCCCTATCTTCTCGATATTCTGCATACCGCGGGTACTCCCTCAATGTTGCATGAGACTTCCTTCTTTCCTTCTCAGATGGAATTCCTCCCTAAATATACTTTCGTGAATTTCAGGAGGTGGTAAATATTCAGTGATTCTTTAGGAAATAGCACAGAACATCAGGATAAAAGCAGCCAGATGAATAGTAATTTGGCTGCAATGTCTTTTTATTCAAGGACAAATTGGATGATTTTTAAAAGGAGTTCTAGTCTCCATTATTCATTAAACGTAGGAAAGCCTTAACCGTTTTTTGTCTTGCTCTCAAATGACGAATGACAAGAAAAGAAATGACACTTACTTTTACTACGCCAGGAATTAGACTTACTCTTCGAGGGCTACTTCATCTCTTACGCACAGAGTTCTAAAACAAGAATGTAAATATATTGCTATTTAAAGCCAGGACTGTATACTTTTATGATGTGTCTCCATGGGCACTGAACTCTGCAGCGGACCACACTGCCCACTCCGTGTTCTGTCTGTGAGGCTCAGCCCTGCAACCCAACGCAGGGCTGGCTGGCAGCGGCACCTCTTTATGGTGTTTGGCTCAAGGCCCTGCACGGAAATGAACTTGCTGAACACAAAGAGGTAGGTGGTCAACCCAGGACCCAAACCCCAGACTTCTAGATCCTAGGCTCCTCCACACCGTCCTATAAAATTAACCGATGAAGAATTTCTCTCGTGGAAACACATGAGACCAAATTACCTTGCCATTGTAAATATTGTGTTATAATTTTCAGGGTCATAAAACATCTGCTTGATTAACTACAACACGTGGTCTGGTTCACTTATGTTTGTATGCTTAAAAACACAATGATTTGATGTAATGTTTTTACACTGGGTTCGATTCGCAACCTCCCTTACAACCAGTTACCAGGGTTTAAAAACACTGTTTTTAAATGTATTGATTTCAGAGAGAGAGAGGGAGACAGGGAGGGAGGGAAAGGGAACATCAGTTTATTGTTCCACTTATTGATGTATCATTGGTTGATTCTGATTCTTGCCCTGACGGGGGATCGAACCCACAACCTTGGTGCATCAGGATGATGCTCTAATGCACTGAGCTGCCCGGCCAGGGCACATCCAGCACCAGTTTTTCCATGCTTGCTATCAACTGGGACTTTAGAAATCTACAGGGTCTGGCAGAAGGAACACCTGCTTGAGTATGGTTGGTAGGGTAATAACATGCGTATCGTAATGTACAGTTTTAACTTGAACATTTCCCCTAAAACACCATAGGGTATGCTTGAGTGTGATACTATCATGTCACAGCATTGCAGGTGTATGATTTTGTAGTAACAAAATCTTGTAATAACAGGGGCGTTATTTGTGCTGGACCCTGCAGACTGGTCACACTTGCCTAACTAGAGATACACAGCTGCTGCAAGAAAGAGGTTGCTACTGCACTATTTCAGGACCCAGCACACCCTCTACACTGCCCCAGAGGGACTGTGGATGGGTCGTGTTCTGCTGTGGTTCGAGGGAGAGAGCAGGCTGTACTGAGAGGTCCCTTGGAAGTCCCGTGTCGGCGGCACGGGGTCTGAAGACAAGGGAGTGAAGTGGAGGAGCTAGTTTCAATTCTGTCCTTGGGTCACGCTGGATGGGAGAGACAATGATTTGTCCTAACGGAACAGAACTGATAACTGGGTGACACTGGGTGACTCAGAAGTCCCTGCCCACCAACGCTGACACGGCTCAGGGCATCCTGTCCCGAGGCATTCCCTCCCACGAGCCATCTGTTCCTCGTGACTGCCACCGCCGAGCATCAGGCAGAAGGCATCTTCACGCCATGGTGAAGGGCAGGGGCCTGTCCCTCTCGACATGCTCTGCCTCTCTCTTTAATAAAAGCTTCCTGGATTTCCCGATTGTTCAATCACAGCTTTCCCCGTGAAAGACACCAAAACCCCTGTGACACAAAGCCCCACGTCATGGGTTGACACTTGGTCCTGTCCCCACCCCAGCTACAAGTGGGTGTGATGACAGACCTTCTCCAGCGCCTTTGTGCCCTCCGGTGCTGCCTCACCTGTACACAGGTGCTAATTCCCAGTTCCATGCATTGCTGCCGCATGTAGAGGCATGCACACACACATGATGGAGTGTTAAAGGTTTACGTGTGTGTGTTTACACGTGTGTATGTATGTACTTCCCATCTCCTTGCTGACAAGCACGTAGTTTGTCAAAGTTGCCCACACTCTGCCCTCAGAGAAGGGCTAGAGAAGCACACACAGGTTGGAATCAGAGAAAATAAATCTCATCCAGGAACGGGTAGAGTTTAGAAAGGAGGCTCCTTCAGCATCTAACTGTCAATCTTCCGAGTGCCCCTCCTCTCACCATCTCTCTGTTAGATGAAAGGTGTCTGTGTTTCACAAACATCTTTAAAAGCCTGCCAATTTTACCTTCCAAACAAATGTCCTGGAAGGGCTACCCTCATGAGAAACTGCCCCCCCCCGAGGACACAGGTCCTATTAAGCACACAAGACAGTCTTTCGAAGGGGAAAAACAAGATGACAAGACAGCGGTCTTACAAGGTTGCCCAGCTCTGTCTGCGTTGTGTTACGTTCACAAGCGTTTTCACCGCAAAGATGGAATTTCCGATTGAGAAAGAACCTGATTGCAAGGAGACTCTTTTTTTCCCTCAAACAGTTCTTCACAGGAATAACTGTGAGTCAGGCTCACAGGCAACAACATGATTCAAGACAGAGAAAGCACACGGACGTGGCCCTCCTGGGGAAAGCGGCATGGCTGGTCACCAAAGAACAGAACAAGAACGCTAGATGATGCTTGCATGACCGTGTTTTGGAGTATTTGCAAACCCTCAGGGAGAAACGCCGGGAACCAGCGTAGGGCGTTGGCCCAGGTTCCCAGGGCCAGCTGCTCCCCAGGACCCCACGTGGATGGGCATGCACGCTGTGCATGGGGTGGGGCAGGTTTAGAATGTTCCTCCGAGGACTGTGCTCCGTTGGATAGGAAGCGCGGTGTACGACGCCCGTTCGCACGGCACGGAGATGCCCGGGCAAAGGCACAGAGCACGCTTGTCGCAGAGAAGTGAAACAAAGAGGAAGCCGCCTGCGGGACAACCACAGCTGTGGCCACACAGCCGGGCGTGTTCTCCGCAAAGCACAGAGCTACAGGTAAAGCCACAGAGCAGCGGTGGGCTGAGAGAGCAGAATCAGACCTCTACGGAAAACAGCACTTCCTTGTAAACAATTCAGCACCTTGAGGGAAATGAAATACAGGGACTCTACTTCAGGCAGAAGAATACTTCACACAGACACGTCGGGGCCAAAAAACCAATATGAGAAAGGAAAGAACGTGAATCAGTGTGCCCCCTGTGAGCAATACTTGCTCTGTGAAGAGTGTTTTAGAAGTGTTTGCACTAAGGACTACGCTCGTCAAGACCAACGAGGTGGGGAGGCAGAATAAATTAGTTCTGGGCCCAGCAGTTCAGAACGGAGCCCAGGGTACAGCTAACTGGTGTGTTTAAAGGCATGATGATAGCCCTGGCTGGGTGGCTCAGTTGGCTGCAGCAGCACCCTCGACACCGAAAGGTGGTGGGTTCAATTCCTGGTCAGGGCACATACTTAGGTGGCAGGTTCAATTTGGGTCCAGTCAGGGAGCCTACGAGAGGCAACCAATTGATGTTTCTCTCCCTCCTCTTCTCTCTCTCTAAAATCAATAAACACATCCTTGGGTGAGGAGTAAATAAAAAAAAAATCAATGGCTTGGTGGTGGTGGTGGGGGGGGGGTCAAAGGTACGTGTGTGACAGGCTTCCCAGGTGTCTGGGGTTGCCGAGTGGTTCTGCCGTGACATGCTGGTTTGCATTTTGCTCGTCTTGTCAACAGGCAAAAGCAAACTACAAACTATGTCAGTGACGACTAGGCCGTCACGCGGCTAAAGGGCTGGATATATCCTCGCAGAGAAATCCCCAAAGTGGTTTGTACACACGACGGGTTGTCCAGGGGCAGATGTGGGCCTGGTTATAAAACATGTCTGGTCCCACGACCGCTGCCTAACTCTATCAATCTCTGCGTCATGCTGCTGTAGTGGTGATGATAGGGGGTATGGCTGGGGAGCGGGGCTGGAATCTAGGGCCATTGGGTGTTGTCTGGAGGGGCGCCTGTGGACTCGGCCAGCAGGCGCACACTCCTCTGAACACGTGCAGGGAAATCAGAAGCTGCTTGATCTGACAAAAGGCTCCCTCCTGTTCGGCACTCTACCGCTGCATCCTGCTCTCCCCCTCTGCCGTGCTGCCGAGACCGTGGCTCAGAAAGGGACACCTCTGTTACGTCAGAAAATCGTGCTGAACGTCTAATGGGATCGTTGGGCTCAGCCTTCTGCCATCCTGGCGTGGGCGACTGAACGGGCCCTTCAGGACCCCAAAGCAAGCCTGGAACACCTTGGTAGACACTGTCGCCCACTCCCTTTGGAAGAAACAGAGGCTCCCAAAGCTTCCCAGCATCACTACCACGGGACTGTACCATTTATCACCCAGGCCCTGGCACTGAGAGGGGCAGGGGTGGGCTCATCAGATGGAACCCTGGGCAACAGGTGTCGTCGGAAGCAGCCCAGGTGAACATACAGTTATCCAAATGATCAGAAACGTGTTGGTTCAATTCGTGAATTTTGCTCTGGACTACACATCGGGAGAATGCACACACACAGCATATACATGCACCCTTGTGTACATACACACATTTCCCTGCACAAATGTGTGTGGATACATGTCTGTCTATATATTTCAGCACCTAAGTCCTGCTGCAGACCAATGAAATGGGCTTTCTGAACGCAGGGTACATCTTGGGCAGCAACAATTTTTCAAGCTCCCCCAACTGCTCCAAGCAAGCGGCCCGGCTGAGAACCACCGAAGTGAGCCATGCCCCAAGCCTTGCCCGGCTCTCACACTCTGCAGCCACGGCTCCCGGGAACGAACGCCCAGCTCCGGTGACAGCCCAAGCTTCACAACCGCCCAGCACGCTCACTTCTGGAACGCAAACCCCTGGATACCGACAGGTGGTCCTGAAGAGCTGGTGGTTCACAGGGCACTTTCTCAACATCACTTCCTTTCTCAATTCACATTAGCTCCGGGACAAAGTCAGGCGGGCCCTTTTCTCTGTGACCGTTATTCACTGGCCATACGTGAGGAAACTGAGCTTTGCAAGCTTGAATGTGTAGCCACCAGTAATATCACACCATGAGCACACGAAATAACCGAGCCCGGGCTGTGATTCTAAGTGGGGTGCCTATGGCACAGGGTTGGATTCCACGCCTACCATTTATTAGCACGATAAGCTAGGATAAGCCATGTAACGCCTGTGTAGACTCTAAGATTAGAACAATACTGATAGTTCTTCCTCGTGTGGTCGTGAGCACTGCGTGAAGATTCTACACGGCAGGCCTCCGCACTGCGTCCAGGAAATGTGATCCATGAGCCTTGTTCTTGTTACTACGACTCCGGTGCTTCCTCGTCCCCTTCCTTTCACTCCGAGAACCACCACTGTTCCTACCGCTAGAACGAACAGCCACCGGCCCTGCAACTAGACAAGCTTAATTACCACGCAACTCTCCGAGCTCACCTTCCCCTCCTTCCCACACCCTCTCTCAAAAAGCAACCGGAAACGGGGATAAGCTTCAAATAAGACACTGTTATGGCATCAGGCATCCCAGAAATTTGCCAAGAGTGAACTCTGGCGATCCTCGGCACGGCCAGCCAGTCAGGGAACTCTTGGTGGAGACTAAGGTGGATTTCAAAGCCAGGGTGACCAGCAGCCTTGGAGATGAGCGGCTGAGTCTCACGGAGCTCAGGGGGCTGGCAGCGGTGCGGTGTGCTCATCAGAAGTCGAATCTGCTGTTTCCGCCCAACACACTCTTACTCTCCAGGCAATCCTGTCCTGGGGCTCCCAGGGGACCCGCTGCACCCTTCTCCAGGTGCACACGGTCTGGGCTCTTCCTGCCCATCCCCCGCCACCCCCCCAAACTTCCTCAGGTGCCAGAGCACACAGGTGTGAGGTCTTCCTGGACAAATAACAGCTGAGAGCACCTCCCCTCGTTTCACGCAGCCCTGCCAAGGGCAGTGGAGGGGTCGTGCCCTATTCCACTGAGAAACGATGTAAAAGACGTTCTGAGCAAATGTTTCATTTTGGAAGTCTATTATTGTATGATTTTTTGTCTAAGCGATTATTAATTTAGAAAGTTCCAAGGCATTGTATGACTGACCAGCCTGTCTTTCCAATGGAGTGCCTACTATATGAGGCTTCGGGGGGAAAAAATGTGATTATGGATCCTGTTCTATTCAAGTCATCTGTGTTTTGCAAATTAAATGTGTTATGCCACATTAGCTTAAAGATATGAATAACTTACCAACGCCAGATCTGTAAATTGCAAGAAAAATGAATTAGAATTCCAAAATGTATTCACTTGCAAGGCACTGAATTTCTTGAGGATATATTTCTCATCCAAACAGGGACAAGATACTCTAAATTACCGCATTGCCATTTTAACCACATCACTTGCCGGTCATTTCAATAATTCACGTCTTTCAACCCATTTAAACACTAAAAAGTAATCAAACGCTCCAGGCAAACGTTAACCTATTTGAAAAGATTAGCTTAATCCAGTCACCTAGATGTTCTTGATAACTAATATTATTGTGCTTAAGGATACTAACAATAACAGTTACGATCCAACAAACATCTCTGGGTGCTCCCTGCATATGTTACCTCATTGGGCCTCAGAGACATTGTATCTTTTAAGTATAATCATTATCCCCTCGTATAGATCAACGAGCACTTTACAATTATTTGGATCTGCTGCACTGAATGTTTTTCCTGTGAATCTGGCTTTGATTCAGGACAATAACAACCCAACAGTTAAAGAGTCCTGAGTGTGTAACACACCGCATTCCACGTTCCTTACTTATACTGACTCATTTAACCTCATACACGTTCCGTAATGTAGCATTATTACCCGCAATGGATATGTTAAGGAGCCGAGAAACAGAGAGGTTAAGTAACCTGCCCGACGTCACACAGCTGTAACTGGTAGAGCCTGCATTCGAACCGAGAAATACAAGTGCTGTGTTAAGTCACATCCAATAAACTTCTAGTCTGTGAGTACGTGCTAGTATGTAATGTATCAATACATATGCAAAGGGAGGGTTTTAAATCAGACTGGCTTGATTTAAACGCGTGTATGTCAATTTCAAAACCCAAACAAATATGGTCCTTGTCAAAGTACTCACCCAAAATATTTGAGGCATGTTCACATTGCTTGGCAGCCCAGCCTCTCTTGCTCGGATGAGTCTCACGTCGCCGAAGAGCTCCTGGAAATGACAGCACAAATTAGCAGCCACACAGGGAAAGCAGGGTCTGTCTCCCACCTGCCTGGTTCCTGATGGGAACAACTGCCCAGGTAGGTGTGCGGCGATCACTGAGTCAGACTGCCGTTAGTCAGTGATCAATACACACGCACTGAGCCCCTACTGTAAGCCGCTCCCTCTGCTAAACTGTGGGGCTTGTGGAAGTGAAGGATGACTCTAATACCCCAGGGACCTAGCAGGTACTCACAGTCTCCACAGCAGCCTGGAGAAAAAGAACCCATTGACATCATGGGTTTACCGTTGTCTCTCTCTCTGAGATCCTCAATAAAAATCGACAAACCTTTGAGGACAACGCCAAAAGACCTGGCTGCTTTCTCTGTGACTAGGAGCCCAACTCTTCCCCCACGCCCGGGAATCCCACTGACCCGGGCTCAGCGTACGCATCATGCTGTTCAAACCCGGGACCTGACCCCAGGGTCTGCACTGGGGAGGACCCTCCATCACCCAGTGCAGCTTGCCCTGAAGGCCTCCACTCCCGTCTTCCCTCCACAGGCGGTGTCCTACCTGTGTTGTCCACGGCCATATGCACAGGGCCGGTGAGAACGCGCGCGCACAGAGCTCTGTCCGTGGAGACTGCTGAATGCACGCAGCGGAGAAACGCGTCCACAGGTGATGGAGACCGGCCATGAGCTCACCAACAGCATTGCCGTATTTTGCCGTGTATAATGCGCACCTCTGTTTGTGGCCCAAAACTTCCAGGGAAAAAAAATCTTTTAATTTTTAATTCCATTATTTACGTATTTACTTATGTATGTATGTATGTGTGTGTTTATTTTTAGAAACAAAACCGATTGTCATGTTCCAGGGTATTATTTTGCATATAGATATCATTATTGCTTTCTAGAGTCACACTTTTAACCCATAAGCATAAATAAAAGAATTAAAAACATTTATATAGATATGGAGTGAGTATTACTAATGTATGAGGCGCATCCTTATTTTTTCTCTCAAAAATCTGGGGGAAAATAGCGTGCATTATACACGGCAAACTACGGTACGTTGAAAGTAGGAGTTTTGACAGGTGCGTCAGAAGCCTGTCTTCACTCTACAGATGTCCTTGGACTTCACGCATTTGCGCTTGTGGCCCTGAAGCCCGTGGCAGGCCCTGGTCTACAAAACAGTGTCACTAAGACACGCTTTCTGACAGCCTGGCTGTCACACACAACTGGCGGGAAGACGCCACTGGGGCGGCGAGCGAGCCTACCAAATAATCAAACGTCAGAACCCAGCGTGATCATTGTTGGCAAGCGGGCACCACTGCGGGCTGCGGGGACGTTCCTGAGTCAGGCAGCCGTCTGACCTGGGCTGCCTGACCAGGCCCAGCTCTGAGACACACGTCCAATGCGGCAGCTACCTTTCCATGCCGGCGAACACCAACCAGTACAAGGCAGACGCTGTCCCAGAGGAACCACAGGCGAACCAGAAGGTCAGACATGTCCTCACGATTCCCCACGCAGGATTCAAAAACGGTGCGGTCATCATTGACAGTCGCGGCCGCGAGATTCCAAAAGGATGCTCTGAGGCGGCAGAGGTGGGCCTGAGAAGTCAGCGGGGCTTCACAGAATAGAGAACCGCATAATGGCCTTCCAGCAAGACAACAGCGAATCAGAAACGGAGTTCGTTTTAAGATAATAAAAAAAAAAATTGAGTGCATAGTCCAGTCCTTGTCATGTATTAAACACTAAATGAGGTCAATAGAAAGAGTTGGGAAAACTATGAGGACCAAGGATTAGGGATATGATTTATTGGCCGTTAGGACCTCGGTCACTGAAATGACACCCTTTGACATCTTTGCTCCTAATGGGAAGTGACATTCCTGTTACCACAGCCTGCTCCAGGACGGCTTCCGGGAAGAGCGGCAATCAAGAAGACTCACAGCGGGAGGCGACAAATGCGGACAGGGGAGCTTTGAAATTACCTCAGGGGTAACAAGGACAACGTAGGCCCATCTGCGCAGGTCAAGGGCAGAGCCGTTTCGCACTGAGGTGTCCAGGGCGGGGAACACGCTGTCTTTTCTCCAGGATTTCAAAAGCGTGTACGAGTCTGTGACGCGTTTGGCACCACCACCTGCTGCCAAGAGCGGATCCCCTTTTCCACGAGAGGTGGTTTTGAAGCACGAACATCCGGAAAGGTCATCTGTTCTAGCGTTCAAGTGTGCAGAATGTGAATGGCAAGCGCAGTGATTCGGGGACTCCAACCCAAGAGGAGAAACTCAGAAGATCCTGGCCGTCTCCACTGTTTCAGCTCCTGGGACGATATTTTGTATCGGGAATCTTGCCGATGTCGCATTAAAATGAGGCTGATGAATGAATGTGATGTTTTAAAATTCTGTCTCTTTAACAGAGATGACTTAATATCTAGTTTCTACCCCATGTGAGGAAGATCTG
Source organism: Macrotus californicus (assembly GCA_007922815.1). Lineage (NCBI taxonomy): Eukaryota > Metazoa > Chordata > Mammalia > Chiroptera > Phyllostomidae > Macrotus > Macrotus californicus. The sequence continues at coordinate 160,811 of VMDR010000499.1, forward strand.
TACATTAGTATATATTCCGAAGTGTATCCAAACATAACTTACCCTCCTTAAAAATGTTTATTTTTGTTCTCCCATATTACTGAAGTGTTTTGTTGTGTACATGTGTATATGTTCCTGCACTTAGAAAGGACTCATCAGTGTTCCTATTTCTGACAGACAAGAAACATGTGCCTTGGGAAAAGCACTTACCTCTATTCATAACTGTTTTGCTCGCGAGACTGAAAACCTCAGTTCTAAGGAGCGTAAGAAGACGGGGTGGGTGCAGTGAGGGAGCGAGTCCGGGATGCTCCGAGCTGCATTCACGGGCTCAAGAAATGCCGGCACACCTGGCACCTGGGCCTGCCTCCTCACCCCCCTGCCCCCGCCTCCCTAACTCCCTCTCGCATCCCTCCACCCCCCTCCCTGCCTTCCCTCTTCTCTCCCCACCTGCCTCTGTCCCCCTTTCTCTGCACAGGCCTTTATTTTCTGCGTGGCCCCCTGCACGTGGAGGCCTGCGTGGAGAATAGCTTGTGCTCTGCCCTGAGGCGGGAAGGGATGCAGCCTCTTTCTCTCTGTGTCCAGGGGGCAAGTTCCACCACTGGACTGCAGGGGAAATCCGTGGTCTCCATGGTGCTCCTCATACCAGGGAACGGCTCTGCTGGGCCCAGAGGCACACCGACAGCACCAGCACCTCGATGCCCCATGGAAACAGCACGGGCGCGCTCCCAGTGTGGCGGCCACACCCCCTGCAATCAAACGGCAGGGCTCTAGTGTATACAGGTCACAGATCAGCATGCCAGGTTCCGAGAGGAGGGGACAGGGAGGGGCCGAGGGTGTTGGCGGGGAAGTGACTGCATGTCCCACGGCAGGATGGACACATGTTAAAAGGCCAATGTTGGGAAATAAAATCACACCCTGTGGGGAGTCAACTGGGAAAAAGGCTACACTCAGAGATCCGGCCAGAAGGTCCTGTTCTCGGGGCAGAGGTGTGGCAATATAGGTTACATGATAAAATCTCGTGGGAAGAAACTGGGACAGGAAAAGGGGCAGAGAGGCGTGGACACTTGGGTTCGATGCCAGGTGCTCTTGTAGCTGCATCCAGAGCTAAGGGTTTCCTGCTCTCTAGAGCTCAGGGTGCGCATCCAGGGCGGCTGTGCAGGGCTTCATAATACTCATGCTCATGCCTCTCTGGTTATGTATCTGCTGCCTGCCTGCCCACTAGACCACATCCCGGACAAAGAGGAACTGAATTCTTGTCCATTTTGTATGCCCGGAACCAGCACAGTGTCTGCTAGACAATGGATACTTCATAAACGCCTGATAAATGACTACATAAACCAGCCACTCCAAAACTAAATTACTAAAGAGAATAAACAAGCAAAAGCAAGCAGATAAATTACGGAAAAATGTTCTTATACGGCAATTAAATTCTTGTATACTGGCATTACAAGAGTCATTTATTTAAATCCAACATCCAAAATAAATATTTATTGATTATGTACTATACTCCCAGCGTTGTTCTTGGTGCTGAGATTCCAAAGACAAATGTGAATGAATTCAACATTCTTCCTTACCCGAAGGAGCTGAAGTTTTTAATCGGTTGCATGAAAAATACACGGAGGAGAAGGGGAAACAAGGAGTTTAAAAGACTGTGGAACTCTGTGAGGTTTTGCCATGAGGCTTAAATTCAATGCGCTCTCACTCACCAGCCATTGGGGTGCGAACGGGTGAACTTGTCTGTCCTTTGCGCAGAGGATCCCGCGGTTGGTCCAGGCGTCCATCCAGGCTGCCCGCGTTCTCGTCTTCTCCATCAACCCTGCCGCCGGGCCCGAATGCAGGACGCGATCCCTCCGCCCGCACCACCTCCTTCTGCCTCTGTGGGTTTGCTTCTCCGTAAACTTTGGATGCTCGTCACTTTAAACCACACCCCCTCAGGAGTTAGACTAAAGGTACAAACTTCAGTGGGCATAGCAAACCCTGGAGATTCCCTTAAAATGCAGATTCTGCTCCGGATCTGATGGGAGGCCTGGGATTCTTCCTTTGTGATAGGCTTCCTCTGTGGGAAGACCATGCTGTACCCACGCGGGGATGAAGGAATGAAGCGTTTGTCCTTCTGGGCTTCCTTAAGGTACATGCCAATGGGTCTCCGATAAATTCTAGTGTTAACTAAAGAGGTCGTAATGCCTTCGGGATCAGCTATCTCAGAGGCTCTGTATGGAAACGAAAGGCAAAATTCCCACGGCACCCCATCCTGGGCCCTTGCGTGCAGTGCTGTGTGGGCCAGAGGCCAGGAGGCTGGCACCCCAAACAGGGGAGAAAGAAAAAGCCCGAGGTACAGGCCATTTGGGCAGCGCCCCCTTCCCGGGTTGCTTAAGACAAGGGACAGCCTTGCATTGACCAGATTCTCTCCTGTAGCTTCAGTGAGAACGAAGTCTGTGCTTTAAAAAGGGGACCTGGAGAACCTCCAATCAGGAGGCCTGAGATTCCTGCGGGCTGGCTTATGAGGATCCCCCAGGGAACGCGCCGTGCATGGAGAGAGAGAATTGCTCAGAGTCCACTGAATTGGGGTGGGCGCGTCAGCCGGCTCGGCCAGCATTTCAAGCTGCATCTAGAGTCGGTCCAGAGCCAGCAGCGCCACCGGGCTGTGTGTACTGAGGGGCACGCTACTTGCAGGAGCTGCAGCCCAACTCAGATTTCACCCCCCACTTTTGGCAGCTGAGTTCCCTGGGAAGCCCAGAAAGGTCATGCCACCCGCCCCGAGCGGATTGCAGAAGTGATTGCTACCAAAGCCGCCGCCCGGCCTGCCCAGGAACGCTTGGGCCCTAAGAGTGGGCACGGCACGCACCAACACAACCCAGACTCTGGAGCCCGCCCGCTGAGACGGCGGGACCGCCCTAGGGGCGGGGAAAAGGAGGAACCACTTCCGGGGAGCAGCCGCGAAGAGAAACAAGCACTTCCGGTGCGCCGAAAGCGAGGGTCGTTCAGGGTCAACGGACTCGCAGCTGGCGGCCGGCCCGCAGGTGGCGCTAAACCGCCACAGGGACTAAAATGCATCCCCGGGTGTCCGGGACATTCAGAGCTCCAGACTAGAGGCTTGACCCTTACCCGTACTCAGGGAACCCCCGGGGTTAAGCGGCCCAATGCGCGCCGCCATGATGCAGCCAGCCCCTTAAATACAGTAGGCGGGGCCTCGCGCACGCCCGCGTCTGCGCGATGGCGTTTCAAGCCCGCGCCGTAGGCGGGCCCCGAGCTCCTGGACCGCCCCTGGTAGGCGGGGTCTCGTTGAGTGACGGCCAGGCCCCGCCTTCCGCTCGAGGTGGGCGTGTTGGGGCGTTCAACAAGGAAGTGCCTCAAGCCTGCGTTGGTAGGGCCGAGCGGGGCTCCTGTAGGGACGGGCGAGGGGCGGGCCTCGGCCCCCTGGTGGCGGCTCCGGCCACTTCGGCGTCGCTTCTGTCTGCCCCTAACCCTGTGACGGCGGGCACCTCCGGCCCGTCCCCCACCCTAGGCCGCCCGGGTGGACACGGGCCTTACATGGCCGGGGGGGGTGGAGGGGCGCCGCCTGCAGATTAAGCACCCGTTTCCCCACGCGCTCAATCTGCAGAAACGAAACCAAAACCCGGGCTCGGCCGCCACGGCTCAGCTTCCGCCCCGACCGGGCCCAAAGGTTTTAGGTCCCCGAGTCCGAAGCCTGGGCCCGGTGCCTATTATGAGGTTCCCTGGGACTGGGGTCCTGCCCCCTCCCCCAGGAAGCCCATCTGAGGGCCAAGCAGTGAGCAGCATTGGGGGGGGGGGGGCGCGATTGCGTGCAAGGGGGGAATCCCTGCCCTCCGAGGCTGGAGCAGCTTTATAGTGCGCCTGTCACGTGGTGCGGGTACCCTCTCTCTGAGCCTCCGATGCCCTCGCCAGGCATGACCTCAGCTTGTCCTAGGAAATTTGGCCGTGACATGTATTACATTACGGAATAATTGCTCATTGCATTATTGAATAATTGTGGGCATTAGTTTTTGTTTCTGTTTTTTTTTTTTTTTTTAAAGAAAAGTGGATGCTCCAAATGGAAATAGGAAGGGACGGTGCAGGGACCTGTATTTGAAATTGACTGATGCACTTGGAAAAACCAAAATGTGCGAGTCATTTGGGATTTGCTACAGTCTAACGATTTTTACCTTTCCCCAATCTAGCACTGCCGCCCAAAGTTTCAAAAGGTCAAGGGAAAAAAAAAAAGCAAATGCATTGCCAATTGGAATTTATCCATCTGTCTTTTGCCAAGTAATTAAGTAGTTGATTGCATAATCTAATGAATAAATTCCATATTTATTCAGTAGCTTGCATAAGCTGCTGAACAAATATGGAATGTTAATAACTTTTTTTTTTCTTAACATTGGGTCAAGGTGAGAGAGGAGGGGGACGTTTCCTTGAAAGATTTGGGTGTTTTAGGCTTTACCTGGAAATGCTGTGCTTAGGGCAAAGAATTATCTGTTCATGCAAAGGCTTGGGGTCATGATTAACATACCCCGTTGCCACTCACGGCGTTTTTATTTCTCTTGGGCGGCCCGTTTCGCAGCTGGAATGAAGCACATCAATTTGTCCTTTGCAGCCTGTGGGTTTCTGGGCATTTACCACTTGGGGGCAGCATCGGCCCTTTGCAAACACGGACAGAAACTGCTGAAGGATGTCAAGGCCTTCGCCGGCGCTTCGGCGGGATCCTTGGCCGCTTCCGTCCTGCTAACAGCCCCAGAAAAAATAGAGGTAATTAAGTACACTAACCAGGCCGCGTTCCTCCGCCAGAAATTAAGCCTGAACCAGAAGGATGAACGTTAAACGCGGAGGTAACTGCAGAGAAATAAGCCTCTGCCCCGGGAAACAAATGGTTAAAACTTTCTGAAATGTAATTGCTAGGGACCTGGGCTGGTGGCTGTGGCAAAGCAGACCATTTGGGGTGACAGTGAGACAGAAAATATAATGCCTGATTTTACTCTGGCGTGTTTGTTTAGTCTTAAGAGTCAAGCTCTATTTCTTTCCAGGAAAGGCTATTTCTTCGTTCTCCCGGTGGTGAGGAGAGCACAGGGCCCCCTTTGAACATGTGGCGCGGCTAACTCAACTCTGCTCCTTCCGATTCCCCTGAGACGTTCGCTGGGGGCCTGTAATTTCTATTAAGTGCAATGGCGTCAGCATTTAACTTGTTTTCCATTCTCACAGTTACGAAGAAGCCTTGCATTCCAAGCAGTTTACCCAGAAGTCACACACATGAGCCTTCGTTAAATATTTCATTGAATGCAATCTGAGTCTTCAACCTGTGTGCTCCGCTTCTAGGCCTTGATTGGGCCTCTGCTGACTGTGAGAGCCGGCTTCCCTTCCTAGGTGGAGTTTATATTTGTCATCTCCTTCCACACTCACGGGGCTCTGGCCCACAGTCGAAGAAGGATGAACACGTTCGCGCCCAAGACATGAACTTAAGGGACATTTCAGTTTTCAGAAGCACACGTGACACATTAAACATCTTGGTCTCAAATCTATGCTGAGCCGCTTATCGAAGAGAAACTGGATCTGAGGCCCATGATTCAGAAATCCACTTCTGTTTTCACCGAGTCTTCCTATGATGGCTTCCATGGCGAGTGAAGAAGTGAGAATTCCAGAGATCGTGCAGGGGGAGAACCTGGAGTCGGGGAGACTGTAAATCAGGGGCAAAGTCCTTGCAAGGGAGCAGAATAGACTCCTTGCTGTGAGTCGCCAATCCAGGGTCCTTCCTTCCCAGCTGTGTTTTCCTCCTGAAGCAGGGGCTGCTGCAGGTCATTCCCTCCACCTTGGAGAGCTCTTTCCCAGGTTGGGGAAAACCCCGAGCTTTGCAGGTGGGGAGAGTTCGCTTCAAACATTCAGCCGACTTAGAAATGTAATCGGTGTGACTTAGGATGAGCATGATCTGGAAATACTGAAATAATACAGCCTGAAATCCTGTGATGGTGACACATGTGGCGGTTTGCCTGAATTTGAGACTTGAATCACCGTTATGTTCAACTCACGTTACCTGTTCTTCCTTATTTTACGATGCCTCGGTGAGCCAGTTGCACCGCCCGATTGTGCCGGTATGACGTCAGAGTGAGTCTTTACCACCACTCACACTGGAGGGCAGAAATGATGCTCCATTTACCCAGAGCCTCCTCATTTGTCCGTCAAAGTAAACGTTCAGCCGTTTGGCGTAAGGCTATTTTATTTCTTTCTGCCATTGGAAACGCACCACGTGTAGGATGGCTTCGAGTTTTTCGAGCCAACTGTTTTCTGCCCACTCCAACCCCTGTTAGCTCTGTTCTCGCCGGCTCTGCGGAGTTGTGACAAATAGGGGCATAATTAATCCAGTTCCGAGCGCACGCATGCATAATTCAGAGGCGCACCTGACGCTGGGGTATTTTTGGGTCCCAGGCAGATCTAGACGTTGCTAGGTAAAAGAGCTGCGTGCGCAAGCCTTCCCTGGGCGTTCGTAATTTGCAAGGCACGGCGTTAGACAGGGGAGGCACAAGGGTGAGGGAGTCCGTTCCTTAATACGTTTCCAGTCTGGGCAGGGGTGCATGTAACTAAAAGTAATACAGGAAGGCAGCTGAGTGCTGCATAGCTAAGTAGAAGGAGGTCACATTCCATTTGGGGACTGCCGCACTTCTCACCTGGAAGCCCCCCGCAGCTTCCTGTCAGGCAGGCCCACATCGTCTTCTCCGCCTCCAGTCTACCCACCTGTAGCTCTGCCAGTGATTTTACCCACACTCGAATCTGGTGATGTCCTGCCCTACCTGCCCCCCACTGAGCCCTGGGTGACTTAGCCGGCTCTTCGCTCCGTGACGATGATGCCTCTCCGGTCCCTGCCCTCTGTGGGGTGTTGTCACTGTGGCCTTTGCCTGTCGTCCGAACACCTCAGACTCCTGTCCTGATTTTCGGTCGCAGCCTGGATGTCAAGGTTGGAAGGGACGCCTGCGGTGAGCCGTGACGTGGGAGGTTGGCGCGCACTGGATTCGTTTTCTGCTTCTGCTGCAACACATGCTGGTGGCTTGACACAGCACCTAGTCGCTCTGTTACAGTTCTGGTGATCACGTGCCCGGGAAGGTGTCGCTGAGTGAAGAGGAAGAGGTCAGCAGGGCCGTGCTCGCTCTGGACGCCCTAGGGGACCGACCGCCTGAGTCCTGCCTCCAGTTTCTCTCAGTAGGTGCCTGTGTTTCTCAGCTCCTGGCCTCTTCCTCCAGCTTTGGAGGCATCGTGTGGCATCTGTGCACCTCTCTTGCACTGAACCCTGCTGCCCCTCTCTCTCCCTTCTAGTGGCCCTTGCAATGGCACTGGGCCCGTCGGGGTCACCGAGGATCCCCTCTCCATCTCAGGGTCCTTAACTAGTCAGCTGCGCAGTCCCCCTTGCCACGGGCGGCCCCATCTTCACGGGTTCTGGAGGCGAGGATGTGGACCTCCCAGGGCGAGGAGGGGACAGGGATTGGCCTCACTGACAAGCGCTCCCACAGTCCTGTGCGACCTACTCACTTGGTGCCGTCTCAAGCCTCATGAGGGTGGGGCTGTTTGACTGTCCCAGTACCCATGCCTTGCTGGTGCTGGGTTGCTGAATGATGCGTCAATAAAAGAAAAGACAGGCGTGGGTTCAAATCCTGCCCGTGGCCCTCACGTTTGATGAGCTATGAGGGAAGATGCTTAATCTCTTCAAGCCTATTTGCTTACCTGTCAGGTGGGCGATTATGTGAAGAGGAGCTGACAGACGGCAAATTTGTGGGTCGCAGTCTGCGGTGCTTGGGTAGATCCGTTCACACAATACCAGCGCCCAAGACTGATCCCCGGAGACTCTCGCATTCGCTGCTGGTGAAGGGCAGTTGTCAGGCATCGGGGCTCCTTTCTCTGATACTGGGGTTGTCATCAGCAATCGGAGCTGTTGCCAAGGCCGAGGAATGGGGGGCGGGTGAGGGGGTTGATGGTGCCAGAGAAGTCTGCGGACTACAGTGACAGCCTTCAGGAGATCCCCCGTGGTGGGCCATGCCATCGGAGGGGATTGAAAAAGACAAAAAAGTAAAGGTTGGACTGGAGAGAATGCATAGCTTGCTTGGGGACCAAGAACGGCGGTGAGGGCCAGGCCAGGTGGGCGTCTGCCTTTGCGCACCTGTGCAGGTGGCCTCTGAAGGCTGGCGTGGGGTGTACGGGCCCCAGGTGCAGTGTGTGATCGGGACACTGTTCTGGAATCAGAATGAATTTTTTTTTTTTTATCAAAACGCACAGTCACCTATTCTCTTCATTTTTCAGGAGTGCAACGAATTTACCTACCAGTTTGCCGAAGAAATCCGAAAGCAGTCTTTCGGGGCAGCCACGCCTGGCTACAATTTCATGGCCCGCTTGAGGTATGTACGTGAATATGCCGTCCACAGTCCATTGTCCCCAGAGCGTGTGAAGACAGTGCCAAGGCCACTCCTCCTAAACCATGGCAAGCTCAGCCCAGCCAGTACTCACAGGGCATTCCAGTAGCTCCAGGTGAGTGATGCAGGTCCCGTGTTCCTCTCCAGAAGCGGAATGGAGTCGATCCTGCCTCCCGATGCTCATAAGCTGGCCCACCACCGGCTGCACGTGTCCCTCACCAACACCAGGACCCGAGAGAATCTCTTGGTGTCAAGCTTCTCCTCCAGGGAGGACCTTATCCAGGTAACGCACTTGCTGTTAGAGGGCGAGGGCAGGTGCCGACGTAAACGCTTCTCACGGACACTGAGCATCGCCATGTCCTTTAGATGCAGTGCCTTCTGTCATGCCCGAAACGGGGCATGCTCAGTGAATGGTGCAGGGGGCGAGTGGACCCACTCCCTCTGGATGCGCAGGTGCGGTGGCCCCCGTACCAGCGCTGCGTTTCTCTGGCAATGTTCAGCACCCTCGCGTGTATTGCGGGAGGCGGGTCACCTGTGCAACACATCAGTAGCAACACATCAGTTCCTGACCTGAACACAGCTGATCACGGCAGTTTACATAAGACTCTGAGCATGGTCTGTGTTCTTTGGTCCTCCCCTGGTCCTTCCGTGAATCAGGAGGGACAGGTGCATTTGCTTCTGTTGTGTTGCTTTTTAAGAGAAGAGACCCAGGTGGAAGGGTTCATGGGACAGACCCGAGGTCATACTCGTTGCCAGTGGGAACGGGCTGTGGCACCCAGGTCTCCACTTTTCAATCCCACGTTGCCTTTGGTTCCTTTCCTGTGGCTGCGAGGCCCTCCTTTCTACCCAGACACATTGGAATGTGGGGTGGTTGAGAATTCACTACCTCTGTGAAATACCTGGGCCACTGATATGCAAATGACCATGTGCTTGCTAAGGTAACACATGATGTTTTTGCCCGTGGAGAAGGGTGCGCTTTTCCTAGGAAAGACGGGCAGCTTTCCTTTCGTTTTCCTTCTTTGGGAATCACGGCCAGCTGCCGGCGACACGGAGAAAGAGTCTTTGCATTAAGGACAAGGTGTACATTGAGCTGGAAAGGTCCGGCTCTGCCTGAATGGGATGGAGAAATGCATCAATTCCTCCTGCTGGATCTTACTGCCTCAATTTCATGATGTGAATGACACCGTTTGAAACACCTCATGAAACGTCGAAGAGCCGACGACAGTTGCTTTGTGCTTTAAGAGATTAGAATATTTGCACGTGGTGCCCTGCTGATGCCAGCCTCTCACTAATGTGTTCAAAGGTGTAGCTACGACGTTTCTGTAATCTTGTTACAACCTTATGTGGACTTACGAAATATGAAGGGGGACTGGTCAATCATGCCCGAATGACCGCAGACAGTGTAATTCAGACACATGAGGGTTCCCACGTGCCGGAATTCTGCTTCTGGCTTCAGTGGCAACAAGCCCGGGCACAACAAGCCGGCCGAGCCTGCAGTCCAAGTTCCTGACTGTGCGGTCACACTCATGCTGGATAGGACACCCTCCTCTCTGCTCCTTGTATGCGACAATGTGTTTGCTGAATGGCAGCCCCCAAAGCTGTCCACACCCCAGTCCCCAGCACCTGTGAATATGTCACCGGACCTGGCCAAAGGGATTTTGTAGCTGATGTTATATCTTGAGATAAGACACAATCCTGGATAATCTGGGTGGACCTGTGCTAAGTCCTTAAGAGTGGACATGTTTTCCAGATGGCACGTCCTCTCGCTGGTTCTGAGACGTGGGAGTGCCCACGGGAGGACAGCACACAGGCTTCTAGGAGCTCCAGGGCCCTCTGTCTGCCTGCCAGCATGATGCAGGGGCCTCTGTCCAGCAGTCACTGGAGGGGCACTGCTGCTATGTGAGTGAGAAGGGGCCAGAGTGCCCCAGAGCGCCCAGGAAGGACGGCAGCCCTGCAGCCCTGCTGAGGCCTGGGTGAGGCCCCCACCAGAGTGCAGCCCGCAGACCTCGGCACCGCAGATGCGGCCGTTTAAGTCTCCGAGCTCCTGGTAATCAGTTATAGCAGCACTAGCAAACTCTTGCATTAAGTAAACATGATTTCCTCCGGTTTCCTTTGCTTTGGGTAATAACTATTCAGAGAATGGGTGTAATTACTCGAGTTCATTGAACAGAAGAGAAATAGTTGATACCAATGTGTGATACCTTGTAAGGAGAATAATTGAATAATTAGCAGTTATCCTGGGTTATACAAGAAGCATTTTTAAGTGTTTTGTAGAGCGCTCTAACCTTATTCAGAACTGAAAGAAGGAAGGGGTTCATGCTTCCCTGATGGCAGGTGGTGGCTATAAAAACGTGTGAAGTATATGCCAGAATACCCTGAAGCAATCCGCTCAGAAGAATGACAGTGGGTGGAGACCAGGCACAGGGAAAAGAGAAGCTGGAGGGGGCAGGAAATGACCCCCCTGTGAGTGGTGACATTGCCAAGCTGATGTACTCTGCCTAAACCCAAGGCCAGTGGGAGCATTTGTCTGCAGTGGCACAGCCTGAGGACGGGCGTTCGGACCATCCGGGTCAGGGCGGGGAGAGAAGAAAGCCGTCTGCCAGTCCTTCACATCCTCAGGTGGAGCCAGGAGGGTCTGAGTTCCCTCAGCCAAGAGGACAAGCAGCTCAAGAGGAGTAGCTTGAGTCTCTGGGCAGCTCTACACCCCTGCCCCACACAGTGGCCTTGGGTTTACTTCCCTTTCTGGAAAGTCTGTAGACGAGATGGATGGATGGATGGACGGATGGATGGATGGATGGAGAGAGAGGGGGGGAGAGAGAGAGAGAGAGAGAGAGAGATTGATGAAGATTCAGGCTGATGTCAAGAAGGTCAGCCTCCGTTGGCGCCAGTAAAGGAATATGGGCAAGCCATAAACCCTGGTGATGTTAATGACCCTGTTGCATTTTATATGTATTTCCGTCATTAGCTCATTTATTCCCTTCCTCACTGCTAGGCTCTTCATTATCCACCAGCTGCTTGTAGCGTTCATTCCAGGCAGGGTGTCCATGTACCTGGAAATCCAACCAGAATCCTGTCACTTCGAGTGCACCTGGCTGTGTGTGTGTGTTTGTACTGTAAGTCCCTTCCTGATGCAGTTTGGGATGGTCACTCCCTGTCCATCTCCCAGGGCTCACATTGCGGCCCATCACTGCCTGACAGTGACCTCTGGGCCTTGCTGAGCCGGAGCCTCTGTTTTCTCAGCTGTGAAGTGCCCGCCACACGCCGATCAGTGTGACTGTGGACTGAGACAAGCGTCACAGGTGTGTCTTCAACAACAACACCACGCAGGCCTGTGGTACACAGCCAATATTTAGTAAATGATGAGCAAATAGCAATCAGCCGCACATGTGACCAGTCAGCACCCTACGAGTCTGGCCGTCACACAGCCTGTCCTGCAGGCTGAGGGGCATGCACCCCTTCTTACACATGCCACCCCTTTATGCCCTCCTTCTGCTCCTCCTTCCTGACCACCACGCTTGCCCAGGGCTGTCCAATCTCGGCGTGTGGAGTGCTGCCCTCTCTGCCCACGGGAACGCATTGGATTGGATGCCTCTTCAACACTGGCCTTTTGCTAAGGTTGGTGGGATGGTTCCTCCTGAAATTATAAGAACTGACTTCACGTTTGGAGGCATGGCAAAAATACTCTTTCATTGGACGGCTGCAGTGATAGGTGATTATTTCCTGACAACCTAGTGGACCAAGGATGTGGTCCAAAGATTCCTTCCATTGGTGGGCACATTTCCATAGTCTTCCAGATCTCACGTCCACAGTGAGTTCACTAAGTGCCGTGCACTGGCAGTTTCTTCCCTCCCAAATTCACACATTGAATCCCAACAGCCACGAGATGCGGTTAGGAGGGGGGAGCCTCTGGGAGGCCATGAGGTGAGGCCTCAGGAATGGGGTCAGGGCCCTCATGAACGGCACCCCAGAGAGCTGCCATCCTTTCGCTACATGAGAACACAGAGACAACGCGATTTTCAGCAGCCCCCGAATCTGCCAACCCCTTGATCCTAGCCTTCCTTCCAGCCTCCAGAATAGCGAGAAAGAAATGCCTGTTGTTCATAAGCCACCCAGTCTCTGGCATTTCACTCAAGCAGCCTGGAAGGCCTAAGACAGGAAACAGGTACTGAGAAGCCCATGCTGCTGTCAGAAACATGTGTGGAAGTGACCTTGGCAGTGGGTGATGGACAGAGGCCCAGAGATGTGGGAGGTGCCTGCTAGGGAAACCCCACACTGCTGTAGATGGTGCTGGGGAGGAAGGAAAAGAGGAGAGCAGGGGAGCACCGCCACCTGTTTAGACAATGCTGAGTGGTCCTCAGTGGCACAGTGGTAGGGATAAGGATGCTAAAGGCCATTCCGATGGGGTCTCAGACGGAACCGAGGAGATGTTTCAGACAGTGGAGAATATACCATCCGTGTTATAAATCAGCAAAAATGCAGCTGAATTGCGTGCCTGTCCTAGCCTTTTGTGGAAGGCCAAGTTGGCGAGACGTGAAATTGGACATTTGATGAGGCCGTCGGTAAGCGAAGAGTTGAAGGAGTGGCCTGGTTTCTCTTGACTGGTTATGGCAAAATGCAAGAAGAGCAAAAGGGCTTAAAGATGGGGTGGTTCATCAAAAGCGAAGCAGAATGTAAAGACTTGGAACACTCTTCAGCCTGTCCTTTTGGACGAGAATGAGAGAGCTTGTTCAGAACAGAACAGGAAGAGTGTGGCCATGTGGTCATGTAACCATCGGCTGAGGAGATGGGTCCACCACCTACCTACACAGAGCAGGACCTCCTGTCGCAGATGATGGAAGGATGGCCCCGGGCATTCAGAGATCGTGGGGCAGCCCCTCCCAGCACAGGGCCACTGCGGGTACCTCACTAGAGCAGTGCCCAGCAGAGCCATGAGGCGGGGGCCACCACAACGCCCGGGGACCACTGCAACACCTGGGGACCACTGCAATGCCCAGGGACCACAGACCAGAGAGCAGCGACGTGCCACAGTTCCAGTCCTGGGGCTCTCAGGCAGCAAAGCCACATGCAGAGCTGAATGCTTTCCACAGGCACCTCCTCATTTCTTTCCTTCTGTACCCTTCACACACTATGCCCTGAATGTGCTCCACAAATCATCTCATCTGTTTTAAGTTCCAGTTTCTATTCCAGGGTTTTTTTTTGTTTTGTTTTTTTTTTATAAGCAAAGATGCAATCAGGAAACCCAAGCGCATTTTAACATTCATCTTTAGCATCATCAGGGAGGCAAATCTTTGTTTCAAACAGCCATACGTCGCTTCCACCGCTGAGCACGAGGACTTTGAAAGGCACCATGCGTGCGTGGTGGTGGACCTCCGCTTGTCTGGATTGGCACAGATCGCTAAATTGTCCGCATTCAATGTTCATGCCATGTGTGCGCTGAAATGATCTCTCGATCGACATGCCTCCTCTCACACCTATACGCCCAGGACGCTTTTATGCAGCACGGTGTCCCTCTTGTGAAGAAGCATCCTGTCCCCGTTGCTAAAGGTCCCCAATTTCCGTGCGCATAGTGGAACGCTCGTGCAGGAAGATCTCACGTTTAGGTGCCGGAGGGTGAGGTGAGGACTGAATTTAAGATGGGTCATTACCTTGGGAAGGCTGGGGAAGATCAATTGGAATCTGTCGTTGAGTTCCAACCCCGCCAGCAGGTTCCGAATAAACAGCCAGATTCTCATTAAACTCCGCAGTCAACTTTAGGTATAACCGAAACTGGTCGGGAGTTTATTCTCTAAGGAAGCCAGGCCACATGCTTTTCTGAGGAGCCCTGTTCTATAAAACGGGCAATGAAGAGAGCCAGTCAGAACCTGGGTTGTGGATGCACTTGGCCATGCTTCCCACAGTGGCTCTAGGAAATCACTACCTTTCATTTCTGTCATGGTGTATTCAGAAAGAATGAAACAAAACCCTAATCTACGGTTTAACATTTGGGGAATGCCTAAAGTGCTGGGCCAGGGCATGAGGACTGCGAGGCAGGTCCCTGCTGTCTGCGTCAGCATCCTCATCCTTGACCTGGCTACCTGTCCCTGGGTGAGGGCGGGGACTCAGTCACCCTCACTGAGAATCCCTGCTGTAGACGTACTGAGATTTCTTGGGGAGAACAAGTCCACTGGAAAGACAATGAGGAAGGACAGGTAACGGCACAGGCTCACGGATAATATTTTGTTGAGGGGCCCTGGATGGTCACTCTCTGTCTCCTTCTGTAGAAACTCCTGTTGGCTGGCAGGAAGGTGGCAGGAAGCACACTGTGAGTGAGAGAAGCCGTTTAGTTCTTGAGAATGGAAAGCCAATTTTCCCCCCGAACTTACTTTGGTATATAAACCGACGGTCACTATCAAGGGAAGCTGAGTAGGGCTGGAACAAATGCATCGATAGGGAGGCAATGGTGTGTCCCGTTCCCTGCATTCTTCACGTCATTTATGGGCTCCTGCCATCACCATCTGCCAAGAATGTAATGGCGTACTGTTTTCATCCAACCACTTGAGAAGAGCCCCAAGCATTAACTTGTGAACGTGACATTACATTGTGACACGGTGTGTGGGGGGGGAAGCAAACCACTTCATTCTGGTTGTATGGGGAGGGATTTTTTTCTTTCTAAGTAGGGCATATGTCTGCGTGCAGCGTAGAGAAATAAATCATTGTATTTATAGAGCGTCGGTTCTTTGCAGACCTCGAAGTACTGTAAATGCGCAGTGTGTATGCTGCCGGCCTCTCTTCTCACACTCAGCATGCCAGCAGCAACGTGGAGGAATCATCGTCATATCTCCCACTATTGAGTTGGGATGGGGGGCACCAGACATCTCCAGCCCCCCACGGAGAAGGGCAGACCCTGACCAGTGTTGGCTCCCACTCCGTGGAGGATTCAGTGAGGGGATGTGCACCCTTTCCTCTCCGTGGGCTTTGGCAGCAAGGAGCCAGGACATGGGTGAGGCAGGCCCTGCGCCCTGGAGCCCACGCCGCTGAGTTCTAGCACGCGATGCAGAAGGCAGTGGGCTCCCGCTGTGTCAGCGTGGCTTTTCCTGCGGCAATCGCGGCATGCCAGGGACTGGCTCTGCCCTTTAGTCTCACCTCGGAGTCAACAGCCTTGGAGAGCTGAGCTCAGAAGCCGTGCCTATAACACCGTGTCTTTGGGGGAAATACCGTCTGAGTTCTCAGTCATTTTGAACAAGCGACCTACCAATCCGTCTGGGGCCATAATGCATCTGCAGATATGCCGGGGACAAGAAAACCCTCGTGAACTGTGACAGCAAACAGCCACACAGTCTTCGCTTATCTGCTCAAACACTGTGGCAGAAATACTCCGGTCTCCGAGTAGAACAGCAGCTCTGCCGAAGCTACACGGGAAAATAAGATGTGTCCCTCGTGGAAAGCTCCCAGAGCCCAAATCCTGCGGGAGGAAATGGTCACATTTACACGGCAAGCTCTGCCGGCTTTGTGAATGCAACTTAAAGAGCAAGTTGCGTCCCTGCCCCTGACCCCACGCCCCCACTGATCTCATGAGGTCCCCAGGCCACACCGCCCTCACAGAACACGTGTAGCTCCCTGAGCAGCATCCTGGCAGCAAAAATCAGGACACCCCTGCGCCGCAGGTTCCTGGCACAAACACAGGGGTCCGTCCCTCCGGAGCACAGGACTGTGACCCTGAAATCATTTGGATGGCATGTGAGAGAACACCAGGAGCACCTCTTTGGCACCTGCCCACCGTCAAGAATGTAGACCTAACCGGACTTTCGTCCTGACCTGAATATGCCGCTTTCACTCAGGGTCAGTCGATGGAGCCGTCGAAAACACAGAATTCTCCACGGTCTCTGCAGATGTCCACCGTCACCTTCTATCTCAGCGCACAAGTCCCCTTGTGCACTTGAAATGTGTGGAACTTGGGTCATATTTAGAGCGGCTGTTTTTGTTTGTAGAATTTGGCGGTGAATGGCACGCTGGGCCTGGCGTCAGGGTGTGAGGGCCTCTGTTCACGAGCTGCTTCTCTGTCTGTCCTTGCAGGTTCTGCTCGCGAGCAGTTTCATTCCCGTCTACGCAGGGCTGAGGCCGGTGGAGTACAAAGGGCAGGTAACCTCCTCACACCCGGCGCGTTGCCATAACCGCCATGTGGACACACTGTTGTGTAATGGCCCATTCTGGCGGCTCCCGGTCCACGCAGCGGGGTTTTCTTGTAAACAGTCTGGTGTCCGTTCACACAAAGTAGAAACCTAGCTCAGCGGCTGTGGCCCCTAGTTCTGAAGATCTCATGCTTGGGAATGACTGGATGGCCACTTTTTACATTGGGTTTCAAAATTCCATCCTTTTTTTTTTTTTAACAGAGTGAAAGACATTTTTCCTAACAAAGCCCTAGGCACAGTCCGTTCTGTAAACAGCAAGATGCAGAGCTGAGCTGTCCAGGCAGGAAAGGGATCCAGGCAGGCACAGCTACACCCCCATGCCTCCCCAACCCCTCACAAAGCCAGGGCTTCACCCATTCACCCCAGGGCTCTGCTGTGCAGCCAGCCCCCTTCGTCCTTCCTGCACTTACAGATGGGTGTGCACAGCACTCTTCACGTGGGGCTGCTACTCATGGCAGGAAGCCCAGGCTGCCAGACACGTTCAAGGCCAGCATCCCCCACTGGCTGCCGTCAGCGCTGCCCAAGGATGCTCCGGCCACATCCCTGCGCACCCCACACCTGGTGTGTGCTCTGTGTTCACTATTGCCCTGCACCAGCTGCTCCAGGCATGCACGCCTGTGAGATCAAATACAGTGTCGCTCACACCCATACCAGAGGTGTGTAACACACACCAGAGAGGTGCATTCTGTCCTCAAATACAGTATGGAACATGGACCAGAGGGATGCACTGTATAAGCAAATTCACTATCTATGTAACATACCAGAGGCATGCATTCACAACCAAGACTGTCCCTGGAACTCATACTAGATTTATATTTTTATATATATATATATAAATTTCATATATATATATATGAAATAAATGTAGCATGTAGTTAACACATATGCATGATCAGGCACATATGTGTTCATGAATCAATTCCATTTGTTTTGGGTATCCATAGTATATATTTATTCTTAAGTTTGTGCAAGAAAAGTGTTTAATACCTGCCATTCATGTACTTCGGGGTCCAGCAAAGTGTCCCTGCTGAAGGAGTTCCTGTCTCACAACCCCAGAATCGGCTTCCACAAACCCCCTAACCGATAGGCAGGCCTAGGGAATTGTCTCTGAGCTAGTCTTGCCGTTGCCTGTGGCTCTCTTTCTTGGACCTCTCCCGGCCCTTCCAGGCTGTTTCTGTATGGTCTGTACGACTGTGGGCCCAAGCGGCTCTGTCTGGGGTGGCAGTGAGGAGGGCCGGGCACAGAGAGGGTGCGTCACCACTCTTTCTGGGATGCTCAGAGCACAGCGAGGCATGTGCCCTGGCCGGAGATGGGACCCACCACACTTTGGTGTATCAGACGGCACTCCCATGCATGGAGCACCTGGCTGGGGTGACTGTTTCTACTTTTCATGTGGAGATTTGCGAATGTTTGCCACCACGGTTGCTGTCTCCAGAACTTTGTGCTGGAATCTGCCGGAAGGTGTGGTTTGTGGGGGAGGGACATAGCTCCTGTCACTCAGGGGTGAGACACACCGCCCTGGGCGGCTGGGCTGGGTCCCAGGGCTGCCGGCAGCTCCACACAGTTCATCAAGCCCCCTGGAAGGCTGCGTTTTTCCTCATCATTAATCCAATCAGAATGAGCTCCCGAGAGCCAACAAAATTTGGAAAAATGATTTCCTGCAAGAGCACTCATTAGCCCCGCAGGGCATCGGAACACTCTGCACCTGAACAAGGCAGACTGCCTCTTGTCCTTAACTCGGAGAGGTCAAGTGCACTCAGACTCAAGTTCTGTGACGCAGGGCGCACACTTCAACTCCCCTCGCTGAAACCGACGGAGTCCGCATCCTGCGGGGTGAGATATTCTGTTGAGAATATGAGGCGGAAATCTGGAAGCTGCCTCTTTCCACGCAGCCCCTCTCCGGCAGGTATTACCTTGTGCCAGGAAATCAGTACCCATGCCCAAAACAATCAGAAAACCAAAAACAGGGAAAAAAAACAACCCACTAAGTAAAAGAAGCTGTGCTATAATAGGGCACAAACCAGATAATTTGGATTCTGCTTATTTACCGTAAACCCTTTAATTCTGATATTGCTTATATAATCACATACTCCCATATAAGCACATATTCACATGCACTTCATAGACAGAGCCATGCGAATATGGGTGTGTTAAATGCACACAAACACACGGGGATATGAGTACATATAATGAGGGGCATTATGTTCTCTTAAAAACACTGACAATGTACAAACTCTGCAGGTCAGGTTCATTGTGACCTAATCTCCTTATGTTTTCTCCTCCAAAATGCCGTTCCTTTAAAACATTTTTTGCAACCTGTCTTCACTATTTACTTCCTTTTAGAGAGTTGGTGGCCGGCCAAGGCCATTGTAAACAAAGTTGGACTGGGCATTGAGTGCCCCGCCTTAGAAATAAAAATAAGGAAGAAAGACATTTAAAAGAGAGAGAGAGAGAGAGAGAGAGAGAGAGAGAGAGAGAGAGAGAGAGAGACCTTAGAAAAAGGGAATGAACTGTTGGAAGTGAGTTCAGGACACTGCCCCCTAACCCATTTCTGCCTCGTCACTCCGCCTCTGGGTTAAGAAGCAGGGCTTTGCTTTTCTGTGTTACATTTTCGATATTCAAGTGAAACTGGGCATACAAAGAGTTCTTGGTGACTGGTTTTCAACCATGACCAGCCCCCATCTTCTGTTTGTTAGTTTTGCGTATCAGCGGAAGGATCTTTCCCATCAGAGGGATAACTCAGGGACCGTGAACTTGAGTCTTGTGGGTGTGTTCGTTTACTGTTCCAGCTGATTGTTAATCTGTCAGCTCAGGGGTGGACTGGTACTCTGATGCCTTGAATACATTGCATAAGCAATAGTGGGTCTCTTTGGCTATCATTCCTGAGCGTGCAGTGCTGCAGAAGCCTCTAGAAGCTTCTCTCACCTGCTCTGTCGACCCGTCTCCTGTGGGCATGGTCTGAAAGCACAGACTGTCTTTGGAACAACACCTGTTTCTTGAGAACCACTTCCCATTCATTTTGGCCAAAAACCCCCCCGTAGTCCTCCAGGAGTCCCTTTGGAAGTGGCACGATTTCCAGTGGCTCTATTTCAGTTCGCTGCAGAAAATGCTGCTTTCCAGTTCTCACAGTACAAACGCAACGTGCTGTGGTGGTGGGTGGTTTGTTCACGGTCAGATGTAAACTGGGCTCTCCACTTGGGTTAAAGAATGCACCCTGACCGAATGACACACAGCTTCTGATGCGTGCACAGCCCTCAGTAAAAACGGAGGTCCATCTCATTGGAATAATTGAGTTAGAGCTTCTGAACAGGTGGCTAGGTCCCCCTATTCTGTCAAGTTCTTACTGTGTGGGAATAAGGTATGGGTATGCCCTTACCTTTTGCTTTCCAAACAAAACCCCTATCAGATTAGTCCCGACAAATGGCGGTTTAAGAGCATCCCCAAGGCAGGGGCCGTAGAAGAAACCAAGAGCCCTTCGCAGGGCTGACGGGGCTCTATCCCTCCACAGAAGTGGGTGGACGGCGGTCTCACCAACAGCCTCCCCATCCTGCCTGTGGGCCGAACCGTGACCATCTCGCCCTTCAGTGGGCGGCTGGACATCTCCCCGCAGGACAAAGGGTGGCTGGACCTCTCCATCAACATCAGCAACCAAGACATCATGGTGAGTCATCATGTTCATGGATATTTGACGAGTTTTCTGTGCCTAAACGTTTCCCCATGCCCGCACAGTTTGGGAAGCCCATTGATAGTTTTACGTGCAAATCACATCTGGTCAGTAGTGTGTCTTTACATACTTTACCACGTGGTTCATGCCCATGGACCTCAGTATTCACAGACTATGAGTGTAGCCTGACAGCTACCTACTTGGGAAGTAGTTTCTACTGTGTCACTTCTTTGCCACGTCAATAAACTGGGCAGAATGCCAGCGAAATGTGAAGTTAGGTCATTTCTTTCTTTACAAGGTGGCAGTTATTATAAGCATATAAAACTATGGGAGAGAACCTTTGGGTGTCCACTGAGTAATTCACATGGAAATGTTCATTGCCCTAGTCCAGCTGCCAACAGGGGGTGCTGTTGGAAGCAGGAGACGTTGGCCAGAGTCTGCAGAGAGGTGTGGCAGTCACCTCGGGGAGGTGCTCCTGGCACCTGGCAGAGGGAGACCCGGGATGCCGCTCAGCACCCTGCAGTGCCCAGGAGAGACCCCTCCGCCAAGAGGCCTCTGGCCAAAAACATCGATAGTACCAAGGCGGAGAAAGGGGGGCATCATCTAGTCCACGGGTGGCATTAACGGTTCCCGTTTAGGGTTTTTCCCCTAATTCTTTTTCTATCGGTAATTGCACCGATGGTGGGAAAGCTCAGGTCACAGAAAACCCTTCCTTACGTGGACTTGGCCTGTAACATCCTATAGCCCCACGTGTCTTCCCGTCCTAGGTGTCCGTGGCCAACCTGGTGAGGCTGCAACACGCCCTTTTCCCCCCCAGCAAGAGGAAGCTGCAGGCCCTTCACCAGCGTGGCTTTGCGGACGCCATTCAGTTCCTGCTGAAGGAGAGCTGCTTCGAAGAGCGTGCCTGAACCCGTGTACCACCAAGCGCCTTCCAGACGCTTTCGATGGCGATGCGCAATTAACCGCCTCTTCAATGTCGGACGTCTGTCCCGTTTATTTCGTTTTCTCACGGCTTGTCGTTCTTTTTCATAGTTAAATTCTTACTGGGTGCAAAGAAGTGAGGCATTTTGTCAGAATCGGGCCACGGCATTTAGGGTACGGCTCAGGGGACAAAACGGAAGCAGGTAAACTGCTGGAAAGCATGAAGAAGCATGCTGACCAGGTCGTCTTGGAAACAAGAGCGGAGTCTGGCGTGCTTACTCCTTTGTTCCGGTTCCACCATGCCCCCCAGATGCCAGCTCTCCCGTCATCACCTGAGGACCTGGCCCGCCCCTCGGAGGAGTTGTGTGTGGGGTCACACAAGCTCCCATACACTGTCTTGAATTTCACTTCTCTTTCTATCGGGCTTCGCCAAGCACAGACTCTGCATTACCAAGAAGCAGTTAGAAAGAGACCCGTTTTTAACTGCATGTGTCTGTGTTCGCATTGGTTAGATCAGTTTCATGGTTCCAAACACCCGCAGACACACAAGTGTGAGCTCAGGAAACACCGACTGCTGCCTCTCCTCAGGAGTCACACACACTCACAGCAGAGCAGCGGCGTGGCTTGGCGTGTCTACGTTTTCCTGCTCCAGCCACGTGGTTAAAACGTCCTCTGTTGTTTTGCTGAGTGACACAAAGCTGAGGGGTTCTCTCTTCATTGTCCAGTCTATTTAGTCCCTCGGTAGGTCGCCTGTGATCATTGCATGCGAGTGTTCTGTTGGTTTGATGGTTGAATAAATTCTGTATTGGTGCCTCCCTGAGCAAAGACCAATCTTCATTCATTGGGCCTTTTAAAAGCAGGCGGTCCCTACAGCATGCGCCTTGCAGCACGTTGGGGGCTGGTGGCTTCCTCGGAGGACATTGTGTGGTCACTGATGGGCAGGCTTGCCGGGCAGCAGGCTTCTCTCGTCGGGAAATGGGGCCATGTCATGGTGCGCACTCCCTGCAGACGCGGCGTCCCGTGGGGCTGTACCCAGTTCTCCTGCGAGGCGAGTCCGAGCTCTGTGTGGCTCTGACCGTGGGTGTCCTCACACTTGTGGACGGATGGCAGGCAGGCACTCCCAGCAGGCTCTGCTTCCCCATGGGGACCAGCAGTCCGGGGCGCGGTGGCACGGGTGTATGGAAGAGGGGAAGAGGCTTCCAGACTCAGATCCTGGGAGGTTGGGAGGGTACTTACTGTGACTGGGGCTTGGTCGTTCCCAGTGCCCTGTTGGGGCCATTTCCCGATGTCACAGCATCTGCCATTTAAAATTTCCCCTGTTGTTTTTTTCCCCCCTTTGTTTCAGCAAAACTCTTTACCTTGTAACCATGGTAACCCACGGCTTCCCTTGACAATTAGAGAAAATAGATTTGGTTTTAAAGTTAACTCATACAAGAGCCCGCAGCATTCAAAAACCCAAACTGTCGCATTCGAGTTCCCCAATCCCGGACGTAGCGCGTGTGTGCGTCGGAAGGTTGCAAAGGCCCAGCTCTCTGGCTCTGGGCACTGCGTGGTGATTCCAGACGGACATCCGCGCTTTAAGTGGCCGGCTTTCCGTCAGCCGGTGTCTGACTTTTTCCTGCTGATTCAGGCGGAGGCAAAGGGGACAAGGCGATGCACACGACACGGCAACACAGCTTGAAACTTACATGGTGCCATTCGCCAGAGTCACCCCAACAAATCTCTCTTTTAAACATGCGTGTGATTACATCCTGCTTGTATTTATCATTAATCACAACGAGGATTCAGACTCCTTATCTTTACGGCGGAGGAACCAGTCGTGAGGCAAGTTGAGGGTTGCTCCCGCCTCAGCTGTGTGTGCACCGCAGCGAAACGAAAGTGACACTGGAGGTCATTATCCACATCACTCATGGCAGGAGGAAAAGCCACAGTTGCAGATCGGGAGCACGGTGGCAATAATAGCTGTTATTAATATTGCTATTTGCAGAGTGCCGTTTACTGGGCTGCAATTGCTGAGCTCGGCTCTTCATTTTGCCTCTGGGGCCGAACGCCAAGCTTTGCTTGCTCCGGTACCAATACGCGTATTTATGTATTTCTCTCCTCTGCCCCCTCGGGGTAACTTCCTGTGCTCTTGACTGACATAAGAGAGGCAGGCACGTCACTCACTGTTTCCCGCACTGCAGAGAACATTTCTGAATGTGCAGCCCTGCACAATTTGTAATGATAGCAAGTCCGCCGTAATCTTGAAATAGGCAGGTTTTCGGAAAACGGTGAGTATGGGCAAGCCTACCCGAACATGGCAAGTGCGTACAGGTAAGCACATGCCTGCATCCGTGAGACAGACCAGGTTGTGACAGGTACATGCTAGGTGTGCAGAGATCATGCATTGGCCTGCTGCATGACTGCAAATTCTGCTTAAATGGTGTACGTTCCAAATTCACTTCTGTGGGCAGACCAAGTCAAGGGCAAATCTGCGTACTGCCCACGTCTGGAAGGCGGCAACATGCCCACCCCGCCAAGGGCACTAATTACCCAGCCACGTCTCCACGTGTCACTTTGTACCTACAGTCAAGCATGTGGCCCTCTGGTGGGTCCGTGAGGGATGGGCTGAGATCCGTCAGCTGAGAGGCTTCTGAGGTTTGGAACAGTGCCCAATCCCATGCCACAAAGTGCGGGCCACATAAGACGTTCTCCCTGTGACGATGGCACTTGAGCCATCCAGGATGCTCTAGGACGCACGTTCCTCTTCACATGCAGCTCGCGTGAGCAACAGGGTTGTGAGACAACTTGAGGCCCACGAGCCACATGGAAGGGCCAGGAGGGCGGCTGCCTCTCCTTCTCCCAAAGCTGGGAGACACCATGGGGATGGTGTTGTCTGTCCATTGGCGTCTCCTTCCATTGTCGTCGTTCTGTGAGACACCCCCCCCCACACACACACATAACAGAGTGTGTCTCTGGCTGTTCTGCCATGCCTGCACGCTCCTTGTCAGGAGCATACAACCGCTGTGCTATTAGAAATGAGCATGCGTGGAGTTGGAAGCCACTCCGTAGGGAATGTCGTAAAAGGCTTTGTGGAAAGATCTTTTTGTGATTCCAGTTTGGTCCGGATTTATCACACTGGCTAAGAGGCCATAATGGATTGGTTGCCACCCCTCTTATCCAGCAGTGTCATTGAAGTGGTGACTCTCACTGGGAAGATTGCGCTCATGGCCACGTCCAAATACCAGTGATTGGCTGAATGTCTGCAGGCATTCGGGGAACCAGATTCGGGAGTCACATATTGCTCTCCCGTCCGTTCCATCAGTGTTTGTTGAGAGTTTAGCATGCGACAGGAAGGGCGTGAGATGCTTCAGGTGTAAACAGTGAACAATCAGCCTACGTCGGCCCCTGACTCAGGGAATATTTCTGTGGTAGTAACAAGTCAGCGAACAAACAAGGAAGAACTAGAAATGCAGCTGGTATGGCATCACAGAAATAAAGAGAACTCCCGTGCTACAGAGTCACCGGAAGTATCTCAGAGCCAATGCCACGGCAATGTCCTCAGCGCCTTCCCTATGAGTTCAGGCGTGGTTCCGTTTCCACAAGACGCCGTAGTGTCGTCTGCTGGGACATGGTGTTTTTGTCACTGTGATGGTGACGTTCCACGTCATGGATGTGAGTAACGCCCGGGGAACCCACACACGGACGCCCTTGGGATGACATTGTTCATGATTCAGATTCCTCGTAGTTCTGTTGGTCTTTTGGCAGATGATGCTGTGGCGAAGGATCCCTGCTTTTCCTCTTAGGGCTGTCTCCTAAGCTTTTCTCACAGGCACTACCAAATCCTGAATAACTGTAAAAAAATGTTTCGTGTGGGTTGTTGCAGACATAGTTTGGCACGCTCTGAGTGCTAATCAGAGAGTTGGACGTCCACGTACCTATGAGTACGTCTCTGCTTTTGTAGACCTCTCCACCCTTTCTCCGGTTTGACTCCATCAAAATGCACTTTGTTTTTGAAAACGTTGTTCTGTTATGTTTTTAAATCCAGCACTTGAACGACATTCCCCAGGGAACCACTGGGCATGGAGAAAGCAGCTTCAGTGGTGGTTTCCTAGTGATCGCAGTGAGAAATTATTGCGGCAGGGAAGAAAGTGGCCAATGATACAGACAGTATTGTCACATTAGACACATAGAATCTCCCCCCACCCCACCAAGATGTGGGATGTTAAAGGCATGGAGAGAGGACAGTCATGTGGAAGTCGGATGTGGGGGTGGATGTTATCTTTGGTTGGGGACCGGAGGGGAGTGGGGAGAGAAGCGCCAGGCATGTTTGTCAGCAGATGAGGAGCAGGAAAGAAGGAAACGCAAGGGGCGTCCTTTTCCTGAGCAGGCTCCTGGTGGAGGTCGGTGCACTGCAGACCAGAGCCTCCAGGACCGGGGCAAGAGAGGGCTCTGCTAGGGAAACCAGATCTTAGGGAAATAGCAGTAGGCTGTAACAACAGGGCGGTGGCTGTCATCTGGGGACAAAGGACTGGTCACCTCTGTTGGGAACGGCTATGTAAAAACGTGGGGCCGCCAGGCTGGCTGAGAACGGACACTCTGATTCTGTGTGGAACCAGTGAGTTGCCTGTGTAGCTTCCTTCCACAGCGAGGTAGGCAGAGGGCTGTGAGAGGGGCGTTGCCACACAGGAGGCTGCGAGGCCAGGCGTGAGGGTCCCCAGATGCTCACCCAGCCCTCTGGCGTCGGCACAGTCCTGCCTGCGGTCACACCCAGTTGCCAGATTGTGAGGGGGAGGTGTGAAGACCTGGGACGGGAACACCGATATGTCGCCAGGGCAAGGTACATCCTCTCTGATGCCAAGTTTCACCCACTGTCTGTACAGAGAGCTGCGGTGCTAGTGAGCACGTTTTCCAAAGGCATCGCAGAACATCGCCTGCCTTTGACTTTACTACGAGATGCACATCCAAATTCTCTCCCCATGGGAGGGAACAGCCTCTGAGTTGGCGGCCGGCCATCAGTGGTCACTTCCAGTAACGACTAGTAACAATAAGACTTGTCTCTCCACCACCAGTGGTTGAGTCCCTTTAGCGATGTGCTTCCTAATTAAAGTTGAAGGCTTTCTAGGCTATTAAGAGCTTATATGTTCTATTTTTATTACACCAAATTGTACAGATTTATCATTTTACCACGTTATAAAAAAAAATAGGTCCTTGCCATTGCCTGTGCTAGCCATCTGCCTCGCTGGGGAAGGAGTGTCGGAGGCTCGTCACCGACCACCACCAGCTGCGACTTCCGAACCGCACTGGCCCCTGGGAAGTAGAAGCAGGTGTTTTACGTACCGTGAATATCGTTAGACAGATGGAGGGTTGAGAATAAAGGAAATGACTCCTTACCTACACTTTTAGTTCCCATTACCTAGTTCTTCCTGGAGAATCTATGGCTATCGATACAGGGCTACTTATGGGAGAGCAGGCATGAAAAAGTGAAACAGACTTTTAGTTGTGGCATATAAACAACCTGTGAAATGCATGAATACAGGAGACAAACCAGAACTAACAGAAAGCATTGAAGGATGATACGCCGTGATCGATATTTTTATCACTCTTAGTTCTGTGCACACTAATGTGTTTCTTCTCTTGTAGCAGTGTTGACCTACAGGCATTTCCTTGTTACCTGGATGAATACTCCTATTTAAACCTCTGCTCACAGTCCGCAGATTTTTCTTACCCATTCACCTTTCACGACACCAGAGCATCTGCATCAATAGTCACAGAAATATGTGCCTGAATTTTTGTAGAGGAAAGAGTCCCTTCCCCCACTCCCACCCCCCCATTCGCCCGCTACATGCAAAGCATCTCTAAACTGTGATCATCTGGGCTGAAGGATTTCCCGCTCAGGGTTATTTTGAGATGGAGAAGTTTCTGAGCCTGACAAAATGTGACATATTAGTTCCGGGTGAGTTTTCTTCTTCCATGAAGACTAAAAAAATCTAAATCTAAATACAAATATAAATATATATATACACACACACACACACACACACACACACACACACACACACATAGAAAAACCCATCCAACTATCAGCCCCAAATTTTCAGTGGGCGGTACCCAATGCCCAGCTGTCTTCCTACTACAAATCTGACTTTGAAAATTAGGTGTTTTAATTCAAAGTGGCATAGGCACATGGGAAAACAAGTATATGTACATTAAAAAGCAAATTTTGTTCATCACCACATACAAGAATCTGTTTTCCTTTTACAAAAGGACTTCTTGAGCAGGGGGTGTGACTTCGGATGCCCCACAAGGAAGACCGCCACCTCCATTTAACCAAGGCGGAGCAATGCCAACACACCGTGTCCTTAGCCCTGCTCTTCCGAGTCTGTGTTTGTGACTTTGGAAAGGGGGACGGAGCCTTGGAAGCTTCCAGCTCTCTGCTGTGCTGGGGTGTCTCATCCAGCACAAGTGGAGTTTCCTATCTGCTGTGGTCTGGTTTGGTGGCCAGATGACCAAATTACCAGAGCAGATGGATCCAGAGAAATGGGACTTTCTGGAGGGTTCTGCCAAGCTTAAATTCCGGAGCCACAACTCCCTCCAAAATGGAATGAAGTGTACCGAATCTCATGGGTATGGGCTGCAATTTGTTAAGCTTTTATTAAATTGCCATGAAACTGTGGAATTTACTTAGTGGTCTGGACCATGGTTAGATCATTCGGGGGTAAGCCTTATGGCTGCCGTGGTTTCCTCACTTCCACCTTCTCCTTCCGCTTTTCCGGTCTCTTCCATGCCTGCCCCGCTCTGCGCCGAGACCACCTCTTTCTCCCCAAACTGCCTTTTCTCTTTTGCTTTCCTTTCTTTCTAGTTTTTAAAAGATTTTATTTATTCATTTTTAGAGAGAGGGGAAGAGAAGGAGAGAGATGGAGAGAAGTATCAATGCGTGGTTGCCTTGCACGTGTCCCCTACTGGGGACCTGGCCTGCAACCCAGGCATGTGCCCTGACTGGGAATCAAACTGGCAGCCCTTTGGTTTGCAGCCCGTGTGAGCTGAGCTACACCAGCCAGGGCTCTGTGCTTTTTTTAATGGACAAGACTCTGCAGCTCATGCCAGGTCTCAAAGAAAGCAACTAATCACGGCGCTCTGTATTCCTAACATGTTCTCGTTTCCCTCCATCCCCTTGAGATCTTTCATTACACGAAGGCATTTCAGGGATCCATCATGTGTCCTCATGCAACATCACCTGGCCTTGTGCATCTAGTCCTCTTTCAAATCTGGGTTTCTAAAATGACAATGCTATTTTGACTGGTTGTACTCCATCCTCTAGGGTTCCTGGTTGGAGAGAGATACTGCCGTGGTTTGTCTGTGAGTTCCTGCCGAAGAACCATATCTACTCTCTGACAGCAAAGAAGAGAGACAGTGGTCCCCAAACCCTGGACTTCACAGACAGACAGGACCAATTCTAATCCTCTCTCAGCTTCTCCTAAGTCACTTAATCTGCCGAACCAAAATGTAGACGCCTGTCAAATGAATATAAGACTGACTTTGAAGTTGTTTGAGGATTACAGGCCTGGGGAATATTGGCGGATCAACAAATGCTTGCCACCTTTTCTGTAAAAATAATGTCTTCAAAGCAGGCATACCAACCAGTGGGGGGGCCCAGGTTCCTCTTCCCCCAGCCCTTAAATATACTCAGTGCCTTTGTGGTTTTCTGTGGGATGTGCCAACGGGCCATTTGGGGAACAAAAGGCCAGTGAAGCTTTCCTCTCTTGCAGATATTAACTAGCTACACAGACTGGACTCCTGAAGTCACCTTAACAAAAGAAGGCTGGGAGCCCTGGCTGGTGTAGCTCAGTGGATTGAGCACAGGCCTGCAAACCAAAGGGTCGCCAGTTTGATCCCCAGCCAGGGCACGTGCCTGGGTGGCGGGCCAGGTGCCCGATAGGCGGTGTGTGAGAGGCAACCGCACATGGATGTTTCTCTCTCTCTCTTTCTCCCTCCCTTCCCCTCTGTCAAAACAAATAAATAAAATCTTTAAAAAAAAAAGGAAGAAGAAGGCTGGGAAAAAATAGCTGTTCAGTTCCTCTAGGTCTAAGGTGCTTTGTAACAGGAAAGGATTTTGTGAGTTTCCAAAACTACAAAGCCTTATTTGATTTAAAAAAAAAAGATATATGCATAGACAGGAAGCATGATGGGTTGTCACAGAGAGAAAGCATACTTACAGTCTTATAACAGAAGCAACTAGCTGCAAATGGTGCTTTAGAAGATGCCCATAAATCACTGACTTTGAGTATCATCAGCGTTTTAGGGACTAAAAGTGAACTTACGTCGAAAGTCCTTATAAAGCCAGAGAAACTCCAAGCAGTTTCTCCCCCCTAAAATTTACTAGATTTTGCAAGTGGAGATTCCATATGATCCAGGAATTTTCTTTTCATTACAATTAGTGGGGTAAGCAATGCACGGTGGGCAAAGTCCCTGTAGGATGGCCTTGGTTTTTGCTCTCCTGCTGTAACCACCCCCCTCCCATAGGGGTCCCAATGTACATTCTGTCCGACACCACGAGGGAAACAGAGGGAGAGAGAAAGCCAGCACTTGCATTTGCCAAAAAGAGCTGTCTTTTGGAGCTCAGAAGGCTGTCATCATTAAAGACTTTTCCTATAGGGTAATGGAAGGGATAAATGGATTTGTTGTGGTCATTTGTCAAAACTGTGGATCCAAAGAATGATATCCCATTGTATCATCAGGACAGCATGCTGCCAGGAAATAAACGTGGAGATTTGCAATATTTTAACATTACATAAACAGCTTTGGCAGGAACTAGCGTTTCGAACCAAGACTGGGTACAGACACACACACACATACATGCAGAAAGGGGAGCTTTAGAAAGGCTCACAGAAAATAATAAAACTATTGATTAAATGAGAAAATTCCACGATGCCGAGAGGAAGTCATTATCAAGGATTCTTTCTGCTAACTTCAGACGTGTGCTTCATTTCATGACCACTAACTAAAAGAATAAAATAAAGAGCAAAATAACGAAGGCTCTCTCATCCCTCTGTTTCCACCCAGCCGTGGCATGGATATGAGCCAGCAAGGACGATAAACAATGAATAGAACGCAAACCATTTCCAATTAAGCTCTAAAACCTTGTGCTTGCAAAATGGAAATCATGTTAAGCTTAAAAAAAAAGGGGGGGGCCTTCTGAGCTCAGCCTGGACAGTTGGAAAGAAGTTCCCACAAGTCTGCAGTATAGACATGGTGACCTTTCTAATGAACTTGATCACCCAGCACTAGGCTGACCCACTCTTGGCAACCTGGGAGTCTTGGGTTTTCGGCAAATGTTTGCATGGTAAGGGAGTGAATCCACTGAGCATGAATTGATGTACAATAGAAGCAATGTAAATTTATAGACGATCTTATCATCCTGGAGTTCAGAAGCCCATACTAGGTTTTGCTGGGCTAAAAATCACCATGTCAGCAAAGCTGTGGGCCTCCCTGGAAGCTGAGTGGAGAGGATGTTTTCTTGCCTTTTTCAGCTCATAGGGGTTGACCACATTCTTTGCCTTGTGTCTCTTCCATGTCCCAAGCCAGCAATGACAGTGTGTCTCCTGATGTCCCCTCGCTCTGCCCCCATTTCCACATTGGAGGACCTTTCCAATGATATTGGTGCACCTGGATAGATCAGCATATTCCCCTATTTTCAGATCTGCTAATTAGCAGCCTGAATTCTCTGTGGACCTTTGCTTCCCTTTGCCATCTAGGGTGACATATCTGCAGGTCACGGGAACTAGGGCATGGACGTCTTTGGGGAAAGGGATGTTGTTGGTTTTGCCTATGGTAGGAATCATGCTATTCCATTCATTTCCCAAGTTTGGAACCGAAGTTCACAGGGATTATATGACTGATGTTTAAGTTATGCAGTGGAGAATTTCCTCCGAAAACCATGATATCTGGACCATTTTAAAACTATGCCCTTGTCTTCTATAAACATCATTTTGATATAGACTTCTAATATAATAATGGTTGCTAACTGGAATCTTCTGCGTGCCCTTTTGCAAAACATTCTAAGCTCTCACCCATGGAAGCTCCATCCTTTTATTCTGAAATGGCTAAGAATATAAATATTAACACAGATTTGCCAAGTGAAATGCATGCAAGTGAAATACAACACCACCAAGCATGTCACGCTGGGGAACAACGATCGCTAAGGTTGAACGACATCAGATAATCAAATGGAAACCACCATTTGATCAGATACTTAAAAGCCCACTGAATAAGAATTAAGGAGCAAGGTCTTAACCGAGGGCTGTATATGCCGATGTATTGTACTGCTTAGTTTCTCTCCCTCTCTCTTTCTCTCTCTCTCAGTTGGGCTGGACTGTCTTATCCACTTGTTTTCAAAATGAGTGTAAGATGATGACGTTTAGCATTTTGGTTGCTGTCTCACTTTTAAATCACCCTAGGAAAGGCTACTGAGAAGTTTTTCTTTCCCTCATTTTTAATAATTCTGTTTGGATTTTAAGAAAATCTATTTCCTTTTTATCTTTTCCAAAATCCACAGGAAAATGAATGTTCCAAGTCTTTATTTAATTCTCCTGCACACACACACACACAAAAGAATTTTAATAAATCCTTTAGGCGGAACAAAGTTTCATTTGCTCCGAGATTCGATGCTCAAATATGTCAAGGACAAAATTTGAAAGCACTCATCAATTAAGATAAAATGTCAATGGTGGGATTATAGTCATGAATATTTACGAGGGGCAATGACAAAGCGCCCGCAGATATTTGAAATGTACTTCCAAAGTGGGTTTTGAAAGGCAGAGGCACTGATTGAGGAAACCTTGGCACGCGCTCCCCGAGTCTCTGACACAAGGAGTCCACAGAAAGACACGAAGACGTGGAGAAGGTCACAATCGGATCCACAGCGTGGGGTAAAGATACTGATTACACCGTGAGTCCTGGAAGCACACGGCGCTCTGGCTGTTTTGCACGCGTGTGCACATCGCTGCACCGAGCAGGTCCTCGCTGAGCTGAGAAGGAGCATGGTGTTAAATTTGCAAAGAAGACATCATTCTGAAATACTCTTTGACCTGAAACCCACACACAGACACACAGAGGTTGTAGACACTATGGTAGTAGTAACTCTTTCCACACACAGCAGTGAAACCTGGAAAGTTAGGCAGCCCCCTGCCCCTTGGAAAGAGGACCTCAAATACCCTCAGAGAGGTCAGCCAGAGCCCAGAAGAACCACCACGTCTGCTTACTCCCCCCAATATTACCTTCAGGCGTTTTCTACAAAGTATTGCCCTGAAAGAGCTTTTATGACAAAATGTGCTGTGTTTTTTAGAGCAATTTCAGATTCACAGAGAAGTTGAGGGGGAAACCCAGCTTCCTACATGCCCTCTGCCCCCACACATGCATAGCCTACCCTACCATCATGTCACATCACAGTGACACACGTTGCATTGCCACGTCGTCAGCACCGGAGTCCATATTTACATTAGGTGTGCTCTCATGTAACGGCGGTGTACATTCTGGGGGTGCTGACATATGCATAAAGGTGTGCATCCACAGAACAGACTCAGTACCCTACAAGCTCTCAGTGTTCTGCCTGTTCATCCCTCCCTCCCCTGCCCCGAACGCCTAGCCACCACGGATCTTTTTTTCTGTGTCCACAGTTTTGTCTTTTCCAGAATATCATAGGGTTGGAATCACACAGAAGGTCTCCTGTCCTGACTGACTTCTTCATTGTGTTGTAGACGTGTCAGGTTTAGCCATGTTTTAACGGCTTGATGGCACACTGTTTTAGTACTAAATACTATTCCAATGTCTGGATGGACCACAGTCCATGTATTTATCCGTCACCCGCTGAAGGGCATCTTGGCAGCTTCCAGCTTCGGGCAATGGTGAACCAAGCTGCTATAGACCTCCTTGTGCAGGTTTCTGTTTGGATGTCGGTGTTCAGCTCTTTTGAGTAAATACCAGGGAGCACCGTGGTGCATCATATGAGAAAAGTAAGCTGACTATCGTAAAAAGCCGCCGAACTTCTCCCAAAGTGGCGACGTTATTTTGCATTCGCAGCAGCGAAGGATGAGCGTTCCCGTTGCTCTACGTCCTTCTCGGTGTCTGCTGTTGTCATGGTTTTGGATGTCCACCGTGCGAACCCTGGTACGGTGCCGTCTCATTGTCATTTTAACTTGAAGTTTTCTGAAGACACAGGAGACGCAGCATCTTTTCTTCCACTGACTTGCCATCTGCAGATCTTGTTTGGTGAGGCGTCCATTCGGATATTTTGCTCATTGTTTAATTCATTTGTCTCCTTATTGCTGAGTTTTAAGGGTTCTTTGTGTGTTTTGGTCAATAGTGCCTTATCAGACACACCTTTTGCAAATACTTCTTCTAGCCTGTGGCCTGTTTTCTCCTTCTCTTGAAAGTATTTTTCACAGAGTTGGTGTTTTTAATTTTAATGCAGTCCGGCTTGCCAATGCTTTCTTCCATATGGATTGCTCTTGTCTCTAAACTGTCATCGCCAAACTCCAGGTCATTGAGATTTTCCCCGTGGCACCATGTAGGAAGTCTAGTTTTGCATGTCACATTTAGGTCTATGATGCATTTGAGTTGATGTTTTAAAGGGTGTCACGTCTATGCCTAGATTTTTTTTTTTTCCACGTGGATACCCGGTTGGTCGTCCCAGCACCACCTCTTGAAAAAATGATGTTTCTTCCATCGTCTGACCTTTGTTCCTTTGTCCAAGGTCAGATGACTGTTTGTGTGGGTCTGTTTCTCAGCTCCGCACTCTGCTCCATTCATCCATGGCCCTATTCTTTTGCTAATGCCACACGGCCTCGATGACAAAGTCACTTTTCATTCCCATGCTTGCATACAGAATGGAAAAAGAAACATCAGTCACATTTATTTATCTCATTTAGAAGCGCAGGGCTCCCGGAACATGATGGCAAGCAGGACAGGCTATTTCTGTTTCAATATTAGAGCCTATGGGATCAACGCTTCCTATATATTAAATAAACCACCAGAAAGCCAAAGATGTATTCACCATGTTTTTCAACTTAAGTTTTGCAAACAGAAAAAGTGAACAAAACTGAAAACAAAAAAGCACAGGGAACTAAGCATAGGTAGAACTGTGAACTACGGAGTTAGGGAAAATACGAATCCCCAGAATTAAGAAACAATTGACAGACTATCAGAAGCAGAACAGTTGAAGCCGTGGCCAACTGCTGATAGGCTCCAAGGCAAACATGAACAGTGAGGAAGAATAATGAGTGGGTACAGAAGCTGTGGTACATTTACACAGAGGAATACTACTCGGCCATTAAAAAAAAAAAGAAGGAAATTTTACCCTTTGCAACAGCATGGACGGGCCTGCACACAATTATGTTCAGTGAAGTGAGTAAAATACACTGACCAGCAAAACAGAGCCATAGATAGAGAGCAGGTTGGCAGCTGTGGGGGAAGGTGGTGGATGTGGGGGGTGGAGGGATAGAGCAAAAAAGAAAAAAAAGAGAAAAAACTCCTGGACAGGGACAATAGTATGGTGATTGCCAGAGGGAAGGGGGTGGAGGGAGGTAGAAGGTGATGGGGGAACGGTGGTGATGGAGGCAGAGCTGACTTAGGGTGGTGAGCACCCAGTGCTGTGTACAGAGGGTGTGCTGTGAGATGGTGCCTCTGAACCCTGTATAACTCACATCACCCCAGTAAATTCAAGTGAAAGTGTGCGGCTCCTGTGACTTTATCGTGATTTTATGTATCGAATGCCCAATGATTGAAAGCCAGGTCTTCTCAGGCCATTTCGTGCTTTTGCACATACTCACTTGACCAAACTTCCCAAAATCATTTTTTTTTAAGGAAAATTCGTCCTAAATAGAGTAAATGAACCTGAATTGATTTTCCTATTCTTTCTCGACCAGGGTTGTTTAGCTGACCCACAGAATATAAGACATGACTTCACTGCCCATTCTCTTAGAACGAGCAGAAGTGTTGATACTCAGAAGAAAAGTTGTTAACGCAGTGGCTGATTCTCTCAAAGAATTTGGGTAGACAGGCTGTGCGGATGGACTTTTCATGAGTGTATTTACTTCAGCATTATGGAGAGTAGATGTTGCACCCCACGGTATTCAATTGAGCTCATTAAAAGAACATGGTTTTTCATCTGTGAAAATACGGCATTATAATGTCAAGTATTGTTTATCATACCGACTCTTGAATTTTCAGAACTTATGTATTTAAAACCTTACCCATCCTTTTACCCGCCAATGAGACTTCTGGCGAAGGTACAGAGTGTCTGACAAATACCCAAAATTCATATTCAGCCACTTAGGAATAATTTGCTTCTAGTAGTAAAGATAGAGGCGAGCTCATGAATAACACATGCTTATGAAACAGCTATTACCCTGATAATGTATTTATTGAGGTGGAAACTGCCACTCATCACACCTGCCTCGTCGTCCCGTGGGGCCAGTGTGCCTGTCTCTGCATCGCACAGGACACACGCAGGTGAACCCATCCAGACCGCCCAAGACAGGTGCTTCTCCTTCCAAGGCCAGGGGACGGGCTTAGAATTTGAATTCCTGGCTGTGGAATTCCATCTCCTACCTCATCACTTTCTCTACTATTAACCCAAGAAGAAGCAAGCAGAGCAGATGATTAAGACACTGTAGGGGAGCGATGTGAACACGTGCGGGCGGACGGCATCCTCACATTAATGCAGAGAAAACATCCTGGGGACAGTGACCAAGTGTCCCCCGGCATTTCTGGGATGACTGTGTCTCCTCCCCTTTTCCTACAGGTGCACTCTGAAGTGTCTACTATAAACCCATCACTTCCTAAGTTTATAAGCAAGAGGAAACAATGATTATTAACAAGCCCAGAAAACTAGTCTTTGAAGCCATCAGTAAAACAGATGAAACTCTGTAAAGTATCATAAAAAGACAAGAGGAGAAGGCAGAAGGGGAAGCCGGCACAATGTGGGGCAGGCGAAACTGATTCCGGCAGACAGAGAAGAAAGGAAAGACTTATAAGCCACACTATGTACCGATCCCTGCATCCCGGCCGATGAACTGGAAACGTTGAGAGAAGTGGAGAATTTCCTAGAACAATAGAAATTACCAAAATTAAATCAAGACTTGTAGAGGAAGTTGGAAATCTGTATGAACCAATAAAAGAAAAAGAGGGAAAGACAGCCCCCAAAAAAGAAGAGGAAATGGTAGTCAAAACTCTGGGGTCCCCTTGACATAGATTGATGCGATTATTTGGGCTTCATGCATAAAACAGTTAATCCCATGCACACACGCACACACACAAGAGAACCATTGTATTACCAGATGCTTGGGGAAAATCTGATGAATACAGAGTTGGGGAAGGTGTAACACACACCAGTGCCTCCAGCACTTCCAAACCAGTCTTGCAGGACAAGAAAATGTAGAAGAGCTAGCGGTAGACCTGGCCTGTTGGGAAAGGGCTAGGGGCAAGGAATGGGAGAGAGGAGGCCCTGTAAGCCTCATTGCTCTCCCCTCTCCCTCCCCCTGTGCTGCATGGCTTGGCAAACCCCAGCCCTCCTTAAACGGCCTCCTTGTCTACTCCACAGCTGCACTTGGCGGAGGCTTACAGCAGGAGGAGACTTCACACCCCGCAGAATGGGCTCTGTAAACACAGCATCATTCACCGTTAACCCCAGGGGCCTTTCCCGAGTTTATTCAATTTGCTTGCCTCCGTATCCAGAGTGCTCAGTCTTCCAATGGGTTGCATCTGGGTAGCTTTTAATACTACAGATGCCAGGGTCCCGCTCGACACCATCCCGATGCGATGGGTCTTGAGTGTGGCCCAGGCACCCCGGGTTACCAAATCTCTCTGCTTAATTGCAGGGTGTCAGTGTCAGCACTGCTATGTCAGAAGTCACCTGGAGACCGTGCCACCGTGTAGACTTCCACTGTGAAGACTCCAAGTGAAGAACTCCAGCCATGCCATTGCTGCTGGCTGCCGAGCACGCTCTGAATGGTAGACACATAGCTGTCCCACCCCTGCCCTCCTGCAGACTCCAGCTGTCCCCTTCCCCTTCCCCATCCTTGCTGTCAGATCATGACCTTCTTCCTGTTCCACCGAAACAGGCCAGCCATCCAGGGACAGAGTCCACCAGCTCTGCTTCCAGCCCGCCACCTTGAAGAGCAAATGCTGCCCTTCCCCTGTGACCGCAGCCCATCCATGTGCCAGTGAAGGTCAGAGTGCACTTGGCATTCTCTTTCTCCATGTCATTGTCACATAGTCACATTTGACCATGCGTAAAGATCACTCCAGGCAGCAGCCGGCCGTGGTGTCCCATCCCAACCAAAGACAAAACAAACCCCTTCTTCTCCTCTTTTCCCCTTTTTGGAACTGCCCCCAAACTTTCCCCCAACATTGGAAAACCTTGGACAAATATGGTATGTTTTCCCATCTTCCACTTGCTGTTGACCCTTTTGTCTTTTAAACAAGGCTTTCCAGCCAGATCCTTGATCCCAGCTGACCCTGCTGTACAGTATTTCTAACTTAGGCATGGAGATGCACACCAGCAGTGACACCAGCCCCTGCCCCCACCTCCCTCTGAAATGGTCCGTGCTTCCCTGCTACCGGATGACCTTCACATCAGTGTCCTGATAAAGTTTTGCAAGGCCCTTCCTGACCCTTCCATGACTTTTTATTACGTTTCCTCTTATTCCAATGGTCCTCCTAAGCAATGGGCCCCTTGCTGACCCTCAAATACTCTGATCGCCTTCTAAGGCCTGGACAAGTCCCCTTCTTCTGAGAATGCTGTTCCCCGGATCACCATATGGTTCACTTCCTCATCACACCCCATCCCCACCCAGGCTGTCTGAAAGGTGGCCTTCGCCAAGCCCAGTCACGTAGGCAGGAATACCTTTCCCCAACTATTCTCAACATGATTAATTCGTGTTAAGAAAACTGAACGCGTTCTGGGCAACATAGATATTTTAAAACGGGGAGACATAGATTTTGCTATTACGACAAAATCTCTTCGAATAGTGCTTCTGAAACTGAAACGTGCGTCTGCAACAGCTGGGGATTTGTTAAAATGCAAATTCAGGTTCAGCTAAGGATTTGCATTGCTAAGGGGCTCCCAGGTGACCTCCGTGATACAGCTGGTCTGTGGGCCACAATTTGAATACAGGGTCCTCAGAGGATTGCTGAGCCTCTAGAAATATAAACAAACACTGAAATATAAAAAGAAGTAAAATAAATCATCTTCTGTTCTCCCTAATCCTAATGGATTCTGAGTAACACGTGGGTCTACTTGAGTTTTCTTCATTTATAGAGATTGCATTTCTCTTCCGCCCGTGAGTTCATTTTGAAAGTTGTTAAGCATATACCAGGCAGCACGGTAGCAGTGGATTGGATGCTGAGTATATAAAAGTGGAGACTCAGAGACTCAGCCCCCTGTGGTCAGGGAGTACCCATGCACGTGAATGACGGGCAGACAGAAGGTCACAGTTCAGTTTTGATTGCTGAGCTCGGACAAGCATGACACTCCGGAGCAACGTGTCGGCTTTGTTGAGCAAATATTCAGTACTTAACCCCCCAGCACACACACATGAACTGTTAGGAAGGTTCATAACGGCAGTTCTCTGTGGACTCGAAGAACTTGGCACATCATTTCTCTGTCCACTGATTCCCACCACTGATATTTTGTCTGCATTGTGTGGAAATACACGGCAAACACCGACAAAGGGTCCAACCCGAGTGGTACCTCAGCAAGAGCATTTCAGCAAGTTCATGCTGAGTGGACACAGGTGCATCTTGCGGGCTTCGGGTTGCTTTCCCCGACAAAACCATGTTATTCTGCTTGCAGACAGAATTGTCTCAACAACAACGACTCTCTCATTAAAATGGCATTATGTTTCGGCATAAAATTGGATGTTTGGAGAAGTGATGAAGAGGGAATTCACTTGCGCATTTAGAAGAAGAGTCTTTGAGCAATGGTTCGTTTGTGCCACTGCACGTCTGCTTTTATGTTTTGTGTTGAGACAGAGCAGACAGTAGGGCGCAGGCCAATGTCATGTGTGGAAGAGGAAACGTGGCCCTTTTGTCCGGAAGCTCCGAGTAGGCTGGTCCTTTGCCCATTAACATGCTGCTCTGCGGTCACTGACTGATGGCACTTCTGTGAAGTGTCAGGTGCACAGGGGACCATGGGAACGTGAAGATGAGTAGGGCACAGCCTGTCCCATTGAGGTACAGTTCAGAAAGGAAACTGTGAAGTACATACGTATGGATTCCCCAGGAGAAGGGGTGGAGGCTGAAAAACATAGCATTGTGGGCAAAGGTGGAGGGTACAGAATCACTTCCTACAAAAAGGGTCTTGCTTCTGTATAATCGGTCTCGAAGACTTACAAACTTAATGTATTCCAATAAATTCCTAGAAGTGGGATCAGTGGCTAAGAAGGGGAAGAAACCCAAAACACTAATTAGGAGGACTACATGCACCCCTATGTTCATTGCAGTGTTACGTACAATAATAGCCAAGGTTTGGAAGCAGCCTAGGCGCCCCTCAGTAGATGAGTACATGATAAAGCTATAGTCCATTTATGCAATGGAATACTTCTAAGCCATAAAAAAGAAGGAAGTCTTACCTTTTGTGACAGCACGGATGGACCTGGAGAGCATTATGCTCAGTGAAATAACCCACTCAGAGAAAGACAAGCGCCGTATAATTTCACTCATACGTGGAGTCTTATGAACAAAACAAACTAGCAAAGAAAATAGAAACAGACCCATAGACACAAGATTGAGAACAGATTGACAGCTGTCAGAGGGGCGGGATGAGAGGGCTGGGTGACAAAGGTGAAGGGATTAAGCAAAACAATAAAAGATAAAAACGTCTCATAGGCACAGACAACAGTGTGGTGGTTACCAGACGGAAAGGTGGTGAGGGAGGCAGAATAGGGTACAGGGGGGAAAGAGGAGACTTAGCCTTGGGGTGGTGAACACACAATACAGTGTACAGATGATGTGTTGTGGAACTGTGCATCTGAAAGCTATGTAATTTTGTCAGCCAGTGTTACCCCAGTCACTTCAAGAACAAAGAGTGTATTCTTAGTGGTTCATGCTCTTGGAACAGTACAGGAGTTTAATGTGAGAAGGTGCAGAGTGGGAAGAAGCTTGGCGATGGCCTCCAGATGCCCAAGGTGGAAATGATGAAGACAGGGTGGAGCAGATGAAACCCGAGAAGGGGCAAGGTGAGGCTCTGTCCCCTCAAGCAGAACCCTAGAGAGTATGAAGGGTTTGCCCAACAGCACCAATGACCTGACAAGGCACAAACTGAGAAGACAATGCAATTGAAACTCTTGCATCTACACGAGACGATGCATGTATTCCTTGGGCAGGATAGAAAAAGGCTTAAGTTGGGCACCAGCACCACAGAGAGAGTCAGAGGAAAAATGTTACATGGTGCCCCAAAGGGATTACCCACTGTGTGGTCATTTCATAACTTGGGTGGGGGGTAGGGGGTTGAGTGCATGGACTGACAGGGCTCCTCCCACTAGGCAACGACATCGCAGTGTTTGTGAAGAGCTGATGTGGACAGGCTCAGGGGCACAATTGCATGGCGCTGTCCTGTTTCTCAGCACCCCTAGTAAAGGGAGAGAATGGATTCCCAGATCGCGGCCAACCCTTTCATTTCCAAGGGTTTTACAATTCGGGCATTGATATTTTTTCCTAAACTATTTTTTTACTTCATTTACTTTAAAATGTTTAAATATTATTACACATTAAAAAAAGAAAATTTTATTTACTTTAAAAATGTTTAAACATCAGAAAATTTGGTCAATGGGCTGTGACTGAAGTCTTCAGATAACATCAGGGAAGTTAGATGAGTTAACGTCCGTATTTTCAGATCGGCACAAGGAAGCCGCCGGTGAAGTTTGCCGTAGACTTCTTAGCAAGGAATGAGCTCTTGTCTAAGCCAGGAATGATTTTAACAACTAGGAAAGATATCTGGACACATCTGACTTCTTTCTTCACCAGTGTGAAATGTCTGGAAGCATGGGTCCTATTGCCTTCAAAGTTCGTGCGGGCGTTGGTGACGGAATCCATTGTGACTCTGGGTCAGCCTGTTCACTTTGCGAGTTGGTGCAGGTTCTTTTCAGCCGTCACCCTATCCTTAGAGAATTTATTTCCCCATCCATCCACCTACATTTGAGATTGTTATACCCACACAGAGTTCTTGTTTGGCTAAGCAAGAGGAAGCCCAG
This sequence comes from Macrotus californicus, assembly GCA_007922815.1. Taxonomy (NCBI): domain Eukaryota; kingdom Metazoa; phylum Chordata; class Mammalia; order Chiroptera; family Phyllostomidae; genus Macrotus; species Macrotus californicus. The sequence goes on from VMDR010000499.1 coordinate 202,155, forward strand.
TATGACAATTTCATGCTTTGGGAAGGAGTATCCTCATAAAGGCTAGGTCTTCTGGTAGTCAAGCTGAATACGGTGCCAGTGAATGGCCCGACTTCTGACCTAGGAAGACTTATACGGATCCACAGTACTCCCTAAATAATATATGAAGCTGGCTACTCCACATTTCCCACCGGGGTCTGGGAGGAGGGGACATCGGGCAGAGCAGAGATGAATGGGAATGTCTATTGCCCACTCTGCAGGAAATAACTCAATAGTTGCCAAGGAAGTTATTGATGGAAAACAGCAGACCCCGCACTTCACTGGTAGGTATTTTGAGACCACATTCAATAGAAATTAAGTGCTACCCTATCTATGGCTGAATAAGTCTTGGGGGAAAGCTGGAAAACTCAGTAAAAAGGAAACATAGTAAGAAGAAAATGAGTCCTGAGCCATAGTGGCAGAAACAGCAATAGGCCGAGTTGCAAGCACAACTTGGAAGAGGCGGGGCAGAGACAGGCCTGAATCCTTTATGTTCCCCAGGTTCTCATGCCACTTAACCAGTATTTGCTGGGGCTGATCCTGTCATGAGTGACACTTGAGTCCTCCAATAGGGAGTGGGTTCAGCTTGGAAGAGGGAGTGGGCAGATTCACCAGAGACAATGGCGCAATAGTGAGAAAAGATTGGTGAGCAAGGGGCTCTGTCTTTCCAGTCACCTTTGAGTCACCAGGCTTACGGGACAAACAGACACATTTTTAAAAAGCTGTCACAGTGTTGTCTGCATATCATATAGGTAAGTTCACGCCGAAGGCCATTAGAAGTCCAAGCCAAGCTTTCTGGGGAAAGGCCCGTCTCTGATGAACCAGGAATTTAAAAAGGACCAGATGAAGTGTGTCAGAGGAAATAGGAAGCTTGGGGAAGATGTGTTGAATTGAGATTTGAAGTAGGAATTGGCATTCAATATGTGGCAATCCAGGGAGAATAGGGAGGAGTATGTGAGGGGGCAGACTGCCGGCATCCACACCTGGGTCTTGGCCTTTGGGATAAAGGCCAACATCCACAGAATACAACCCCTGGGCTCTCCATGGACTGACCCTGCTGGACTTAGCATGGCCTCTCATGGCCTCCCATGTACAGCGCCCTTCTTCTCTGTCTTTCAGATCCACGTCAGGAGCTCAGTGCTGGCTGGTCATGGGCCGGGAGGGATAGAAGGCAGTACGGCTCTCATGTGGTCCTGGAATGCTGTGACTTGCTACAAACCATTTTGATGGCCATTTGCCTCGCACTCTGCTAAAAGCTTTACAAAATTAGGTTACTATCTCTGTCCTACAGCCAATGGAGTGACAGCTTAGAGAGGTAAACAGATCCACTTGAAGTCACACTTTGGAGCTCGTTCTGAATGCACACAGGCCAGCCCCCAGATCCCATGCTCTCTCCGTTGTACCTCCCTCCAGCCAAAGCAAGATACAAACATCAATCACTCAGCCTCGTGGTGCTCAAGTGTGGCTCACGCAAAAATGGGACCTTTTTAATAATGCCAGGACTAGACGGCAGAACCCTCAGCTATTTTATGTGCAATAACTACTTCATGTCAAATTTTATCAAATATCATATGTCTAAGAAATGAGAGTGTTCAGAGAAATGAATGAACCACGGACATTCTTATTGCTTCATAAGAATGTTTCACGTTATTGAAAACCACATCTTGTGTTCCAGTAAATTCACACGGTGAAGTCTTATCCCCACTTGTGATGACATCAGGAGGTGACGGCTTTGGGAGGTGATGAGGTCATGGGGGTGGGGCCCCCCCCATGAAAGAGATTGGTGCCCCATGAAGGAGACACAGGGAGAACACTATGGACCAGGAAGCCGGGTGTCACCAGACGCGGCACCTGCTGACATCAGGATCTTGACTTCCAGCCTCCAGACCTGTGAGAAATAAATGTGTGGTTCTGAAGATACCCAGCTGTCATATTGTGTCTTGGCAGCTGGAACAGACTAAGATAATGGGTTATTGATGGTGTAGGATGCAAACCACCCATGAAGAAGTCTAGGCTGACACTGAGTTTAGTACCAGCTCCAAATCGATTTCTTGTCTATCTACTCCCGAATCCACATTGGAAAAGGAAAGCCCACATTCCAGCAAATGCAGCTCATTGCTTAGTTCCTCCCAAGTTACGCCTGTCCAAAATGTATTTTTATTCTTTCAGGATATATTTCTTAACCTGTGTAAATTAAAAGAGCCCCAATAAAGGCTACATGAGATGGTACCAACAAAAGAGGAAAGCAATGAAAACAGTTGGGAGAGACAAGAAGAGAATGAATCGAGCTACACGCTGGCCATTCTGGTAGTTAGGTGAGCAGACCTGCACATTCTCTGTGGCAGGGAATTAACCACACGGCACCCTCCATTCAACTCTGATGGGATGCATTGTGATGGCGGATGGAGAAGAAGTGTCTGGAGTAAAAAAAAGAGTAATAAACTGTATAATAACACCAGCTTTAAAGCCACAGAAGCTCGACTCCGAGCAGAGTCAAGTAGAAGTACACATTATCAGGCTCAATTTTTGTACGTCTCCCTGTGAAACTCTGTCTTCAACACAGGATATTAGTATTCAACAATGCCTTCAAAATATGCATTTCTCTTACTGAATAGATGTATGTGTCTACCCTAAGAAACCGGAAAGTCATGTAATCACCTGCGGAATCAACCATGAAGCCAAGTGAAGGTGATGTGGGACTCACACACGATACAAACCCGATACAAGTATGACAGGGGCTCATCTTCACGGGTAGTTATCTTTCAACCTTGCAGGTGTACAATCTATAGACGCATTGTAACAACATCGCGACTGCTTGTGATGAATTAAATGTCGGAATGCAAATTAGCTATCATTTTCACATTCCAACTTGCTGCTAAATTGGCCTTCAAGAGCTTCACCTTCAGCTCAGTGATATATTTATGTGGGTTCAGAACTCCGATGGATATGAATGGGACCATTGGTCCTTTACTGAATGCCACAGCAGCATGTGAAGACGAGCGAGGGATGATACGTTTAATTTATTCCTTGCATGTGTAATGCTGCTTGCTGTCCCGGTGCTAACTGGAGTAATTGGTTGCCATTAAAATATCGAGATATTCCAAATAATGATACATGCAGCACACATGCGGAGTGAGAGGTAATTCGTAACGGCTACATCACTTTCATGCGGACCCATTTCTTCCTAATTATCGTAATCTCGAGAGCTAATAGGAATACATTTTTTTCATATGGATTATATTCTGGAAGAATTAGTTTTCAACACAGCTCACTGGAAAACCCCTTACTCGGTCTAAAAGATAGTGTGAAGGCAGGATGGGAGGGTTTGGTGGTATCCACAAAGTGGAAAACGGGAGAATTCTATGACTCAGCATGTGTATTTCTGGGTGGACATGCACAGACGGCTGATACAGCCACTCTTGTAGTATTCCTAAGCGACAGACTTCTGAGAATAAAAGTAAGGCCTTGGGTAGCTGACCGGCTTGAGGTTGGAGGCAGTGACAGCGATGTGGACATTGGACTCGGGCGCTGCCTGACAGAATCGTTGCCTGATGATCACGTGTGATTTACAATAAGTTATTTCATCTCCTGGATACTATGGACAGCTCATGTTTATTGAATGCTCTGTGCAGAAATAAGTGGCATTGATCGCCTGTGCTCTAAGTACTTGGCATGCACTTGAAAATAACTTTATGAAAGATTACTACGTCCTTTGGAAAGACCAAGAGAATGAGATGTCCAAAGATCACTTGGTGAAAGTCGAATGAAGAGTAAGAGATGAACGCCGGGAAGAAAAAGGTCAGGGGGGTGTCGTGCAGACTGCGCAGAGGCTACCTTGCTTACGGTCAGGGCTGGCTTTTAAAGAGTGGGTATTGCAACCAAAACCTACGTTATGGACTCGGACATGAGAACACACTGGGGAGGATTATCCCCGGCAGAGAAAGCAGCCGGGGAGGGGGCTGTCGGCAGGCGTGTGCTTAGCACGTGGGAGGAACTGCGAGTCCCCAGATGGCTGACCCATTGAGGTCGAGGGATGAGTGAGCAGGGTGAGCTTGGAGAGCGAAGTTCTGGTGGGTCGTGTAGGGTTAGGGTTGGCGGTGTAGCCTAACTAGGAGCTTTGCTTCCATTTCCGTGTGAGCAGCCGTGCAGGGGGCTCTGAGCAAGAGTGACCATGTATAATCGACCCTGAGGAACTTGGGGTTCGTAGTGACCAGACTGTGTGCTGGAGAGCGTGGTAGCAGGGGACCTCCCCAGCAAAGAGGAAGGCAGCCTGCGGTGAGGGGTCAAGGGAAGCAGTGAAGGAAATTGGGCAGATGTGGGGTAGTTCTTAAATGTGCAGTGGACAGGCTTATTCACACAAAGTACCAGTGCGTGTGGGAAGAGAGCAATGCAGGATCCAAGGTGAAACTGGGGCTCACATGCTGGTGACCGAGACGGCGGGGGGGGGGCACTGGGGAAGGGAAAGAGTGGGCGTGTGCAGGTTACAGAATCAGCAGCCTTGTTCTGAGGTGCTAGTTCAGACCTGCCCCGGGGGGCGTTCCAACGTGGCAGTCTGTTAGGTAGTGGGATTTCGGGTATCAGGAGAGAGGTCAGAGCTGGAGATAACAATGTCCGGAGCCATTGTGATAGAAATGCTGTGTCTCACCTTGGGAGTAGATAACGTTGCCATGGAAACAGAGGAAGGACGGGCCGGGGAGGGGTCCTGGGGGAGCCCACCATTTAGAAGTTAGCGGGCGAGGAGATGGCAAAGAAAACAAGAAAAATCGGGTGTGCACAATCGCAGACAAGAAAGTGTGTCTATGACAGATGTCATTTAATAGAAAAGAGCATTAAAAACGAAGAATAATAGGAAAAGATTTTAAAATGCTCTTTAAAGAATCTCTCAACTGTAACTTAATAGCAATCAGAATGAAAACATTCACACAGGGCTCTATTTCGTGTGCTTCTGAGAAAGGAACCTGGGCTATTTGAAAAACTTCCGCGAAGCATCTGTACCACGCAGCATGCGGATTTTCATTTTCCTGATGGTCCAAAGAGAGATCTGAGTTCAGAAACGTGGGTCTGCGTTTTCTTGAGCCCACAGAGCTAGATCAAGGGCAAGGTCTTGTTCAAATGTCCCTCCCGCCACCGCGACCCCTTTCAAGTTCACCTTTCTTTGGTTCAAACCCCAAGTGGCCACCTGATGCATGACAGTCACTGATCACCTGGCTCACTGCCATTCTGTTCATGCCGGCTTCCCAGGAGAGCAGCATGAACGGATGCCCGATGGCAGCGCCGCTGGCTACCACACGTCACAGGCCAGACCAGCGGCCGCCTGGTGCCATCACCTGTGCTGAAGGCAACTCTGTTTGCAGAAGTCGCATTTCTTATCGTTAGCTGTGCAAAAGCAGAGGTGTTTGGGTGCACGTTTAATGCACCGGTGTACCAGTTACAAATTTCCTGGCGCGTGGCCAGTGTGTACACTGGTCTTATCCTGACCTATGGAGCAAGAGGAATTTCTGGGGAAGATGTAGCAGGCACCTATCACCTGGCTGCTGGGTAATCCCCTTGGGAGCTGTGCTCACAGGCTTCTGGAGTCACCAAAGCTCCTGGGTTAACCCCAGGGATCACTGGTGTGGTGAGCTAGCTTCTTGCCTCGACATTTAGTACGGGAGCTTTCTGGGAGGCCGGGCCCATGGACTAGTGGGAAGTCAGGCTCTGAGTTTCCACTCTTGAGTCTTCGACGCACACAGCACTCTGCCCTCTAATCCCGAAAACACAGGCAGCACCCCTCCCCTTTGATCCCATCTCCCATGCTGCATCGGCGGAACACACGACCCTCTGCCGGCCACCCTCAGAGGCGCCTGTCTCTCCCCAGCACGTCTTCACCCCTGGGAGCCGGCTGTGCTTCTGACAGCACATGCAGATGCAGCATTGCCATGGGCTTTCCATGGTACGGTTGCGTTTCCAGTTGCAGTTGACACGCCGTATCATTTTGTTTCAGTTTCAGGTGTGCAGCATCGTGGTTAGGCAATCACAAGAAGTTTGGAATTCAGGTTGGCTTGGGCTGACAGAAAAGCCAGGGAGATTCGAGGTTCTAATGTTTTCCTTCCCCGATAAGAGAAAGCAGACACGTTTGTAGGGCCCAATAAAGCAGACCTACCTTATTTGTAGGGGGGGTCTGTTCTACCTCCCGCCACCCCACCCCCCACACTAAAATGCAAGGAGTATTTTGTTGTGCGGGCTTTCACGAGTGACAGGAGATCATAAGGACCATGATTCATTTGCCAAATTACAGAACTGGAACGCCAATAGGCGTGCAACATGCTTTCCAGAAAAGACAGGGAAGTCATATCAAACTGGGAATGAGGAAGTCCAGAAAGTGCGTACCTCTAATTCTCCATTGAACTCTGTTGACTCTGGAAAGAGTTGGCCGAGGTTTCTCTCCACTAAAGCACTTTGCCTTTTTTTTCCCCCTTTCTTTTCTTTTTTTTTTTTGTCATTTCCAGACATTTCTATCCAACCAGGATACTGCGTTTCCTTTGCCAACAGCACACCTTGATCTCGCAGCGGTTTCTCTGTCTGATGTCTGGAGAAGCAGTGTGCCAGGGAAGCAGGGAGAATGACATGGCGGCTCTGGAGGGCCCCTTTGTGATGTTATGTCCCCCGCTGCCAGGCTCTGGTGAAGCATCAGGGGGTGACGCGGAGCTGACAAGTGTCTGTGACTGCAGGAGGGTGTTCTTGCTTCCCCGAGCCTGCCCTTCTGCACTCAACTTGGCCTTCTCCATCCCTGCCAGAGGGTTAGGGATATCTGCCCCCAAAATTCCTTTCTCTCCGAACGCACCACACAACTGGCACGTTCTCATCATTGTCATCCGAAAAAGGAAGTGTCTCATTCCATCAGCGGCCCAGCCGTTCTTCCCTGTCCTCTTGGGATACGTGAAAACAGTCAGTGGAAGTGATTCAGATTTGAGGGATTTGAATGAGTAAGTGTAGGTGAAGATGTTTTAAATTGTTAAGTACTAGCACTCCATGAACACGAGATACGTAGAGTCCTTCATCACTCGACAAGTGTCTGGGCCCCATAAGGAACGTCTGTACGGTTGTCTGGCCCGAGTCTGTGGCTGGATGTGATGATTGAAGGGCATTTCAGACGCAGGTCACTGCAGCGAATTTCCTGGACAAGGCCCCTCATGGGCTGTTGTAAGATGGTACAAACGACCCTGCGTTTTATGACGGGCTGTTCCGGAATTCTCTGATTGTCACTTCTCCAGATCCATTCATGCCACCACACGCAATGGGATCTTCATTTGTTGGTCTGACCCCTCACTGCATCGTTAGCATTTTTCATTTTCGTCGACGAGACCCGTCCTTTACAGAATCCCCTTTCATCTTCAACATGCCTTTGGCTTCCCTTGGTGGTTCTTCTTTCCTGTCCTTCCCCTTGGTACCTGGGACCTCCCTGGAGATGTCGCCTGCAAAGCTCACTGACCCACCGGTGTGGACAGCCTGTTTCTGAAGCTCTGATTACTGTTAGGATGTTTACCATCATCAGGGACGGTTTTAGGCAAGTTGGTACAGGTGAGCTTTTACAGCACCCTCATTAGCTCTCTCACCTCTCAGTGTTGCCCGATCACCTGTGCCTCTGACACACTCACAGGCTTCCATGTGCCCCCAAGCCCCTCCCATACACATCTAGAACATCCTGGTGACTTTCGGTTGAATGCAGTGTTTTGCTACATGCACTATCAGGCAGTCCGAGAAAGGGAAACTTAACCTAAAATGAGGTCTTGTGTCCCTTGCATTTTAATCAAGCCCGTTCTCACCTAAATTTACAGAGGAGGAAGAAGGTCAAACAAGAACAGAATGAGAGAGAGAGGAAGAGGTTGCTAAGCAGGGAGCCCTGTTAGTCCACAGGGCACGCTGCAGTGGTAGATGCTGAACATGAGGAGCTTGTCTTCATGCTTCCTGTCCAGCACTGTACTTAAGGGATTACAGAACATAAGACCTCGGACCACAAGTTTCACCCAATCCGGTGTTTCTCTGAAGGGACCACTCTATTATATATATGTGCATATATTTTAAGTAGCTTCAAAGGAATGTAATGAGCAACTTTTTTCTGTTGTCCCTCTTTGTTTATGCACCATGAGGCACACACTCATCCATCTAGCCAGGCATCTGTCTACCCATCCATCTACCCGTCCATTCATCCACCCATCTGTTCAACCATCCATCCATCCACTTATCTATCTATCTATGTATCTATCTATCCATCCCCTCACCCATGGACCCTTCCGCCCATCCATCCATCCATCCATCCATCCATCCATCCATCTACCTATCCATACATCCTTCCACCCATCCATCCTGCGACTCACTATATTCACTCACTCCAATCCATTTATCCCACAAATGTAAATCCAGTGCCTTTTACGCCAGAGAGCATGCTGGGTTTTGGAAGCAGACTCACTATTTGCCCTCCCCGCACTTACCGGTTCGCAGGAAAAACGTTAAATTCCGAAGTTACAGCAAACCTGGAGGACACACACAGAACCTGACTACTCCTTTATGACCGGCGGCCTGCTGTTGGCCTCCCCTCTGCACACAAAGCCATCACGTTTTTGTCTACTATTGCTCTCCACTCCTCAGAAATGTCCCAGAAAAAGCTATGTCCTGGACACAGGGACAAAAACAGAAGCAACCCACCCATGATTGGCCTTGCCCTGTAGACTACAGATGCCCCTATTGAAGGATTGCGGTGGATCCCCACCTTCACAGAAAGCCATTTGACACACCACAGTCCTCTCCACCCTGCCCGGATTCCGCAGAGGTCTGGACTACCATCCTGTACGCGAGTGACCATGAGTCTACGGCTGCCGGCGTTATTCAAGACCGTGTTTAGCAGTCAACTTGGGTTTCCCATGGGCACCCCAGACTCTGGGCCAAAAATACCAGGCCAAAGGCATTTCTGCATCAGTGAAAAACCACCCCTGGCCCCCTTGCCCAGGCACCCACCCCCTAGCCCCCTCCCCCACCATCAGGAGCCACCATGGGCTTTGTCTTGGCCTGCCCCTCCCCCACAACAGACTGTGGAATTCCTAGTCTCCTTTCAATTTATACTCCTGTGCATCCAGAGGCGCCTCTGCTCTGCAAATGCGGCGAGTCGGCGGTAAAAGCCGATTTCATTAACTCGTCTGCGGTCTTCCTCTGGAGGGAGAGGCAGGGAATGCAAATCCTGTTAGGACAGCTGCGTTCTGTGTCCCTCCCTGCTTGGGGCTATCATGCTCTAATCTCATTGACGATGTGCCGCACACTATACAAACAGATAAATAGTTAATACAAATTAATTCTCTTGTTTGTAAGAGAAGATGTTATGACATTTTATTGGATCTAAAAAATTGTACACTTTAAGCACAGGAGCATTAGACTGTTTCCCGGGGAAGCTCGCTGTCGGGTGGGGGGAATTCAAGTTTGCAATTATGGAAAACTTCCACACCGTGTGGCTGCAGTGCCCACTGTTTATTGATTTAAGTGGTGGGGCTGCAAGTGAATTATCATATATATGGTGTAAGTGAATTTAATCCTTTCGCTTCCGTACAAACGTTGGTTACAGCCCCCTAGTGAAGCATAATGTTTGCAAAATCACATGCGCATATGATTCCCTGCATCGGCAGAGCTGACCCTTTGCTAGGTATACAGGAATTTTAAAGGTTTTCTATCTACATATGCATATAGATCCATGTATGCACCAACGTATGTATACAGACATACGTACGTGCATGTAGGTATACATAGTGCACACTCACCTAAACGTAGAGGTGTTTGAATCATTACATCATATCCCTTATGCCAACTGCTATATTACATAAATTCGAGTATGGTTTTATTATAAATTGATCCATCTCCAATATGGGCATATCAAATATGTTCAGCCTCCAAACATGTATTAAAATGAGTTAATAAAAATATGGCCAGATTCCTGACTGTGGGGCACAGATGTTTCCATGAAGGCCAGCAAGACCTCAGTCAAAAGAGGGAGTTGGACATACTTTGACCTACAGGGGTCTGGACTACGGTCCCCGTAGGTGGGGGGGGGCGGCGGGGGCTAGAGACTTGTGAGACTGCAGCTGCCCCACGGCACAAGTCTGTGTTTAGCAGTTGACACGGGTTTCCCACAGCCACCCTGGACTGCGGGCCAAAAGTATCAGGCTGGAGGCTGATGGAGATTGTATGGTCAGGAGCATGTATTGTAAGTAGCATGCCTTAGCTTTGGCTATGGATCTTTTAAAATTTTTATTTTAAAAGCACATCAAGACCTGGGGAAATGAAGAAACCTTTTGTGCAAGAGCGAAGCTGAAACGAGGCTAGAACTTCTGGCCTCATGTTCATAGCTGGAGTTCTGAAAGACAAGGACTTGGGAGTCCGACTCTACAGGATACTTCTCTCACCCTCAGAAGCACGCACATCCCCTTCCACCTTTTGCCAGAAATTCAGAATTTGTGTTCCGTCAGTCATGCTCAAACTTTAAGGCGCCAAATGATCCCCCGGGTACTTGTTCCTGAAAAGATGCCCAGGAGATGGGGCTCAGGAGCCTGCCCTTTAAATAAGGTCCCCAGGTGCCTTCACAGGTGATTCTGATGCCACCATTTTGAAAACCACAGTCAGGTTGGGGGCGAGGCCGAGCACCCACTAACCCTGAACTGCCCACCCCGACTCATAACTGATGACTGTCAGCTCTGGGCTTCAACTGCTCTCTTGCTGATAAACAAAATCTTGGCTAAAATAAGAGCTAACGATTGGTTCAGGGCAAATGATCCATTCTTATATGTTTACAAGTATTTATTACAGAGTACAAATTTAGAGGTAGAGATTACACAGATGTCTATCATCTAGGACAGAATACTTCTCTTTGTTTTCTTTTTTCTAGCCATAAAGAGCATTGTTGTGCGTTTGTGTCTCCAACCATTTTATGTGAAATTTCCCACAGTCTTCCTTACCCCTCCCAACTTGGCATATGCAACTGATTCTTTTCTTTAAAAGCATTTAATCCCACTCAGGCAATAACCTGGTGAAATGCATTTTTTTTTTCTAGATAATTCTGTGTTCCTCTCTTGAAAAAAAAAAAAAAGAAGCGACTTGTAGAGTGTTCCTAGATTCTAGAGCAGCCTTTTAAACATCACAAGGGCTTGGTGAATGGTGAAAAAATTCTGTGAAAGGAAGGGAAGGCAGGAGGGAGGGGGGAAGTGATTTATTGCTGAAGTAAAAGGTGTCTCTAGTTGCTGACTTGCTGGTGCTGACCCTTTGATGTTTGTCTCTGTCCGTGTCACAAAGAGCTGCAGGCATCCTTCCGGTGCACACAGGGGCGCTCCTGTGAGTCAGCAGCTGTCCCAGAGTCTGGAGAACCTGAGATATGGGCCACAGCCTCTGCCCTCAGCTGGTTTCCCTGCAGTGGGGGAGAGATGTGACCTCCAGATCTCATGGTCTGTCTCCAAAGGAAGGAGCCCTTTGGTAAAACTCACAGGGGCGAAGTACTTGAAGACCCCACATTCGTTCACAGGGTTTGAGCTGCATCCACAAAATCTCAAAGGTTTCTTCTGAATTAAGGCAGACAGACAGACACCATCCCCTCTTGACATGGAATCATTATAGCTCAGGGTGGACACAGACCACATGCCTATAAACGCTCATATACGCTCATCACACTTCAACAGATGGACGTCCATACGTGGGATCGGTCAGTATCTGTGTCCATCACAGTTTCTTCTCTGGCTACCACATGTCTCCCCCTCAGGCAAACATGTCCCTCTGGTTGGGGGATGTTTGGCTACAAGTGTGGTGACTTTTGCTGAGGTGTCGTGAGAAGCCATCAGCAGGCGTCTAACGGACCAGCCGTCTCGCTCACTAATGGAATAGTTTTATTTTTATTTTTTAAATATTCTATTGTTGCTCTGTCACAGTTGTCCCCATTTTTTCCGCTTTGCCCTCCTCCACCCAGCCTGCTCCTTGCTCCCACAGTCAGCCTCCACCCTGTTGTCCATGTCCGTACGTCACTCATACATGTTCTTTGACTATCCCCTCCCCTTCTTTCTACCATCCTCCACCTCCCCCCTCCCCTCTGGTCACTGTCAGTCTGTTTTTACATCCATGTTTCTGGTTCTATTTTGCTCGCTTGTTTGCTTTATTGATTATGTTCCAGTTAAAGGTGAGATCATGTGGTATTTCTCCCTCACCACCTGGCTTATTTCACTCAGCATAATGCTCTCCAGTTCCATCCATGCTGTCGCAAAGGGTAGGATCTCCTTCTTCCTCTCTGCTGCATAGAATTCCATTGTGTAAATGGACCACAGTGTTTTGATCCACTCATTGACTGAACTGCGTTTTGTCCCAGCGATCGCACTGCTGGGATCCCACCCTACGAATCCTGAAACACCAACTCAGAAGAACCTACGCTGCCTCTCTTCCTAGCACTGCTATTGTCAGTGCCCACCGCCGATGGAATGTTGTAACTCCTTCCCTCACTCGAGCTGCTGCGTCTTTCATTCTCCACTCTGTGCCTTGCTTTCCCTGCGTTGGAACTGCCGGAGCAGCTGTTTACTTGGAAAGCTTCCATCCTGGTCATAATAATCTCCAACTAATTGCACATCAAATATTTATTTCTTGCATATTAAATTAACGAAGCAGTTTCAACAAGAGAAAAATTGGATCAGGTTGGCAAACGTGGCCGATAAACCCAGGAAGGCCTCCCAGTTCTTCTTGGCAGGGCTCCTTCTATGCAGCTTAACAACGTTTAAATGGAAAATTTCCCCATTATCCAGTTGTGACTTTTTAAACAGACAAGTTTTCGTTTTTAGAGTGCTTTCCTCCATTTTCCCTGGATATACCACATTATATATAGCTTTCTAAAATGAAAAAAAAAATAAAATCCATGCTATTGATTTTCAAATAAATTATTTATCTGCTTTGCTCTGAAAGTAACATGGTATTTTCTCCCTAATTCTACCTCTGATACTATAAATGTTTTCAACGGGTGGACATTTATTTCTTTGTTTGTTCTTGTCCATTGACAGCTGTGCCGAGGGAGGAATGACCTACAGAGGCCCACACGTTTCAGTGGGAGTCACCTGATGGGTTTAGATGTATGCAGACACCTGCGTGGCCATCAACGCAACAAACAGCCCCCACCTCCCCAAGTTTCCTTGCACCCCTTTATTATTTTTGTTTGTGTGGCAAAACCACTTCACAGGAGATTTAGTTTCTTAGCCGCTGGGAAGCACCATAGACCATACTGTTAAATACAGGAACTGTTAGCCCCAGGCATGGTGTTGCAGAGCAGGTCTCTCGAAACTGGTCATCATGGGTAACTGGGAGTTGATGGCCCTTGAACTCCATCTCCCCATTCCCCGCCCCCAGCAACCTCTGCTATGTCCTCTGCATCTTGCTCTGACTGTTGTTCTTTCTCTCGTTGAAAGGGAAACAAGCAGTATTTGTCTTTCCGTAAGTGGCTTATGTCTCTTGCACACACATTCCTCCAAAAAAGACATCCGGATGGCAGCAGGTATATGAACAGATGAAAGAAGGGGAGGGATCAGCCAAAGAACATGTATGCATGACCCAGGGACACAGACAACAGTGTGGTGATGGACACAGGGAAGGGGGTGGGGCTGGACAGAGGGAAAGCACCCACGGGCCCATCAACAGGTGAGCGGGAAAAGAAAGTGTGTCTACTTACAACGCAGTGTCATTTGGCGATAAAGGGAAAGAAACATGGGTAGGCTTAGAGCACACCAAGTCAATGGCTAGACTTCAGAGTTCCCCGGTTAAAAGTAGAAGCTGGCTAACTTAACCCCAGTTTGTACTTTCAAGTGACATCGCTGTCCTTCTGATGCCGTCTCTGACAGTTTTTCATACCTTGCTGGTAGAGAGAAAATGACTAAGTGTTTTAAGAAAGGGCTTCGGGAAATAATTCCTCCCAACGGTTGCTTTGTCCAGGCTAATGGTTATGCCTATGGATTTCTTTTATCAGAATCAATTGCCCTACCATTTCGCAACTGTATAAACATGCACGGTTGCCACCAAATGTCACTGACTGTTCGCAGTGCTGGGGAGAGAACACAGCTCCTACCAAAGTGTCCTGGACAAAGGGTTTCCAATCCAGTCCCTGACCAACTGAAGGTCTCTGAGCCTCAGTTGCCCCGTTTTGCATGATCGTTAGAGTAGATTTTTGACCTCGGTCACTTGTGAATCAAGCATGGTTTGCATTTGTTTGCAGACAGGTCCTGCGGAAGCCAGTTCTCAAGTTCTGACTATGCTGTATCCCTAAGAAAGCAACCAGTCTACCCGTCTATCCATCTATCTATTTTTCTATCTATATATCTGCCTATGGTTTCTTAGAAGGAATCAGTTCATGCGATTATGGAATGTGAGAAGTCCAACTATCTGCCCTCTGAAAGGTTTCATCTGACTCAATCTCATCTGGAAATACCACGACAGACGCAGCCAGAAACCGTGCTTAACCAAATACCTGGGCACCCAGTGCCCAGCGAAGCGGACACATAAAATCAACCACCATACAATTAACGTAGCTTTAGGATTTATATCACATGGTCTCTACCAGGAACACACGCGTTCCCCCCAAAATTTTACCCGCATTGCTGGCTTCAAGCACTAGATGGCAGTGGCTGCCCTCCAGCCCCCTCCTCGCCCCCCCCCCACACATTGCCAAGTATGCGCTGGGGCATGGTCACTGCCTAGCTGAGTACCATTGGCCTAACTCCACCCCATCCCGATACTTGGCCACCAGCGAGTTCCTAGAGGCAAATCACCCATCCTTAGTCATCCAAATGAAAACCCACCCATGACTGTCACTCCCTAGGAGCGATGACAGGGTTCAATTTCTCTCCACACACACCATTGACAGCTCTTTGTAGAAGAAATCAAGTATTAGTGCCTAGTTTAGTGGTTCCCAAATCTGAATGCTCATTAGAACCGTCTGATGATTTTTTTAAAATTCCAAAGAACATGTGACACCCCAGAAAATAAAACCAGCATCTGTGAGGCTGGCCCAGGATCATCGCCAATTTCTGACGGTACCCAGGTCACTGCAATAGGCAGACACATTTGGGAACCGCTGGGCTCAAGTTTTGCTCACGTGGAAGACTCACGTGTTGTCATCGATTGGCCATCACATGGGCTGCTCTAGTCGTCAATTTAGTTCTTACACAATCTGCGTATTGTCGCGGCTACATCATGCCCGCTGGTGTTTTTGCTTTTCTCGGTGTATTTGGGCCCTAATCCATGAAAAAACTGCTGATCATCATGAGGCTGAAAACAAATGAGTTCTGTGAGCTCCAAATCATCGTGAAGCAGCAAAACCAACAGAGGTCTTGACATAATTAATCTTTCCCCCGTTTAGTCCTTTTCTAAAATTACATCGAGTTCATTCTTTCGAGTACAATCACATTTTTAATAATTTTCTAGAAAGCTGAGCAAATTTCATCAGTGGCTCACCATCAGGAACAACTTTCTATTCATCATTTGGATGGATATCTGCTAAAGGAGATATATATTTTTGAGGATTTTTTTTTTTTGGAAAAGTATATATGACAGGGTGGACACACTATGTAGCATCACTGAGTGTATCGCTCTGTGGCCTCAGACTTGGAAATCTTGGGTTGCAAATATGAACTGGTCAACGTGGCCCAGATGGAGCTTGACCTCTTATTGTTGCCATTCCAGGGAACCTTGACCCCCACCCTTGCCCAGCCTTGCATCTTTCTGTGCCACCTGCTTTGTTTGCCTGGGTACTCATACAAGTTATTCCAGTTTTATTTTAGTTATGATGGAACAGCATGTCTCACTTTGGTTCTATTATCATTAACTTTTCCCGAAACCCACGTGAACCCATCCAAACTGTAATCCTGTGATGTCCTCACTTCAGTCAAGTTTTCTTTGTTACACACCTTGACTATTACTGATGCTCCATTTGCTTTCCAATTGTCTTAAGAACACTAATTATCAGTTGCCTCTTTTTGTCATTTCTAATTTTAACCAGTTTCCATTTGAATCTATTTTTCCTGCATGCTGGGAAAGTGTCCCATGTTCTTACATGCCAGAAAACTGATGAATTTCTTCATGCCAGTTCCACTCTTTAATAATTTCAGTGCAATGTAAATTAAAATTTGGTCATTGAGACTTCTGACCAAAATGGAGGTGTAGGTAGACACACTGTGCCTCCTTGCACAACCAAAAGAATGACAACAACAAATTTAAAAACAAAAAACAACCAGAACTGACAGAAAATCCAACTGTACGGAAGTCCAACAACCAAGGACTTAAAGAATACTCACCCAGACCTGTAGGAGGGGCGGAGATGGAGACCCAGGTGGACAGGACTCGTGGCAAGGCAGTGGCTGGCAGACTGGGTGAGGTGGCAGCTTGCAGACTGGGCAGTCCCACATTCGCATGCAGATAAATCAGGAGGAGCAACTGGGGAGTGAGACAGACCGCACAACCCAGGGTTCCAGCGCTGGGAAATAAAGCCTCAAAGCCTTTGACTTGAAAACACCTGTGGGGGTTGCGGCGGCAGCGGGAGAAACTCCCAGCCTCACAGGAGAGTCTGTTGGAGAGACCCAAAGTGTCCCAGAATGTACACAAACCCACCCACCCAGGAATAAGCACAAGAAGAGCCCAATTTGCTTGTGGGTAGCTGGGAAAGTGACTGAAAGCCAGTGGAGAGCTGAGCAAGCAGCACTGTTCCCTCTTGAACCCCTCCCCCACATACAACGTCAAAACGCAGTGACGTAGTTGCCCCGCCCTGGTGAACACCTAAGGCTCCGCCCCTTACTACGTAACAGGCACGCCAAGACAACAAAAATGGCCCAAATGAAAGAACAGATCAAAGCTCCAGAAAAAAATGCAACTAAGTGACAAAGAGATAGCCAACCTATCAGATGCACGGTTCAAAACACTGGTAATCAGGATGCTCACAGACTTGGTTGAATTTGGTCACAAATTAGATGAACAAATGAAGGATACGATAAGGGAAATGAAGGCAAATGTACAGGGAACCAACAGTGATGGGAAGAAAAACAGGACTGAAATCAATGGTGTGGACCAGAAGAAAGAAAGAAACATTCAACCAGAACACAATGGAGAAACAAGAATTCAAAAAAATGAGGAGAGGCTTGGGAACCTCCAGGATGTCTTTAAACGTTCCAATTTCCGAATCATAGGGGTGCCAGAAGGAGAAGAGGAAGAGAAAGAAATTGAAAACTTATTTCAACAAATAATGAAGGAGAACTTCCCGAATCTGGCAAACGAAATAGACTTCCAGGGAGTCCAGGAAGCTCAGAGAGTCCCAAAGAAGTTGGACCCAAGGAGGAACACACCAAGGCACATCATAATTACATTACCCAAGATGCAAGATAAGGAGAGAATCTTAAAAGCAGCAAGAGAAAAGGAGAGAGTTACCTACAAAGGAGTGCCCATCAGACTGTCAGCTGATTTCTCAAAAGCAACCTTACAAGCAAGAAGGGGCTGGAAAGAAGTATTCCAAGCCATGAAAGGCAAGGACCTACATCCAAGATGACTCTATCCAGCAAAGCTATCATTTAGAATGGAGGGGCAGATAAAGTGCTTCCCAGATAAGGTCAAGTTCAAGGAGTTCATCATCACCAAGCCCTTATTATATGAAATGTTAAAGGGACTTATCTAAGAAAAAGAAGATAAAAAATAGGAACAGTAAAATGACAACAAACTCACAGTTATTAACAACTGAACCTAAAAGAAAAACAAACTAAGCAAACAACTAGAACAGGAACAGAATCACAGAAATGGAGATCACATGGAGGGTTATCAGTGGGGGAATGGGTAGGGAGAGAGGGGGAAAAGGTACAGGGAATAAGAAGCATAAACAGTAGGTAGAAGATAGACAGGGGGAG
>VMDR010000500.1:0-219818 GCA_007922815.1 Macrotus californicus
CTCCAGGATGTCTTGAAACATTCCAATATCCGAATCATAGGGGTGCCCGAAGGAGAAGAGGAAGACCAAGAAAATGAAAACTTATTTGAAAAAATAATGAAGGAGAACTTCCCCAATTTGGCAAAGGAAATAGACTTCCAGGGAGTCCAGGAAGCTCAGAGAGTCCCAAAGAAGTTGGACCCAAGGAGGAACACACCAATGCACATCATACTTAAATTACCCCAGATTAAAGATTAGGAGAGAATCTTAAAAGTAGCAAAAGGAAACAGTTACCTACAAAGGAATTCCCATAAGACTACCAGCTGATTTCTCAAAAGAAACCTTACAGACAAGAAGGGGCTGGAAAGAAATATCCAAAGCCATGAAAGGCAAGGACCTACATCCAAGATTACTTTACCCAGCAAAGCTATCATTTAGAATGCAAGGGCAGATAAAGTATTTCCCAGATAAGGTCAAGTTAAAGGAGTTCATCATCACCAAGCCCTATTATATGAAATGTTAAAGGGGTTTATTTAGGAAAAGATCAAAACTGAGCCCTGGCTGGTGTGTAGCTCAGTGGATTCAGTGCCAGGCTGTGAAGCAAAGGGTCACTTGGTTTGATACCCAGTCTGGAGGGCATGCCCGGGTTTTGGGCTGGGACCCTGATGGGGGTCACATGAGAGGTAACCACACATTGATGTTTTTCTCTTTCTCCCTCCCTTCCCCTCTATACAAATAAATAAATAAAATCTTTTTAAAAAACCAGATATGCAGATCAGTGGACTAGAATAGCGAGCTCAGAAATAAATCCTCACGTATGTGGTCACTTATTCAACCACGAGAAGGCAAGGACATGCAATGGGATAAACAGTCTCTTCAATCAGTGATATTAGGAAAACTGGACAAATACGTGCAAGAGAAATGAAATTGGACCACTTTCTTACACCATATACACCTCAAAATGGATTAAAGCCTTAAATGTAAGACCTGAAACCTTAAAAACCTACAAGAAAACAGGCAGTAAACTCTTTGACACAGCTCTTAACAATAACTTTTTGCACATGTCTCCTCAGGCAAGGGCAACAATAGAAAAAGTAAACAAATGGGACTACATCAAACTAAAAAGCTTCTGGGGAGTGAAAGAAACCATCAACAAAACAACCTATTAAATAGGAGATGGTACCTGCCAATAATACATCAGATAAGGAATTAATATCCAAAATATATGAGGACCTCAGACAACACACATACTAATCTAATTAAAAATTGGGCAGAGGCTCTGAACAGACGTTTCTCCAAAGACGGACAGATGGCCGACACATGAAAAGATGCTCAACATCACTCACTGACCTGGGAGATGCAGATTAAAACCACGTGAGACAGCACCTCACAGCGGTCAGAAAGGCTGTCGGCAATAAACCAACAAACAAGAACTGGCGAGGACGTGGAGAAAAGGGAACCCTCCTGCACTGCTGGTGCAAACGTAAGTAAGTGCAGCCACTATGGAAAACAGTACAGTGCTTCCTCAAAAATTAAAACTAGAAGGTCCAGGGGGAATGAAGAGGGAGGGTGAAATGGGTCAAATGTATGGTGACGAAGGGACATTAGACTCTGGGTGGTGAGCACACAATGCAAGATACAGATGATGTACACGTGAAACTTATGTAATGTTATTAACCAATGTCACCCCAATAAAGTTAACTTTTTCAAAAACAGAGCTGCCCTATGATTCAGCAATTCAACTTCTGGGTATTTATCTGAAGAAAACAAAAACATAAACAAAACAGAAATGGACTTATAGATTCAGAGAACAAACCGACAGGTACAGAGGGATTGTGGGGCTGGGTAGAAAAGGTGAAAATACAGTCAAAATCCAGAAGAAACTAAATGTCCATCAACAGATGAATAGGGATAAAGAAGACACGGTGTCCATATATACAGCGAAATATTATTCATCCAAAAAAGAATGAAATCTTGCTATCTGCGACAACGTGATGGACCTAGAGGACATTTTGCTAAGTGAAATAAGTCAGGGAAAGACAAACACCGTATGATCTCACTTATTTGAGGAACCTAAAAACCCAGACGAATAAACAAAACAGACCCACAGATGTAAAGAACAAGCTGATGGCTGCAGGGAGTCGGGGGGGGGGGGGGGGGGGGGGGGGGGGGGGGGGGGGGGGGGGGGGGGGGGGGGCGAGGCGGTAGAAGGACAGGAATAGAGAAAACACACTACTAACACCAGGCGGATTTAAATAAATAAATGACCAGCCAACCAACCAAAGTCAGGAATGAAAAAGGGGACATCCCTGCAGATTCTACTGACATTACAAAACCAATAAATGTGTTATGAACAACTTCCACCAAACAGTATCAATTTAAATAGTCTCATGAAATAAATTACCAGAGAAACCAAACTCACGCAAGGAGACAGGAATGACCCCACAATTAGTAAATGACTTTAATCAATAATTAGAAACCTCACCACAGAGAAAATTCCAGATGGCTCTGCTGGTAAATTTTCCCCAAACATTTAAGGAAAAGATAATGCCAATCTTAAGTAAGATATTCCAGAGAATTAACACATAATGACTAAATTTTCACTATCACTATGTGAGGAATATAAATGTGAAATAACTATGCTGTACACCTAAAACTCATAACATTGTATGTCAATTATGCTTTCATTAAAAAAATAAAAATATTCCAGAAAACAGAACAAGAGGCAAGGTTTCCTCCCTCAACTCCTTTTGATAAGAATATTATAAAAGAGAAAAATGATAGGTCAAACCCACTTTCGAGCACAAAGGCAAAAACCCTGAACAAAATTTTAAAAACCAAATGTAGAAAATAATTAAATAAGCTCAGTTTGGTTTATTTCAGGAACGCAAAGTCACTTGTATATTTTTTAAAAATCAATTAATATATTTCACACTATCAAAATTAAAAAGAAAAACCAAATGATCATCTTAATAGTTGAAAAAAAAGGTGCTTTCAAATAATTCAACACTCATTTACAAGAATCCTTGGCAAGCTTAGAATAAAGGAGCTCTCCCTTAATGTGATAAAGGGTGCAGTACCTATAAAAAACCTACAAGAACCCCATGAGTGGTGAAGTACTTTCTCTGAGATCGGGAGTCAGACAGAGATACCAGCTAAGACCACTTCTCTTCAACATCTCACTCAAGTCCTAGCCAGTGCAGTAAAGCAAGAAAGAGAAGTAAACGCTACAAGGATTGGAAGGAAAGAAAGAAAACTGTCACAATTCACAAAATATACTCAGAAATTTTCCAAACTGCAGCTTAATTATTAGAATTAGTACACAAACTTAGCGAGATTCCTGGACACAAAATCAATTTGCAAATATCAACTGCATTTCTACAACCACAACAAAAGGACAACCAAAAAAACTTTAAAGATGCCATTTTAAAAAGATCACATGAGTAGGCCCGACACCAGATGTACGAGATCTCTGTGCAAAACGCTACAAAAACACGCAAGGCAGCGCTGACCGTGTGGCTCAGCTGGTTGGGCGTCGTGCCACAAAGAAAAGGTCCCTGGCTTGATTACCCGTCAGGACACAAGCCTGGGTTATGGGTTAGGTCCCTGGGTGGGTGTGTGCACTAACCAATATTTCTTTCTCCTTCTCTCCCCCTCTCTCTAAAAATACATATTAAACAAAATCCTTAGAATACAACCACAAAACTCAAAAACATGGACGGGCTTCTGCTGTTGGGCAGAGAAGGCTGGAAACAGCGCTGTGCATGCTTGTACGGGACCACCTTTACCTGCACTCCAAGCACCTTCCCAAGTCATCATACAACACTGTCAAACAAGGACAGCACACTGACAAACCAGGGTTTACTGTAACTCCTGAGAGCCAGAGCAGGCTTCTGTGGAACCAAAAAGATGGCAGGGGTCTCTCTCAGCACGCAGACGGGAATGGGAACGCGAACCTCCCAAACCAAGAGCCACTTCAGGAAAGGCAGGCTAATGGGGCGCAGGAGGGCCTGACGGCCTCTCTATTGTAAGGTTTTATTTCTGTGTCTGTATTTTTTCATTCTGTCAGAATGAAAGGCTAAGGCAAATATGGAAGTGTTAAAATTTAACAAACTGGGGTGGTGAATATGAACATTTTTTATGTACTTACTATACTATGTTGGAAATGCTCCTAATTCAAGAGAGTAAAATAAAAGGTCCTACACTCTTTATTACCCTCATTTCTCCAGGTAAAATTTCTGCTTCAGCCTAAGCAAGTCATTTGTTTAGCACTCCAGAAACAAAGTATAAAATACCCAAAAATACTTATGTTCTGTACCACCACCACCACCACCACATCCCAAATTTTCTTCTTTTCTACGCTAAATACCCCCTTTATGGTTCATCCGTGTTTCGTGTCAAATTCTCCATACACTCCACCCATTCTAGTCTGGATGGAAACACCTCAGTGTCTCATTTGCACCACCAAATTTTAGCTCCCAGGTAGAATAAACTAGTTCTTTTCCTTTCTAGCTGGCCGAGCCATTGAACCTCCCCAACGGAGAAGGCCCTTGCAGCAGAGGCACTGGGTGGGAACCTAGGCAGCACCCACAGCCCCTTTTCCAAGAGCCCGGCCCAGTCTAAGCGGTCACAGAGGTCCCACCCCTCCCACGCCCCTCTGCCTCCGCTGGAAGCACCTGACACACTTCTGTCCAGTAAGGCTTGAGGGGTCTTGGGCTGCTGGGCTTTGAGCAAGGTTTGCTCGCTCTTAAAAGGAGATAAAAAAGAAAACATAAGTCTCTCCTCCCCCTGAGCGCTGTCCCACCAGAGCGTGTCCTCCGAAACTGCACAGGCGGCGCGTCGCAACCACGCGGATTCAGCTGAGGATGGCAGGCTGGGCAAGGGGTCCTGAGCTTTCAACTAACCAGCCCTAAGACGCCCCACCCCAAATGCTGATCATCTTTTTTCTGGACCACAATCTTATCCCAGTCCTCCTGGTTACTAATCAACCTCTTCCTAATGTTCTGTCCATCAACTAAGCCAGTGACTGCAAGTCCGGTTTTCGTACCATTTTCTCTTCCACACGACCCCATACTGTGATTTTTAGAAGACTCCTCCCTGGGAGTCATATTTTCATAATTTTTTTTTTTTTTGCAGCACACAAAGATGAAACCAGCTCAGTATTTTTAAAAAAGAACTTACATATTACATTAAAAGGCATTAAACGCTTTTAAAAAGCCACAGAGCTCTGACTGTGTGGCTCAGTTGGTTAGAGCACCATCCCCACACACTGAAGTTGCAGGTTCAGTCCTCGGTCAGGTCACCAACAAGAATTAACCAATGAACACATAAGCGGAACAACAAACTGATGTTTCTCTTTCTCTTCCTCTTCCTCTCTCCCACTCCCTCTCTCCCCTCCCCCACTTTCGTATCTGTAAAATAAAAAAATAAAATAAAATAAAAATAATAAAAAGCCCTAGAAAATGTAAAAACAAAATCCCCTGTAATTACATTCTTCAGAGATATGTAAGAGCTTCTATGAAATTAGCTTCTTTAAAAAAAAAAATTCCAATCGGGTTTTGTGGTACTGGGAAAGACAGACAGATACGTACGAAAGAAAACTGTGACCAAAAGGGGCACGTTAGGAAACACCCTGCCGCAGAGGAAAGAAGTCCAACAGACGAGAACAGGGCAGGCAGACTGGTACCCCGGCCCTGCTGCATGACTGCACACGGTGGCCTTTTGGAGTCCCTTCCTCGGTGGGGATAAGAGCTCCTACTCCCCCAGACTGCCTGGGAACTTACATAAGACACTGCACCCCAATAAGTTGTTGGGGTTTTTTCTAGTTGCTGCTGGGGTGTTGTCTTGTTTTTCTCTCCTTGCACGGAAGAATCACCTGGGGAGCATTTGAAAATGAGAATTCCCAGATGTACTCAATGAGAATCTCGCAGGACAAGGCCTAGAAATCACCAGCAAGGGCATTTAGTAGATAAAACGGACTGCGCATTATTTGTTTTTAAGTCCTGTACTGTTTGGGGTCTAACACCAGCGGTGTGAATAGCGAATGAGAACTCCTGTTTTAAAAAACAGATTCCAGTTATATTTAAAAGATTTTACCAAATAAAGACTTGAGGGTACTTATGTAAGAAAAGTCTCAGCAGAAGTAATCATTAGTTAGTTATATTTGATACAGAGGACTGGAACACACTTCTGTTCGAATGCGCCTGCATGGGTCACCTTCCACCTCAGGCCATAAATCAAGGTGCACCACGGTAAATATAAGCAAGCATTAGAGGAATCTAGTTGATCTCCCTTTTTGAAAAAAAACAACTCACGAAAAACTGGAGTGTGGGAGATTGCAAATTCCTTCTCATAATGCCCCCTCCGCAGAGACTACAGTTACCGTACAAATATTTACCCCTACTTTTTCATCACACGGGTAACTTTATTTTCTTTCAATAGTTCATTTTAGGACAATTCAAAATAATGATTGTTAGGTACCTGCTTCACTATGCAATATATGCCATCTTATAAAATGCTATGTACCTGACAGATCCAGAAGGATATACACCACCAAAATATTTACCGTGAGGTTTCTTTCCCCGGGTAGTATGACTTCAGGTTATTTTTTCACTTCTTATGCTTACGTGTATTTTTTAAAAGACTTTATTTATTTATTTTTAGAGAGAGGAGAAGGGAGGGAGAAAGAGAGGGAGAGAAACACTGACAGGTTGCCTCTCGTGTGCCCCCAACTGGGGGCCTGGCCTGGCCTGCAAACCAGGCATGTGCCCTGACTGGGAATCAAACTGGCCGCGACCTTTAGGTTTGCAGGACAACTAACTCCCAACCAACTGAGGCACACCAGTCAGGGCTACATGTATTTTTTATTTTGACAATGAACAGCAAGCACTACCTATATAACTCTTACTCTGTTATTTTAAAAAGAAAATGCAGAAGTCTGCAAATTCCGTAAGGGTAAATAATGTAATTAAAGATCTTGAAAAGTTTTTAAGTTTTGATCTTCCAAAGTCAACAATATCAGGTAAGTTTAAAAATCTGATTTTTATATTTGGAAAAAATTCATAACCCTTCACATATTACTGCCCAAAATTCCAAAGCTCTTTATCCATAAACAATAACCATGTTTTCAAATGCTAGAAAAGATATTACTGGGCCCTGGCTGGTGTGGCTCAATGGACTGAGCGCCGCTGGCCTGCAGTTTGATTCCCAGTCAGGGCACATGCCTGGGTTGTGGGCCTGGTCCCCAGTAGGGGGCGCGCAAGAGGCAACCACACATTGATGTTTCTCTCCCTCCCTTTCTCCCTCCTTTCCCCTCTCCCTGAAAATAAATAAATAAAATCTAAAAAAAAAAAATATTGGATCAACTGACAAACTGGAATACAGACAGTATTTGATTTCATTAAAGTATTGTATCAATGTTAAATTTCCTTAAATCAATAACTATTCTGAGGTTATGTACGACAATGTCATTGCTTCTTAGGAAAAACACTGAAGTTTTCAGGGGTAAAGGGGCATGACGCAACTTATTCTCAAACAGTTCAGCAAAAAAACGCAAAACAGAATTAATGACAAAGCAAATGCTTAGTAGGGGGAATGTTAACTGGTGAATCTGGGTAAAGGGCATCAGAGTTGTTTGTACAATTTCTGCAGTTTTTTGTAAGCTTAAAATTATTTCTAAATAGAATTTAATTGAAAAAGTCAACAGAGGAAATAAAAACATTTAAAGTCATCCTAAGAAAACACTTTTAAGAACATGCTGGACCAACTTCAAGCAAAATTTATTGGGCGAAAAAATAGCAGTATTTTAAATTGGGCTAACAAAAACACATGCAGAACCAACGACAAGCAAGACATTAAATTAGCAATCCAGTAGAAACGTGTGAGCCCTGCATGTAGTGTTTTCTAGTAGCCACATGAAAAATTAAAAGAAACAAGTGAAACTAATTTTAATGTTTTACTTTGCCAATGTCTAAAATATTATCATTTCAGTGCAATCAATGCAAAAATTACTAATGAGATTTTTACATTTTTTTCATACTAAGTCTTCAAAATCTGATGTGTATTTTATAATTACAGTACATCTCCACGCAGATGCACACAATACTTGATGTGCATTTATATTGCACAAAATGCACAGTTAAAAAAGTAGGTTCACATAACCAAGTTGTTTCAAACATACTTAAAATTTCTCCAATGACTGGTTTGGGTACCAGTCTTGAGAAGTAAAAGTGGCCCCGATCAGTGTGGTTCAGTTTGCTGGGCATCGTCCAGCAAAGCAAAAGGTGGCCGATTCTATTCGTCAGGGCACATGTGAGGGTTGTGGGTTCAGCGTCGAGTCGGGCATGTATGACAGGCAAGTAACTGATCCATGTTTCCCTCTCACATCAGTGTTTCTCACCCTTCCTTTCTCCCTCCCTTCTCCTCTCCCTAAAAATAAGTACAATCTTTTTTTTTTTTTTTAAGAGCCTAAATGCACTCATTCTCAGGCCTAGGGAATAATATTTAAAAAGTAAAAGAAAATTAAATTCAATGGGTATTTCATTCCTCGATTCCACCATCCACAACTGCAAGGCCAGTATCCATGGGTGGCTACGCCACCGGGCAGGCAGGTTTAGATGATGAGACAAATCCCTTCTATGAAAGGAGGGCCTAATGGTTAAAACTTAGTTTATCATATTCATCCAAAGATTTCAGAGGCAGCTACGATAAAATAAGGACTGATATTTCTATCAGATGCATGGGTCCCTCTCCAAGTCATAATCAGGACTCCCCACACCACCACTCAGAAAGAGGCCAACACAGAGCCTTCTTCACCTCCTGTCGCAGAGGTCATACTTTGACTTTCCTGAAAATTGGCTATCAAATGGCCTACTTTCTTTCCAATGTGGCGGAAAGAACTCGAGTTCTGGCTCTCGGAAGCCTCAATGTCCACTTTATACAGGGCAGAGTTTCAGCACAAATGCCGTTTGAGAATCCCAAATGGGAGCATGCACACTACAGGATTTGTCCTGGATTTAAAAAAGGAAGTGACCCTGAGTACAGAGGTGGTTTTTTCTTTTTAAACAGGTGTAAGAGATTAATTCAGTCAACACCAAGCAACACTAAAGATTCTCCAATTAATAATTCTGTGCCAAGCAACTTGATCAGGGATTTGGCTAGAATCTGTTTGGCTAATCTCAATAAAGACCTTCCCAAAGGCATCCAGATTTAGGCCATTCTCATCTAAATTAAGGCTTAGCCAGTCCTTTGCCTGACAACAAGTAAATACAATCAAAATATACACAAATGAATAAAATTCTGCCTGCGTGACAAAAGAAAAAACCATTTGAAAAATAATTTGGTGTGGGCAAAATGTAGTTCTGGAGAACAGAAATGTTAAAACAGCATTTAAAAATCATTTCAGGGAACCAAACGATATGGTGAGTAACAATCTAAATTTAATACACAACTAATTCTGAAATTGTTAGTTCTCTCTTGAAGCAGGCACACCAGCATTAATATTCTGCTTAAACTTGAAAGGAAAATACTCTTTAAAACAGATGAATCCTTTACAGTGAATTCACCAGTGTCTGAAGTCACTCATACCCCTGGGAAGTGAGGTCAGAGTGTGAACAATGGTTTTTGTAAGCTTTAAGTTCTATATTCTAGGCAAAATCCTTTTTTCCCTTCCCCTCCCAACCCACTGACCTAGCTGGCTTTCATGCGACAATCATACAGGGGATCAGAGATATAAATCTAATCATTGTGTGTAAGCTAAAATAACTGTAATCCAAAGAATTTTTTCCCCTAAAGCTTTCCCTAAAGCTTTCGGCAGAATAAATACAAACGTTTTCAGCTGTTTCATCTGAAAAAGTTCATCTTGATTAGATTTAGTTTACCCGTGGAAATACTGAAACATTCTATGCAACACATTCTAACTTGGGGTTTTTATTAGGAAGTCTGTCAGTGCCTATGTAATCAAATCCAGTCTCACTTCTCTGTGAAATTAGCTAAATAGGCAGAAATCAACTGTAATCTTTAAAATAGTGAAGAGGGAAAAATATAAACGACACCACCAGAAACACCCATTCCTGCCCAACAGCTCAAGGGCCATTTCAAGAAGGCAGGTAAAAATAGAGTCCCACGTCCCCGCACGAACAGAAAGGTTTCTGTGAGCGGCGGTGTCCAGCCACGCTGCAGAACCACATCGACCCCAGGGGCTCGCCTGTTCTCGCGGCCCCAACTCCAGCGAATTGCCGGTGAATCCAGGCCACATAACCAACTCGCAGCACAAAGATGTTTACAGGGTTATCAGAACTACTTAAATTCTGGCACCAAAAAAAGGTAGGATTGCAGAAAAAGAGTTTTTACCTTGCCTACTCGAGGAAACCCACTCTTAAAAGGGAGCAACACGGCCACCAGAAAGGGGTTTTCCCTTCTTTTAAGTAGACTCCGGCAAAGGGCTCTAACAATCCCTCTCCAAGGCCGCCTCGGTGCTGGCACGGTGGACCTCCCGGAGAGGGAGGCATTAGAGCAGGAAGCAGAGGGACATCCGCGGCCGGTGCAGGAGCGCTCTCACCGCGCAGCCCAGGCGCGCTCGCCCTGCGCCCCGGCGCTGCCACGGGGCCAACCTGGGAAGCTGCATCCCACAACCGAGCCCACCTCGCCAACAAAGGATGCATAAGCCGCTTCCCGGGGGGAAAGCCCCCCCACCGTCCGCGGGCAGCGAGCTGCCCCCACAGCCGGCGCCGCCTCGAGGTCCGCGTCTGCCGACCGAGGCTCGCATCGTCCGGGGAGAGGGCGCGGAGGGCGTCTGGACCGTGCAGAGCCCCCCGAGGAGGCGGAGGGGTAGCGGGCGGAATGGGGGCTGAGTCGGCCGAGGCGGTTCGCCGCCCCCCGCAGCCCCGATGCCTTTCATTTGGCCTCTGCGGCGGCCGAGGCAGCCCGACCTCTACGGCTGAGCACTGCACCAAGCAGGGGTTGGGGGGAGGGAGTGCCAGACCCGCCGCAGCGCCGGACCACCACCTCCCCGCGCGCGCGCGCCCCCAGACCACCCGCCCACAGGCCGCGCTCCCACGGCGGGTGAAAAACACTGCGCTTGGGCGTTCGTCTGCTCCCCACCTCGATGTAGCCGGCCAGCGCCGCGGCAGGTGCTGTGAGCCCGAGCAGCAGCAGGACCAAGAACCTGCCCGTGGCCGCGGCGGCCGCGGTCTCGGTGGCCGCCATCCCTCGCCGGGTCGCTCTAGCTCTCGGCCTGAACCTCACACACAACGAACAAGAACCTTCCCCACCGCGACCCAGAAGCATCTGAAGCCAGTTCGCCGCCGCCCCGGGGGTTTTACACCAACCGGAACTGACTTCATAAAGCCACGCCCTCCTCCTCCACTGCCCAATGTCGGCTTGTAGAACCGCTCCAAGACCTGCCTTTTGGTCAGCCCAGACCCAATCAGAGAACGAAAGAGCCTGCACCTCCCGCCCTCTCCAGCCGTGCGCCGGGCCCCGTCCCCGTTCGCTGACAGCCCCTCCCCGCCCCGACTTGTGCGCGGGGGTGTGAGTCGGGTGGGCTCTGGGCCCACCCCAGCCGGGTTAGCAGCACGCAACGACCTCCAACACCCCACGCGGTTATCGGTCCGCGCTGCGCCGTTCAGTCTGCCTGTAGCCTCCTGATCCGGGCACGACCCGCACCCCCGCCCTGGCGGGGTATTCTTCGGATTCCTTTGGGTACCGCCCTCTTTTTGGTTCTGTAAAATGATTTTACAGAATTAAAAAAAACAGGATAAAGTTTTCCCAGTCCTGGAAGGGTAACCGAAGGCCCTCCCCCGAAAGAGGGGAAGGGTAAATGAGGTGGCTTCCTCTTCTCCAGACCCCAGCTGAGGGCGCGCCCCTTTCCAGCCCCGAGCCGGCTTCGCCCTTGCCTCGCCGCGGTGCTCGGAGGTGTTTTCCACGCTTTTGACCTCTGTTCCTTAGGCCTTATTCTTGCCCTTCCTTCCCAGGACTCTCTAGCCAGATTTAGCTGTCTGCCATGGAGACCAGTGGTGCAAGGGCCACGTTTGACCTTAAACCCAGGTCCCCTTTCCTGTGTTATAGGAAAAGATCATGTTTCTTTTAGGGGGTTAAAATCGCTAGCACGAGAACTGCTTCTCTGTGCCTTCTCGCTCCACTGCATTTACCCTTCAACTGGGAGCACGTTCTGCTGCCCCTTTTCACAACTGGCACACCCTCCCTACGGCTTTGTTTTCTTTCAGTAACCATGTGATTTATAACCCACCCTCCGTAGAGTCCTTGTTAGTCCCTTTAGGTTCAACCACATAAGTAAAGAGCAGGGTCTGTATCCCGGAAAACAGTAAAAAGGAAGAGACAGTGTCCATAGATTAAATAGACTGGAGCAGTGAGAAGAACACTGGATTGTCCAGCCTTATTGCATGACATGCACAGTTGCTGATGGTTAGACAGGCTCTACCCCATTCCCCAAACACAACAAATACCTTTCCAGTGTCGCCCTTCCTAAGCCTGCAATGTCCACTCTCCAACCTTTACCTGTTGAAAGCATTTGCATTCTTCCTCAGCTCAGTTGGATGTGTCATTATCACCTTTTGAATCCCCAGAGTGCTGTTTCCCTTTATAGCTCTTTCTTGTTCCCTTAGTTATTTCCATTACTTGTCTTACCACTGATGAGATTTCAGTGAGTCATACCACAGGATCCCCTCACAGTGGAGACTTGGGCATGTTTTACCAACAGGAATCCCCAATTTGGGGTGCAGTGGAAAAGGTAACTTTATTTCAGTGTAAAACAGCTCAATGGTGACGCAGCAGGGCTGTGAAAACAGCACAACTGTGAGGCAGCTCTGGGGCCTGGCCCATCTTGAGCTGGGCAGCCGGGTGCCAGTTCACTGCTGCTGTGTTCCAGACTGCTCTAGCCAGGGTAACAGTCTCTAGTGCAAAGGGTATGTGTGTTCCCAGAGCCACAGGGGAGCTGGCTTATGTAAACAGAAGTCCTTACCCCTGTTTCCATCCTATTGCAAATGAGGACTCCCAGTCCTAGAAGTTTGACTGGTTCAAAAGGCTCTGTCTTGATTGATCAGAATAGAGACGCTTTGATTGGTCGAAGCTGCGCACCTCCAAGTGGTTGGGGAGAGCCTCGGTACTATTGGTTGAAATAGGATTCCGTACTTTATAAGGGCTGGCTCAGATGGCAGAAACACAGTGCAGGCAGGCAGTTCAGTGCAGAGGTAATTAGTTTAGTGCAGGCTCCTCCCTGAAGTGCAGTTTGTGTGAGAGACCCAGTATAGAAATGGCTGTTAGGCTCTGTTTTTTGTTTGTTTTTTAAATTTGAGCCCAGTTAACCACCAGGAGCCCTTCTTAGTAGGTGTCTTCTTTCTCAGGGTACTCACACTGACACCAGTTATGCTGGCTGGGTTCTGGTCCTACTGTTGTGGCTCTGAACTTGAGAGAGTCCTCCCCGAAGTTCATGTATGTTGAAGCCCTAACCCCACTGTGATGATGGCGTTTGGAGATAGGGTCTTTGGGAGGTCGTTAGAATTAGATAAGGTACTGAGGGTGGGACCCTCCTGATGGCATTAGTATAAGAAGAGACCCGAGAGCTTGCTTCTTCCTCTCACCCTTCCTGGTACCCTCTTCCACATGAGGGCACGAAGAGAAGGAGATCAGGAAAAGAGCTTTCATCAATGAACCATGACCTTGGAGTTCCCAGCCTGCAAAACTGTGGGAAATAAATTCCTGTGGTTTAAGCCACCCACTCGGTAGTAATTTATTATGGCAACCAAAGCTGACTAGTACAGCTGCATCAGTCTGAGCAAGCCAAGCCCTTCATCACTTGGACTGTCCTTCTCTGTCAAGTGTGAATATTAAAAACCTGTCTCACTTCACCCATTTGTGTAATTCCATGAAATACGAATGTACGATAGTGGAAATCATGAAGAAACTAAGGGGTGAAAGGAAGGTGAAGCAACACGTTACCAAGTACAAGTGTTCCTATGAAAGTATGTGTGGGGTCCTGACCAATGTGACTCAGTTGGTTGGGTGTTATCCAGCAAAGTGAAAGGTCGCTGGTTCAGTTCCCAGTTGGGGCGCATGCCTCGGTTGCGGGCTGGTCCAGTTGCTGTTTTTCTTCCTTTTTCTCTCTCTCCTTTCACCTCTCTCTAAGCATAAATAAATAAAATCTTTAAAAAAAAGAAAAAAAAAGAAAAGAAAGTCTGTGTGGGAACAGTATTGAGTGACTGCCCAAGGCATTGTTCTGTTGTAGAGCCCTGGGTAAGTCTTGTAGTCAGTCCCTCTAGGGACTGTTTCCCTGCCCACAAAATTGGGGATTCAAACTCAGGGATCTCTGAATTCCTATGAATCTAAATGCTGAGAGAAAAAAAAGAAAGGGAAATTATCTGAGTTTCGAGCAGTGGTCTCGATATAGTCATACTTTGGGGACTGTCTATTCGAGACCGAGCTCTAATAATATCATGAGATGGGACAAGGAAATGTGGAAAATGATGTAGCGAGTTTTCAATCTAAAATTAGTTAGGTCCTAAAAGAAGTTTTTTACATTTTTAGGTCACTAAAGGATCATTAACAGGAGTTTATTGCCTGATTTTTCAATGTTCTTGATTTTAAAATGTTAGCCTCTTTTTATTAAATGATACGGAGAGGCCCGTGCCTGGTCTTACAACTCTCGAACAATAACTTTTCATGCTAAATATGCTCATGTGAGCTACCAAGTCATTTGAAGAGCACTATGTTTTCATTTCATCACCCTTTGTGCACGAAACTAAAAAAGTCCTAAAACAGCCTCCTGTTTCTCCCTGTCTTCTTAGAAATCAGACTTTTTCCTAAGAGTTCTCTTCCACGTACATTTAAGATTGTTGGGAAAAAGAGTAAAGTTCATGTCCCTAAACGTGTACTTATATGAGCAGCACTCACTCACTCCTGGTTTTGGTTTTTTTTTTTTAAGATTTTATTTATTTATTTTTAGAGAGAGGGGAAGGGAGGGAGAAAGAGAAAGAGAGAGAAACATCAATGTGTCATTGTCTCTCTAGAGCCCCCTACTGGGGACCTGGCCTGCAACCCAGGCACGTGTTCTGACTGGGAATCCAACAGGCAACCCTTTGGTTTGCAGTCCAGCACTCAATCTGCTGAGCTACACCAGCCAGGTAAGGTCATGATTGTAAAATGTAAAAATTGGATACAATGTGATTTATTTTGACAACTCACTACATTGCCTTTGTTTTTCTCATTACAAATCAGAATGGTGAACACTTTCTAGTGGAACAGTCCTGGTCTAACACAGGTGTTGGAACATTAAAGGATGGGAAATACATATAAATGGCTCTATGACTCGGCCATGGCCTATAACTGGCAGTCTTTAATTATGCCGTACCCAGAGTGCATCCTCTCCCCCAAACCCACCATCCCATCCACAACTGACTCAGTATTTAAGACTGGGTTCAAGTATCACCTGCTCATGCAGGTTTTCTGCCCTTCTTCTTCTATAAGACTGAGTTGGTGCGTCTCTTTGTGCTCCCCAAAGCATTCTGTACCCGCCTCTCACACACTATTTATAAAATAAATATTAGTCATTTCTTTACTGTCTCTTTAATTACACCATGAGTCCCTTGAGGGGAGGAGCCATGTTGGCTTGTTTTCATTTCTGTCTCTTCGAAGTCTAGCATAGTGGTTGTACTTAATGGGCATTCAGAAAATATTTGCTGAATGAACACGCAACTAAATGAGCTTTACAGTCTGGTGGGGAAGATAAAACTTGTACATGTATAAGTATAGTACTAGGTAGAAAGTCACAAATGGCCTAAGAGAACTGCCTACATTTTTTAGGGAATGAAGAGCAGGAGAGAGCTGGGTACACCTGGCTGAGGACATCAGGCAAGGATGTTAGAGGAGGTCATCCTGGAGGTCTCCTGGGAATATACACAGGATGTACATACACAGTACCAGGAGAGGACAAGACGCAGGGCAGAACAATGTTAGCAACGGCACAGCTCTAGAAAAACATGAGGCACAAAGAGAAAGTGTGGGTATTTCGCTTAATTGTAGCACATGTGATAAGTAGCAAAAGTGAAAATGGTAGGTAGTATCGCTGCCTAAAAGATACTGTGGAGCCATAGAAATCTTTGCACAAAGATATAACTAGAATTAGTTTGCCATGTGACAAAAACTAACTGAATGTGACAGCCGTATGAGGAATAAAGTAGAGCCTAGAGGCAAGGAGGCAAACTAAAGGCCTTTTGTAATATTGGGCAAAGAATAAATATGAGTAGAACTAAGAGAGGTACAGCAGGGATGGGAAAGGAGACAGGTGCAAAAGGTAAGCCATTCGCCCCAGGAGTCAATGACAGAGAAGGGGAGGAGGGATAAGAAAGACTATAATGGAATTCTACGCAGCAGAGAGAAAGAAGGAGATCCCACCCTTTGCAACATCATGGATGGAAATAGCATTATGCTAAGTGAAATCAGCCAGGCAGTGAGGGAGAAATACCACATGATCTCACCTTTAACTGGAACATAATCAACAAAAGAAAACAGCAAACAAAATATAACCAGAGACATTGAAATTAAGAACAATCTAACAATAGCCAGAGGGAAGGGGGGAGGGGGTTTTCAGGAACTTGGACATAACCAAGGGGGAGGGTGGGAGCAAGGGAGGGGGGTGGGATTGGCTGGGGTGGGGGTGAGTGGTGGGGTGAAAATGCAGACAACTGTAAATGAACAACAATAAAGTAATTAAAAAAAAAAAAAAAGAAAGAAAGAAAGACTTCCCATGCTCGGACATGGTGCCTGGGAGACTGTGACAATGACAACGCCAATGGCAGAAGTGAGAAGACTGTGGGGATAGGAGGAGCCGAGATGATGAAATGTCAGCAACGTTTCCAGCATGAGATGCGCAGTAATTACTTTGGAAAAAAACTCACAGAGGTTGAAATTAGAATTTGGGGAGTTACCTACACAAAAATTATTCGTTAAACCCATGAGATAGCCAATGGGGCAGCAACGAGAGGAGTAGAAAGAAACCCAGAGGGCACACTCTTTTTCTATTTAAGTAATGTTTATCACCAGAGCATCAAAAACTAGAAAAGGCCAAGCTGGATGAGGACTGAGGAAGGAGCACTGGACTTGGAGACCATTGAACTTGGTCACTGGTCACGTTTCTTTGTAAGGATGAGGCTACTTGCAGAAAGTACAGGTGTAAGCAGCTCGTGAGAAGCTAACACATACAGCCCTCTCTTCTGAGACGTTTCCTGTTGAAAGAGCAAACTGGTAGAATCGCTCTGTGGGGTCTGGGTGCAGAGTTTTGTCATTGCTGTTGCTGCTTGTCATTGGTAAGAAGACCCCGGGGGCAAGGGAGAAACTGAAAACGCAGAAAGAGACCACTGAGATTTTTTTTTTAAAGATTTTATTTATTTATTTTTAGAGAGAGGGGAAGGGAGGGAGAAATAGAAGGAGAGAAACATCAATGTGTGGTTGCCCCTCACGTGCCCCCTACTGGGGACCTGGCCTGCAACCCAGGCATGTGCCCTGACTGGGAATCGAACTGACAACCCTTTGCTTCGCAGTCCAGTGCTCAATCCACTGAGCCACACCAGCCAGAGCAAGACCACTGAGATTTGTAAGATGAGTTTTATCTTCACTTTGCAGATGAGGACACTGAGGCTTGGACCAGTTAAATAATTTGCCTATAGCCAAAGCCCAGGACCTAGCAGAGAAGGAAATTGAATCGTGGTTTGTGTAACTTCAGAGACTTAAGATCTTTCTGCTCACATCATGCTAACCAACTCCCTACCAGATATCAGAAGATATTAATCTAAACAAGCCCTTGGTGGTGGAGATGTGGAAAAGGTATCAATGGCTGGCCATTTCCTTTGCTCGCATTTTAATGAAGCCTTGTGATGTTCTTTAACATCACACTTCCACTAATAAACAGGGAAGCCACTCTGTAGAAATGTGACTAAGGAGTTAGAAAGTTACCTAGCTGTCCCGTCCTGCCTAGAAGGCTTCCGTTTCCCTATCACCAATGTTGAATAGACAAAATCCCTTCTCAGAGGGACGCTGGGCTTGAAGCAGAACAGATTTAACCGAACTTGATTTATATTTTTACCACAAGACTAGGCAATTAACATTTAAATATTTTAAACTACAAAGTCTTTTTTCTACCTCCCACTGGTCTAGACTAAAACAAGGATCTGGTTTGCAAACAAGTCAAGTAAACAAAAAGATTGACTACTTAAAATCAAGACAGAGCACCCAAATTCAGTAATGCCAGAGCAGGGTCTTGACATGGGAGAGAGAGAACCTGGCCCTAGAGTAAACACATGAATATCTTTCGTTTCCAAAGATACTGTTGATTGAACTGATTACAATCTGGGTATGTAGCTGTGTCTGAAATACAAGGCTTGAGAAACAGTTTTGTTTTGCTGGTGAACTGGTTACAGGCTTAACGCAAACAAGATTTGTAAGGCCTAAAACATACACTCTCGGTGCCCTGGTAAGGTCGTTAGGGTCTCTGCCAGTGTGTTGGAGGAGACTGGGGCGAGAGGGGCCCGAAAACTGATCTTTATGAGCTCTGAGAAAAGCTGCCTCTAGCTGCAAATCACGTTTGGAGGAGCCGTTATTGCATGTAACCCTGTCTATTTACCTGCCCTCATGTGTTGTTGTCCCAGAGTCTTTATTTGAAAGAAGCCATCCCATTCCTTGTACTTGGTCTGTTCTGTCTCCAGGCTGTGGCTATTTTCTTACCTGCCCACAATGATGCCTCAATTTTTAGTGCTCTCATTTCAATGATTTATTTTGCCTTCTGTGCCCAAAATATAAAATGATGATAATTAAAAAACCTCGGTGTGGGGTTCTAGATGGTGTGGCTCAGTGGACTGAGTGCCAGACTGCAAAGCAAAAAGTCGCCAGTTCCATCCCCAGTCAGGGCACAGGCCTGGGTTGCAGGGCAGGTCCCCAGTAGGGGGCGTGCGAGAGACAACCACACACTGATGTTTTCCTCCCTTGATTTCTCTCTCCCATCCCCTCTCTCTAAAAATAAATAAATAAAATATTTTTAAAAAATCCTTAGTGTGGGGAACTCCTTGCATTAAAACATCTTGTTGTTGGAGATTTTGTCCCCGAAAGCAGGTCTTGCTGCCTGCTGCTATGAAAGTCAGTACTCAAGAGGCAAGTGCTGATGTAGAGGAACGTGGTTTATTTTCAGGTGCCTGTCACCTGGAAGATGGGGGACTCGTGTCACAAAGCCCATCTCCCCATGTCAGTGGAGGCAGAGGTTTTCATAAGGAGGGAGAGGGCAACAGAACAAAGAGACCAAGGGAGAGGGTTGCAAAGTTCTCTACGTGCAGATAAGCACAGTGCATTCTGATAAGGCAAGTGATGGTTCATTGTGCATCATCCTGGTTTAGTCATCCTGACTTCACGTCATCCTGGTTTTACTTCATCCTCACTCCATGGATGAAGGTCAGCAAATCTCCCTGAGCTGGGATGCCTGAAGGTCAGAGTCAGTATCTTTTGAAGCTAGGATTCTTCCTAGGATTCTTACACAAACATGCTGTTTTTCTACCAGCTACATATTAGTCAGAGCCCGCACTTACAGAACCAAGGTCAAAAGAACGGCAGTATGGATTAGAATTCCCCACTGTTACAAGGTTCCACTGTTA
Source organism: Macrotus californicus (assembly GCA_007922815.1). Classification (NCBI taxonomy): domain Eukaryota; kingdom Metazoa; phylum Chordata; class Mammalia; order Chiroptera; family Phyllostomidae; genus Macrotus; species Macrotus californicus. The sequence goes on from VMDR010000500.1 coordinate 19,629, forward strand.
TAATTTCTACATGGTACTCGCTTTTCAAAAAAGCTGATGTGAAATTACTCAGCTTGAGAAGCCCCAAATGAAAGAGTTTGAAGACATTTGGGTCATCCTTCTACCCGCTGCAGATGTACTTTCTGTGATATCCATAATGGAAGGCTGGAGAAACTCACAGATCTGTGGTTAGACATTTTGTTCTTTCGTTGAGCTGAAATTCATCACATATTTGAAGACGTCTGTCATACCCCATTCTGCCCTCCCCATTCTCAAAGTTCTTTCTTTAATGTAAACAGACTCATTTCTATAATCATTTTTCTTGTCACATTGTTTCTAGACTTTCTACGTGCCTCTGTATACACTTTAATTTACCAACCAGCCCCTGAAAATGTGGATTCCAAAACTGAGCACATGATTTCACATGCTATATGAAGTATATAATGGTCTTTTTCTGGACAGTGTGTATTTTGTTGATACAACCTAACATTTCCTGATGAGACATCAATGCCAAAGTCACACAGTTCATTCAACAGATATTTATTTAGCACCTACAGCACGCCATGTGTTTTACTTGAGATAGAAAGTGAAATAAGATATGCTTCTTGTTCTCAATTTGCTTAATAAATAAAGACTCTTTGTTCAATGTTAGAAGTGTCATGATAACAGGGAAAACTTCCTGAAGGAGAAGATACTTTATCTGAGTTTGAAAATATAGGAGTCACATGTGCACAGAAGGTGGCTGTGGTTACCGGGTGTCAGCCAAGCGGAGGCATCAGTCTCAGTACGGACAGGACAGCAGGAACTGCCATGACCCCACATGAAAATGACTGAGAAAAGAGAGAGCATGAGAAACAAGGGTGCTCAGCTGCAGATTTTGAACTTCATCTTGGCAGCTATGGGAAAGCACTACATGATGATCAGGTTTGCATTTTAGGAAGCTCACTCTGTTGTCCGAAGGTCAGAGCAGGGATAGGCCAGACCAGGAGACTATTTAAACACTGAGTGAGAGCCTGAAACAGGGCAGAGGAAGAAGAAATGCAGAGGAGAGTGACACAGGGGTTAGAAACTGCCCCACTCGAAGACCTGAGGGACACGGAAGAAATAAGTGCGCACTGGGGAAAGTGCAGGGCATGGCAGCAGACACACGGTGGTTAAAGGAGGGACTTCAACCATGGTCGGTGTGGCTCAGTGGGCTGGGTGTTAGTCCTGCAAAGCAAAAGCTTCCCAGTTTGATTCCCAACCAGGGCACGTTCTTGGGTCATGCATAATAAGAGAAGCAACTGATTCATGTTTCTCTCTTCCTCTCTTTTTCTCTCCCTTCCCTCCTTTCTAAAAATAAATAAATAAAATGTCCTTTTGAAAAAAAGGCATGGACTTCAGATTCCGATGGATTTCAGACTTTGGATCCCTGCTCTAAAATTTCTGGTTGTGTGACTTTAAATGATTTAATTTTATCAAACATCAGACTTCTCTTTGCAAAATAAGTTATCTCCTTTTTAGCGAGATCTTATACAGACTAAATGGAACCATGGATAAAGCTCTTACATGTTTTGCCCAGTGGGTAGCACACACTAAGGGCTCGGTACAGGATGCTAGGTGATTGTGGCTGGTTGTTAATGGTGGTGGTGGTTATGCTGGGGCAATTCAGCAAAAGAGAGAATTCAAGGAGAGAAGCAAGTTTGGGGAAGAGATGATGTTACAACAAGAGCTGTATTGGAAATACTGCTTTCCAATTTTCAAATTTCTTTTGTATCTGTCATCTCATTTTGTGTCCAGAAGAACCCTATAACTTTCACTTATTTCATTTCTAGGGCTCCATTCTAGGAAAATAATCCAAAATATGAATAAATAATGAAAAATGCTTATGAGATTTGGTAAATTTTTAAAAAGCAGAATGCAAAATTGTACATATAAAGCAACTTGAATTGTACATTTAAAGTAGCCTTGGAGGAGAAAAAGCAACATATGGATTTTTTTTTTCTGGATAGTTGGATTGTAAATAATTGGTTTATTCTTCTAAATATATTTGTGTGTTTTTCAAATTTCTAAAACAGATATGTGTTACTTTCAAAATAGAGGGAGGAATGGTACACTCCTCTCTCTCTCTCATGGTTTGTCTTATTAACAATGTCTTGTTAAATAGAGAGGTTAGTCATTATCATCTCCATGTTATAATATTCATACTGGCACTTCCATTGATAATAATTATAACTAACACATACATAATACTCACTATGCTTGGTACTATGTACATGCTATGCATGGTAAGTACCAAGCATTGTGTTAAGCATATTAATAGATATTCACTTTAGATATGAGTTTAGAATTTATTAGAATTGTCTTATTTTTAGGTATTTGGCTATAAGTAACAGAAATGTCTACTCAAACTGGCTTAAACAAAAATAGTATTTATTGGGTTCCATAACTGGAAAAATCTAGAGGTGAAGGGGCAGAGAGCAGGCCTGGTTCCTGGGAGGAGCTGAGCTCAGGGCTCTGGGATTCTCTTCATCCTCGGTGGCAGCTTTATCTGAGGGCTGACGATGAGTCACCTGCAATGGTTTCGGATCCTGTGCTAAATCAGCACAGGAAATGGTCCCAGAGAAAAGACAGCTCTGCCCCAGCCTTCCAAACAGAAGTTCTGAGATTCTCCGAACTCAGGTCACACACACACACTCCTGAGTGAGTAAGTGGGATGTGGTGTGGGAGGAGGGGCAAAAATATGACCTGCTAAGGGCCTGAGGTCAACCGGGACCCCCCCCCCCCAGGACATAGAGATGGGAGCAGCGTTGAGGGAGGGGTGATAAGCAAATGAGATCAAATAGGAAGGAAGAATTGGGAAAAGGATATTAGGTAGGAAATACACAACATCAACGACTATATTTCTCAACATTCAGTTTAGTTTGGATCTTATTGCCAGGTTAGCCACGGATTTCATCTCTCTTCCTTCCCAAATGTCCTTCCTGGGATCCTTTTTGGTTCTCTATTTATTATGCTGCACATCATTACATATATGTAGATTAGGTAGTCTAGGAAAATGCTCAGATTTAAATTACTTGAGAACCGTTGAGCTGAAGATAAGATGTAACAGAACAAGCTACTAAGTCATACTCTTCTTCTTTGATTTATATTGGCAATGCCATTCTCAATTAAGAAATGTCAGAGTGGGTGGAGCTGAGTAAGAAGGGCTTAGTCAGACCCCAAGGTCTATTTCTGGTTTTTTGTTTGCTGTTGTTTTGTTCTGTTTTTTAAAAAAATATGTAACAGCTTTACTGAGATGTAGTTTACATACGATACAATCCACCTATTTAAAGTGTACAATTCAACGGTTTCTAGCATATTCACAGAGTTGTGCAACCATTATCACCACCACCTTTAGAACATTTTCATTTCACCAAAAAGACACCCCAACTCCATCAGTAGTCACTTCCCATTCCCCCAGCACCCCTCCCCCAAGCCTTGGGCAACCACTTACTTGCTTCCTGTATCTATAAAATTGCCTCTCCTAGGCATTTCATATAAAGTGGAATCATAAAATACGTGGTCTTTTGTGACTGGCTTCTTTCACGAGGCATAATGTTTTCAAGGTCCAACTGTCTCACAGTGTATATTAGTAATTCATTCCCTTTTATGGCCAAATAATATATGTATTGCACATCTCATTCAGCTATCATAGACAATGATTTATGGACATTTGTACACACATTTTTGTGTGCACATATGTTTTTATTTCTCTTGGGTCTATGCCTAAAAATAGAATTTCTGGGCCATCTAAGTAGCCCTCTGTTTTACAGGTGAGAAATGTGATCTTATCAGAACCCTTAAAATACAATAATATCTTAAGGTAACCAAACTTAAGGTAACCACATTCAAAAGAGTTTGCCACATAGAACTGAAAGATAACACTCCAATTGCCAATGGGGTTACAGATTTCAGGAGACCAAAATAGTTGTCTTAGCTATTTGGTAATAGCCTCTTCAATATCAAGGTATAGGAGAATCTAAAAATCACTTCATTTCATTTTCAATTGAATACAATAACTCTCTGAGGCATAGAGAGATCAAACCATTTGTTCCATATTACATACAAATTAGGTGGAAACAACAAGATTTGAACCCAGGTCTCCCTCTTTCCCGAATTGTCTCTCTTAAGCACTAGACTAGATGCACACTGCCCAAGCCCCACCAAATACTTCACTGTCCATTTGTGGGAAATAAGGATTTCCCACATTTTCCCCCACGACACTATTCCTTCTGCAGGGGGCTGATGGCATTAAGTATACGCTAACTCTCAGTAGCTTTACTCTCAGAAGGTGACCTGGTATCTAAATTCTAGAGGCGCTTTAATGTGGTTCTCTTTTGATGAGAAGTTGCTCCTGATCACATTTTCTGGCACACCTCCTGAAAAGCACAGTCAGCAGCATTCAAAGCAGCTCCTGGACGCCTGCCCTACAGGGACGTTTGATGATGTCTGTACTATTTTGAGATAAAAAGAGCTCTCTGCATCCAGCAGTCCAGAAACATATTCTAAATCGGCTTTTAAATTCCCTGTTACATTTTCCATGGTGAGAGCCACTGAAGACTTCAGTTGTTTCCAGATAGACCATGGTAAACCCGGTCCGCTCCTTTTTTGGATGGGTTGCAGATCAGACAAGGAGCTATTCGCCGAGGGGTGACTAACCCCACCGTCATGCCTTCAGATGTTGCTAATCTCGGAATGACCAGATTTGCTCCAGACCTTTTCAGAAAACCAGGCTTGTACCATCTGTACTTTGCCGGTAGTCACACACTAAATTACATAGCCACGCTACAATATAATGGAATGAAGATTCACTTGAGGTTTGTTAAATTCGTGAGACGTGACAATGGTATTGCGGTTATGTGAGAAACGTTTTTCCCTTTGAAATGCATGCTAAAAAATATCGAGGGGTGAAACGGAAGAATAAGAGATTGTCCCTGAATGAAGAACCTGTAACAAACAGACAGAATTGAATGCTGTACTTGATACACATACTGTTGACCCTTCAACAGCACGGGGGTTAGGGACACCAATCCCCAGGCAGTTGAAAATCCACATGTAACCTTTGACTCCCCAAGAACTTAACTGCTAATAGGCTACTGTTGACCAGAAGCCTTCCTGATACCATTAACAGTCGATGAACACCTATTTTGTGTGCTATATGGATTATATACTGTATTCTTACAATAAAATAAGCTAGAGAAAATGTTGTTAAGAAAACTGTAAGACCGAGAAAATATATGTATAGTGTTTGTTGAAAAAATCCACATCCGAGTGGACGGATGCAGTCCAAAACTGCGTTGTTCAGGGGCCAGCTGAGTTTGACTACGCTGTCTTTCAGATCTGCTGGGCATGTTTACGCTGAAGTGCACACAGAACAGTAAAGATAAATGATAAGGCAAATGTATCAACTGACACGTTCGGTGAGGGTAAGTGATGCTTGAATACTAGACCTAGTTAACGTCACCAGATAAAAAGGTCATAACAGTTTCAAGTTGTAAAGCTGATGTATGGAGCAATAACCCGTCCCTGCAAGAGGAGTTACATTCTTGTGGCAATTGTTTTTAATCTTTTGCTCTTTTGTTGCTGATGTAGATAAAGGTTGAAGCTTTCAGGATCTGTGAGGTTGAATTATCAGTGATAAAGGGTGAAGATAAGTCTAAGGAATCATGCCTTCAACAATAGGCTTTCTAGCCCTGAGTGGTGTGGCTCCGTGGGTTGGGTGTCATCCTGCAAACTGAAAGGTCGTCGGTTCGATTCCTGGTCAGGGCACATGCGTAGGTTGCAGGCCAGATTCCGAGTTGGGGTGTGCAAGAAGCAACCATTCAATGTTTCTGTCTCTCCCTCCCTCCCCCTCTCTAAAAATAAATAAATAAAATCTTAAAAAAAAAAACCCAATAGGTTTTCTATATAATTCTTCATCATGTCATTTTGCTTAGTTTTTATGAAAAATTTTTGGGTGTTCAATCTTGAGTTCTACTCTTTCTATCACTCAGCTATGTTATAAGTCAATTCTGGTTTGAGTTCAGAGGTGTCTGATGAAAACCAAGCAAAGTGAGCTCTCAACTGTCCATCTACTTCAGGTCACCCAGGACCTCCTAGTTCGTTCCTCTAACTGCTACCCCGCTTTTTAGCCATTCCCTTGAGGAACTGCAAGGACGTTTCTTTAAGTCAATTTATCTCCGCTTGAGAAATTCTGCCAAAAAGAGATTGAAGAGTGAGAAAAGGAAAGAAAGGGACAGGTAAGACAGAGAGAAAATCATGATGAGACAATTCGTTAAAGTGAACTTTTGGAATTGCTTATGGCTTTCCATTACTTATGTTCCATTTCTTATCAAAAACTGATGTCATTTTTTTAAAGATTTTATTTATTTATTTTTAGAGAGAGGGGAAGGGAGGGAGAAAGAGAGGGAGAGAAACATCACTGCACGGTTGCCTCTTGGTCCACAACCCAGGCATGTGCCCTGACTGGGAATTGAACCAGCGACCCTTTGGTTGGCAGGCAGGCACTCAATCCACTGAGACACACCTGCCAGGGCCAAAAAAAACCTGATGTCGTTTTTAAAGTTAAAAAAAACCCAACCTGATGTAGTACCCTTTGGGTTGTGTATGCTTAGTGAATATCTCAAAATTTCCTTAGAGTTAGAAGCTATTTCTGCCTGCTGCTGTCACTTTGAATCACTGAGCATTATTAACATTAAGGGAAGCTGGACATTCTCAAGCAACTGCTAACACCTTCAACACTAACAGGCTGTAGCTACCAAATTCCTGAGCGAATGGTATTCCATATTTGCATGGTGATTGTGTTTTCTGAAGCTAAAATTGAGATGTATAATCAGAAAATGAGATGAAATATTTTACTTATTTACTTATTTTTAATCTTCACCCAAGGACATGTTTATTGATTTTAGAGAGAGGAAAGGGAAGGGAAGGAGAGAAAGGGAGGGAGAAATATCGACGTGAGAGAGAAACATCAATCTGTTCCCTCCCATTCGCACCCTGACCGGGTAACAAACCCTGACTGGGTACCGAACCCGCAACCTAGTTATGTACCCTGACCTGGAACCGAACCTGCCACCTTTCAGCTTACAGAACGACTCTCCAACCAACTAAGCCACACCAGCCAGGGCTGAGATGAAATACTTCGAGTCATAACATTTAGCCTGCATACGAACTTGACAATTAAAATATTATTTTCCCATTCTACCCAGTTCATACTGCCTTCATTGCTGTGCATGCGCCACCGTGACTGTGATCAAAAGCTTTCCGTGAACATAGCAATGCAAACAAAGACGACATGTTAGAGAGGGGGGTGTGTAAAAATAAATAGCAGTAATATAACCATAAATTATGGTGCTTAGCTATTTCACGTTCTTCAGCAATGTTAGGTCATTATTTTTAATAAGTTTTATTTTGTAGAACAGTTGTTAGGCCATTTTTAAAGACTGATTTACAATTCTGGCAGATCTGATTTGCAAGAACAAAAGAGTGAGAAACAATCCTGTTATATTCAGCACTGGGAACATTATTTTTAGGTATTGTGGACCAGTTTGGTTTCTCTAATTGAAGAGAGATGTGCACAACTTGGAAAGAGTCCCCAAAAAATCAACGAAAACATTCAGAGGCTAGAAAATGAGCCATATGGAATTTATCTTCCAGATATACTCACAAATGGGAAAGAATGAATGTGCAAATTTATTCATTACAACATTCTTTATAATGACAAAAGATTGGAGTGCACCTAGAAGTTCATCAAGATGATACTGGTTCAATGAATTAAGGGCAGCTGTGCAATGGAGTTTACTAAAAGCTCTAAAAAAAGATTGAAGAAACTCTTTATATTGGGTTAGGGAAAGAGCTCTAAGACATATTGTTAAGTGAAACAAGTTCAGAATAGTATATGGAGTATGCTCACATCATGTTAAAAATCAGAAGGAATGATAATATACACTTATATCTGCTTGTGTGTACATAAAAATCACCTCTGGAAGTATACACAAGAACTCAGTGAGGGGGATTACTTATAAAAAGTAGGTGGGAATTGGAATGAATGGGTGATGGAGAAGCAAAGAGGCTTTTATATTGTAGCTTTTTATACTTTTTGATTCTTGCAAGTGTGTTACTTATTTAACGACCGAAATAGATAATTCAAAACAAATAGCAAACATGAAAAGATCCCTGGCTGGGTAGCTCAGTTGGTTAAAGCATCATCTTGATATACCAATGTTGTGGGTTCAATCCCCAGTCAGGGCAAATACAAGAATTAATGAACAAATTTATAAATAAGTGGAACAACAAATCAATGTTTCTCTCTCTCTCTCTCTCTCCTCCTCTACTTCTTTCTCTCTCTTCTTTCCTCTCTCTCTAAAAAAATCAATAAATAAAAATTTTTCAAAAAATGCAAACAAACAACATGAAGAATCATGAGAGGAATGAGGTATCTACATTTATGAAGAAACTCATCTTATCTAAATGTCTTGATAATCGTTGTAAATTGCCACAGTTAATTCCATTGTGAAGACAAACAAGGAATAAATCGATTGTACCATGATATAGTTCACTCATGATTCAAAGACATGGTCCTAATTTACAGAAGAGAAGATTGAATTAGTTAGTAACTGAGGTTTTCGAAATGACAAAGATTACTCAAAGAATAATACAATTCACTATTCTCCGGACCCAGGAAGGCTGGTAAAGCACTTCCTAGCTTGGAAACTGCTTTCACAGACATCATCTCATTTGATCCATCTTTGCAAAAACGTAATGTGGTATATAGGACAAAGATTTCTACTTCTCTTTATTTATTTATTTTTTAATAAATGTGTGGTTGCCTCTCGTGCACGGCCCACTGGGGACCTAGCCCACAACCCAGGCATGTGCCGTGACTGGAAATCGAACCTGCAACCCTTTGGTTCGCAGCCTGGTGCTCAATCTACTGAGCCACACCAACCAGGGCCAATTTCTACTTTTCATTTTCCAAATACAAATGAGAAATAGAAAAAGCGAAGGTGAACAGCTGCAGATAGTCTCAACCAAGAGGAAACGCTCCCAACAAGGGCAACGAGCTCGGGAAATGAGGAACATGAAGACTGGCCTTGCCATCACTGGCTCCTCAGAAGTGCTTATAGCCTTCAAATTCATCTACTTTTGCTTTTTGCCCAGAGTTATTTTTCAATTAACATTTTTTTTGTTCTGGTTCAGAGACTTAGCTGAATTTCTGACTCATCTTATTCTTCATAATTAAAGGCAGAGAAACCCTTTTTATCTGCCATCCATTCCATCTTAAATTTTAGTGTAAGAATCATGGACAAGAACTTGTTAGAAGGCAGATTCCTGGCACCTCTCTCCAAAGATTCTGAGCCATCTGGGTCTTAGGCGGAGCCTAGGAAAATGCTTTTTCATAAGCACGTGGCTAAACGTACACAGGTGGTCTGAGCATTGCCTAAACAATGTGCTCGACAGCGAGTGGGATTACTTGTCACTGGTAACCGTGGCTGATGAAAACCGCAGATCCTCTTTCCAAGTTCATTACTGTTACTGTGAAGAGGCGGAGGCGGGGAGCGGGGAAGTGAGGATTAGCCTCCAGGGAGCGGAAGCAAGGCGGTGGAGACAACACAACACAACACATAATGCTCATCCTTGCCTAGCAATCGGGAAAGACTCAGAATTAAATGAAAACTCATCGGATTCATTTCCTTTGCTTCCAAAAACCCAAAAGTAGGAGACTGAACTCACGGTGGAGACCTGAACAAGCTGCCGTTTGTTTCTAAGGGCAATTGTAAGTGTTGACCATGTCTATTAAAGACCTAAGTGGTTTGAGACTCGGTTGCCCTAGCGACCACCTCCCCACCTGTGCCAGTGTGAGACCTGGTAGGGCATATCAACTTACAGGACCCAAATCCACCTGGGAAAGGGGGCACTGAAGACAACAGAGGCTCCCTGTGGGGGACCCTTGTGTACATAAGTTCTTCCCCCTCCAGCTTAGTGAAGCCTCTAGCTTACCTTCCTGGACCAACATCTCCGTTCTTCAGCCAGCCTCTCCGCGAGAGAATATTTGGTGAAAGCCACTTTCAGATGATTTAAAGTGGCTTGACGCCTAACGTGTGTCATTGGCTGAAGGCTTTTATAGTTTTAAATAACTTTTTGAGTGTTTTTAACTTTATACTCATGCTCCAAGGCAATTATTGCAAAGGACATACTTTTATTCATTGAATAATAAATACTTTATAGGTGTTCTAATAAAATCGGGTGACTTAAAGTTCAAATGGTATATTGACTCATTCTAAAATAACCATAGAGCACAGCTCTGTAAAAGCCAAATGGAAAAATGCAGAGGAAGAATAAACCCAGTGAAAAATTAAATAACAGAATAGACTGGGGGAGGTTAAGAATAGTATAGGAAATGGAGAAGCCGAAGAACTTATATATATGACCCATGGACATGAACTAAAGGGGGGGAATGTGGTGGGAGGGGGTGTGCAGGGCAGAGGGGAATAAAGGGAGGGAAATGGGACAACTGTAATAGCATAATCAATAAAATATATTTTAAAAAAAGAAAAATTAAATCATGGTGCACTAGGTGAGATCACAGAAACACCAGAGAGAATTGTCAGAAAATTCCCTCGTGAATTTGGAAAGAGACTCATCAGAATTTGATTTGCTCACTACTTTTCCTTGAATCAAAGATTACCAGGTGTTAGCTCATCTTGTTGTCCTACCTGCCAGTAGAGCACGTCCTCTGCAAAGATCTGAGGCCTTCTGAGTGGTGATCACTTATTGACCTCCTGGAGTCATTGAATATGCCTTGGCCACTTTCTCCAGACTCTGCATCTATTAGTCTGATTTCCAAAAAGAGAATAGATGGATGCAGTGACTAGAAGTTTGCCTAAGAATGAAAGTGGATTACCTATTAAATTTGCTTTATATCCTTTTAAACTCTTCCACAAATAAAATAACAAGGAGCCTTAGAGGGGTGAATCTACTTCTGACTCTTGGTAAGAGCTTTATCTGAAAATCCTCAAAGATGGCTCACGGTTCAAAGACGTTGGCCAGGACAGAAGCTGAAGCTGCACAGCAGGAACAGCGGTCTCCAGGAAAGAAGGGAGAGGGCTCTCATCAGCTTTGTCTTCCGCATTCACGGATTACTCACAGTGTCCGCATCCAGGCTGGCACCTGCAGATGTTTTTCAAAGTTTGGGAGATGACAGTGGAAAATCTGGCAAGTGCAGGAAGTGACCATGGTTGCTGCCGTGTGATTCCAGACCAGCACTCTCAACAGCTCTTTCTGAGACACGGCTGAGTTCCAGATCTGTGCTGCCCCACGCAGAAGCCACAAGTGACCGTGGAGCTCTTGGAAATGGGCCAAGTGGGAGCGAGGAACTGAATTGTACATTTTGTTTAGTTTAATACATTTAAACTTATCCACATGTAGCTGGTGGCTACTGTACAGGGCACTGTGATTTTATTTTTTATTTGTTTTATTCTTGGTGAGGACATTTTTTCATAGGTTTTTAGAGAGAGAGGAAGGGGAGGGAGAGAGAAAGGGAAGGAGAGAGGGAGGGAGAGAGAGAGTGAGAGAAGGAGAAACATCAGTGTGAGAGAGAACACCAATTGATTGCCTTCTTGAACATGCCCCAGCTGAGGATCGAACCAGCAACTTGGGTATGTGCCCTGACTGGGGATGGCACACACAACCCTACAGTCTAGGGCACGATGCTCCAATCCACTGAGCCATACCAGCCAGACCCTGGGCAGTGCAGTTTTAGACTTTTGGTTGGCTTTTCCAGATAGTAGTGGCCAAATCCAGATTTCTTGACTGGTTGAATATTGAAACCTTAACCTTAACCAACCAATTCCTGAATTTGAACCCAAAGTGAAAGTATAGTAGGTGGTCGAAAAGTGAAAGACTGGAGAGAAAAAAATATCCTTATCGATTCCTGAGGTGGGAGAACACAAATAAAATGAATTCTAATCCAAGTAGATAGAAAAATTTAGTTAAGCACCTAAACATTTGGTATAACTACAAGACCAAAAGTGATTTTGCTTTTTCCCTCCTCAACTTAATGGAGTGAATGGGCAGTTGAATTTGGCATGAGGTCACACAATGAAATATGAATGAAAAACAAACACCAGACAGGCTTGAGTGGATGTGGATTAAATTAAATATTTACACTCTACACAACAGAGCTTTTGTAAAGGGCAATTTTATAAACCAGAAACCTCAATAAGAGAAGAGTGGTGGAAACGGTTTTATTTGTATAAGACCTGCCATTTGACACCTGGGCCCAAAGCCATCCAACCCAGCTGCCAGCAGGTGCCTTAGCTTTCACAAAATAAAACGATCCAGCTGTGTTTACCTGCATGTGTGTGCGTAAGTGCATAAAATAGATGGGTGGTACCTGTACCAATCAATGTTGATAGTAGTTATTTTAGTCAGTTTCGTTGTTGTCATTGCCTTTGTCCTTTTCTGTTTTCTCCAGATTTTGAATATTGAGCTGAAACACGCTTTTAAGAATTTGTTTTGAACTGGGAGAAGATATTCACCAATGACACGTCTGATAAGGAGTTAATGTCCAAAATTTACACAGAACGCCTACAACTTAACACCAAAACAAACAAGCAACCCAATTTTAAAATGGGTAAAATACCCAAATAGATATGTCACCAAAGAGGACATACAGATGGCCAGGAGACATATGAAAAGATGCTCAATGTCACTAATCGTCAGAGAAATGCAAATTAAAACCACAATGAGATATTGCCTCACACCCGTCAGAATGGAAAATGATCAATCCACAAGCAAGTGTTGGAGAGAGTGTGGAAAGGCAAACCCTTGTGCACTGCAGGTGTGATTGCAAATTGGTGCAGCCACTGTGGAGAACAGTGTGCAGTGGCCTCAAAAAATTAAAAATAGAGCTACCATATGACCCAGCAATTGCACTTCTAGATATTTATACAAAGAAATCCAAAACACTAATTTGAAAAGATAGATGCACTCCTATGTTCACTGCAAAATTATTTACAAGAGATGAGACACGGAAGCGACCTAAGTGCCAACGAACAGAAATTGGGTCAAGAAGAGGCGGCACATATACACAATGGAAGGTTACTTGGCCGTGAAAAAGAATGAAATCTTACTACTTGTGACTACGTGAAAAGGCCCAGAGGGTGCTATGCTAAGTGAAGTAAGTCAGACAGAGAAAGGACAAACACCTTATGATATCACTTTATATGTAGAATCTACATAACAAAAGAAACAGAACAGAAGCAGACTCATAACTACGAAGAAGAAACTACAGATGGGAGGGAGCTGCAGGGCCGAGTGAAAAAAGTGAAGGGAATGAGAAGTGCAGGTGGGCAGTTACAGAACAGTCACAGGGATGTCAAACACAGCGCAGACAGGACAGTCAGTAATATAGTAATAGAGCCCTGGCCGGTGCGGCTCAGCGGACTGAGTGTCGGAATCAACTGAGTGCCCAAACCAAAGGGTCGCTGGTTGATTCCCAGTCAGGGCACATGTCTGGGTGGCAGGCCAGGTCCCCAGTGTGGGGCGTGTGAGAGGCAACCACACATCGATGTTTCTCTCTCTCTCTTTCTCCCTCCCTTCCCCTCTCTCTAAAAATAAATAAATAAATAAAATCTTAAAAAAAATAATATAGTAATAACTATGTATGGGGCCAGGTAGGTACTTGAAATATCAGGGGGAACACTGTGTAAATTGTGTGATTGGCTAAACGCTATGCTGCACATCTGAAACTAATATAAAATAATATTGAATGGCAGCTGTAACTAAAAATTAAAAATTTTTAAGAACTAAAAAATTTTCAAAAAAGAAAATTTTTTTCAAAAGAGAAAAGCATCGAGGATAACGCAGTAAACATTGATGTGCCTACCACCCAGGTGGAACAATTGTTTATAAATTGTTATATTTGCTTTGAATATTTTTTTCCTCTCTCTTCTTTCAAAGATATTAAATACTATGGCTCCACCAGAAGCCCCTGTGTACCCTTCCTCAGTCCTGTGGCCCCCTTTTCCCCAGAGCAACCAGTGGCATGAATTTAATATATTTTCCCACACACTTGAAGTACTTTTCCTACATGTGTATATATTCATGCACAACACAGAGCACTGTTTCTTCTGTTTTAAAATTCACAATGTTTTCCAAAGGAGACACACAAAAGGCCAACAGGCTCATGAAAAGATGCTCAACATCGCTAGTCATCAGGAAAACGCAAACCAAAGCCACAGTGAGAAATCACCTCACACCTGATAGAATGGCTGCTATCAAAAAGACAAAAGATAACGGGTGTCAATGAGGCCACCGAGAAAAGAGCATCCTTATGCACTATTGCTGGGAATACAAGCTGGTGCAGCCACTGGGGAATGCAGTCTGGAGTTTCCTTAAGGAGTTAAAAATGGAACAATCAGAGGATCCAGCAATTCCACTTTGGGGTATATATCTAAGGAAATGAAATCTCTGTCTCAAAGAGGTATCTTCACCCCCATATTCACCGCAGCACATTCACAATAGCCAAGACATGGAAATAACCAAAGTGTCAGAAAAATGAATCCAGAAAATGTGATCTATATATGAATGTTACTCAGCCACAAAAGAGAAGGAAATCCTGCCTCAAAAAGAATGATTAGAACTTGAAGCATTATATTAAGTGAAATAATTCAGACGGATGAGGACAAATACTGAATGATCTCACTTCTTCTACGTGGAATCTGAAAAGGCCAACTCAGAAACAGAGAGCAGAGTGGTGGTTCCCAGGGGCTGGGCGTGGGGGAAATGAGATACTGGTCAACAAACACAGCCGTCCAGCCCTGGGTCTCAGGTACAACACGGTGACTACAGGTAACAATGCTGTATTGTTATGTACTTGGAAGCTGATAAAAGAGTAGATTGTAAATGTTCTCACCACAACAAAGAAATGGTAATTGGAAGGTGAAGGAGGTGTTAACTAACCCTCCTGTAGAGGTATATATTTCACAATATATGTGTATCAAATCATCACATTCTATACCTTAAACTTACATGATGTTATATGTCAACTATATCTCAATAAAGCTGGGAAAATAAAATCTACATCGAATTACATTGTGTGTGTTTCTACAAATTCTTCTTGTCTTTCAATTTTATGTTTCTGAGAGATGTTGAAGCATACATACATGCCTTAATTGGACAAATTACTTTTTAAAAAGTTACTTATTTATTTAAAAGATTTTATTTACTTTTAGACAGAGGGAAGGGAGGGAGAAAGAGAGAGAGAAACATCAATGTGTGGTTGCCTCTCACACGCCCTCTACTGGGGATCTGGCCTGCCACCCAGGCATGTGCCCTAATCTGGGAATCAAACCTGTGACCCTTTGGTTCGCAGGCCAGCACTCAATCCACTGAGCCACACCAGCCAGGGTGACAAATTACTTTTTAAAAATGTACCTTTAAAAACCACCTCCATGATAATAAGAAGTAACACATTTATAGAATTGTACGGTGTGTATTCTCATGCCACCACATTTGAGCTTCACAACAACCCGGGCGGCAGATATTAGAATTCATCTCATTTAACAGATAAAGAAGTATAGTTCAAGAAGTTCAAGGACTTGTCCAAGGCTACATAGGTACCAAGAGGCAGAATCTGAACTCAAACTCTGGCCATTGCAGATAGGAGTTTCTGTACCCCAACATTTTCCTGCCCATGGTGCCTTGGGAAACTCACGCCTTGGTTTCTCACTCAGCCCTGTGGTGGGCAGTAGGCAGAGTTCACCCTTGCTGACCAAGGAAAGGCAGAAAGGGAGAAATCAGTAAGAGACAAGAAAAAACAGAGCAAGTGAGAGGGATGGTCATTTTGTCCAGGTATGTAGTGTTACTAAATTTTGCCCTGATGTCCATCACTTGGAAAAGACAGACCAAAGTTTATAAATATTGAGAGGAACAGTAGCTTAGATATCATTCTAGCACACGTTCAGTGCCCCAGTTGGCAGTGCTGGGGTTGGAGGGTGGGGGTGGAAGGCAGCTAACTCTTCACTTCCCAAAACACTAGGACAGGGGTGTCAAACTCATTTTCATGGGGGCCACATCAGCCTCGGGTTTGCCTTCAAAGGGCCGAAATAATTTTAGGACTCTACAAATGTGACTACTCCCTAACTGTTAAGGAGCTGAAATTATATCCAGCCCTTTGAAGGCAACCGCGAGGCTGATGTGGCCCCCATGAAAACGAGTTTGACACCCCTGGTGTAGGAGATTCAAGGATAATTTAGATGTTTCCATGTAAGCATTAGTTGAATGGCAGAGTGTGAAAGTGAGATCTTTCAAAGTTGTTTTAATCCTTCTCTACCCAGTATTAAACAGTCTGAACCAAGTGGAGTACAAACGTGAAATGTTTACTTATTTCCCTCTTCTACGCTCAACTGAATCTCTTTCCCCATTATTTTGGGAAACAAGGGAGAGGGGGAAATGTCTCCTTCCTAAGGGGTAGCTGAACCTCTCTTGGCAGCTTCGCCTCTGTTCCCTGGCTGCAGGCATCCAAATTTGGTTCTCACAGCGGTGTGAGCCTTTCAGTGGACCCGCTGGGTTCCCTTGCCCCCGAGTCCCTCGGCTTCCATTCCAGGGATCTCCACTAGGGGCGCTCCCGGGCTCCTCCGAGGCCTCTGTCTTCGCACCCCATGCTGGGGCAGCAGCTCCAGGCCTGGAGACGGATTTCCACCTCCGCTGAGGAGGGAAACCCATCTCCTTCCTCACTGTGGCCAGGTCCCTGTGAGTGATTCTCTCAGGCCTCTCACTGCCCCCAGGCCGAGTCACACTACCTCACACCTGAGCTGGCCTGATGATTTCCCCGCCGCTCTCCAGGCCTCTCCTTTATGGACTTGCAGGGACCTAGTGATAAAGTAGCAGAAGCGGGCTCAGCTGCAGCCCTGACGAGCCCTGAGAAGCTATCCGACCTCAGTTGTTTTCAGTCCTGCATAGACGGTGGGGGCACAGAAAACCTTCTTTGTTCCCAGTCCAGAATCCCAATATCCAGGTCTGATTCCATCAAAGAGAAATGCTCATGTCATCTCTCTAACATTCTTAAAAATCATTTTTGTTGAATTAATTGGGGTAACAGTGGTTCATAAAATTGTATAGGTTTCAGATGTACAATTCCTTTTTCTTTCTTCATCCTCACCTGAGGACATTCTTTTCATTGCTTTTAGAGAGGGAGGGAGAGAGAGAAGCATGGATCGGTTGCCTCCCATACTCATCCGGACCGAGGGTTGAACCCACACCCTAGACATGTACCCTGACCGTGAACCAAACTGCAACTCTTCGGCCAGAGGATGACATTCCAACCAGCTGACTCACACTGGACAGGGCACGGACACTTCTATAATATGTCATCTGTGTGTTGTATTGTGATCACCACTCCAAGCCAAGTCTCCTTCCACCTCTACTTATCCGCCCCCTTGCCCTCTTCTCTAACAGTTTCAGTCTCGTTTTTCAAGCAGACAGAGCAAGACTTCTTCAGGAAAAACCATCTGCCCACAAACTAAGGTCATTTGGTTTTTCTCGTGTTTATTTTCACGGTACATTTTATTCATAGCAGATGATACTAGTTTTCCACTTACCGTAAGGATACAGGTTTTGTGTTTATATAAACTTATCTATGTTTTTACAGTAATTTTGTTTAAAGAAAAATATTCAGTTGATAATTAATTGCACACATGGTAAGTGGGTATGGGAACAGTAGTGAAAGTGGTATTTGAAAATGAAAGTTTGTGATATTTAGAAATGTCCCTTACAAATCGGAGTTACGCTGATGCCCTGATGCCCTGGCCACTGGGGCTCAGTGGGTTGGGCGCCGTTCTGCAGAGTGAAGCGTCACCCATTCTGTTCCTGGTCGGGGCACATGCCTAGGTGACAGATTTGGTCCCTGTTGGGGCACACGTGAGAGGCAACTATTGGTGTTTCTGTCCCACATCGATGTTTTTCTTCCTCTCTTCCTCTTTCCCTTCCCCTCTCTCTAAAAATAAATAAATAAAATCTTTTTAAAAATGTTAAGTTGAGCTAAGACATGTGTGTAAAGTCACTCACCAGTAAATGCTGATTAAATGTTAGTCATTCACTATAGTATTGAGTATCTACTACACGCCTGGTAGGTTTTTAAA
Organism: Macrotus californicus; assembly: GCA_007922815.1. Taxonomy (NCBI): domain Eukaryota; kingdom Metazoa; phylum Chordata; class Mammalia; order Chiroptera; family Phyllostomidae; genus Macrotus; species Macrotus californicus. The sequence goes on from VMDR010000500.1 coordinate 37,772, forward strand.
AACAGCTTATTGAGTTATAATTTATATGCCATAAACTTCTACCAGTTTAAGTTTATAGTCAATGACTGTTAGTAAATTTGAAGAGTTAGGCATCCATAGCCACAATCCAATTTAGAGCATATCTATCACCCCCAAAAGATCCCTCAGGCCCATTTGAAGTCACTCTCCCCCGGCCTCCCCCAGCCCGAGGCCACCGTAACCTACTTTAAGATTGATCTTCTTCTGGACTTGCCTTTCCTCATGTAAACTGACTTAGACGATATGTGATGTTTTTTGGTCTGGCTTCTTTCACTTAGCATAATGTTTTTGTGGTTCACTCGGGAAGGCTGTTTGCTGGGAACATCCACAGACAAGTCTTTGTGTGAACATATGTTGTTACTTCTCTTGGGTGGCTGCCTAGGAGTAGCATTGCTGGGCTGTATGGTAAATTTGTGTTTAACATTTGAAGAAACTGTCAAACAGTTTTCCAAAGAGGTGGCACCATTTTACACTCCCAGGAGTGCAAAAGCACGAGTGCACCAGGTGTTGCACATACATTCTTTTGCATAGATTGTGTGGCTGTATCACGGCCACTACTTCACAGGTGAGGAACCTGCAGCTGGAAGAGGTTACCTGACTTGCAGGAGGTCACACAGCCTTGCCAAAGGTCGTATGCAACCATATCCGACTCTGAATCTTCTTCTTTTCTACCACCGGACTCTGTGCTGGATGTTCCTTTTCCTTAGCAGAGGTGAGGGAGGGAGCCATAGCAGCTCTTGTTTGGGCCCCAGGGCCTGAGCTGGAGCCCCACCAGAGCCCAGGTGAGTAATGGAGCCTTGAGCCAGGGAAGGAGGTCTGGTCTTTTGGCCACCTGGCTCCGGATACCGAGCCCCGGAAATGATTTACCTGACTCACTTATTCAAGTTTAGTATGAGACTTCAGTCCTGCCTCACAATGACACAGCCAATGAGTAAGCTGGGCAGTAGAAGGAGGTCCCCGCCACTGTGGACTTTGACAGTCTTGTCACCGCTTGGCTGGCCAGAGAATGGAGAGGGAAGATTTTTGTTTTCCTCTGGTCACTGAGTCAGCAAGTCCTGAGTTACTGAGCTCACACCTGCTAACAAGCCCAGGCAACTGCTGATTGCTTGGTTCCCGTGGCCTTGAGTTTCAGGGTTGGTCAAAACACAAACAGCTGGGTGTGTAAATTGATTACGTAAAGACATGGGACACAGCGGAGTCAAATTGAAAAGATCAAGCAAGAATTATTGCTTTCTGTAATTTTGACCTTCAGCAGGACTTTAAGGAAAGTCTTTTATTCATACCTTTTTGTATCACCATCTCCAGAGGCATCACGTTAGGGGAAACAAGCGTGCAGTCTGACATTTTCATTCATTCATCCTTCACTCGGGGGCCATGTCTTGCTCAGCTCTGTGTTCCCTGCAGTGCTTAGCATGATGTCTCACAGCATTGGACCTTCATCATATCTCACCTGGATTATTCCATTGATCTCCCAGTGGTCACCCTCCACCCATGTTTCCTCTGCGCAGTCCATTTTCCACGCTGTCTCCTGAATTATCTTTCCAAAACACATTTTTTTATTCCAAGAGAAATGACAATGTTGTGTTATTCAATTAGGTTCATGGTGTTGCAAATATGGCAAAAGTAGCCCCGTTCACAGTCATGCGTTTAAAGATGCCTGCTGCTTTATGGTATGGCCAAAAGAAAAGAAAACAAATATTTGAAGGCGGCCAATTGCTGTGGGGAAAATTCCATAATATTTAGCAGGTTATAAAAGACCCTTTTAACCTGGTTCAGCAGCCTGCAGTTGCATTTCTCACTGTTCTCTTCCCCACTCTGCTCCATCTAAAAAGGCCACTTACTCACTTTCCTTATATTTCCTAGCACCTGCGGCAGGCCTGAACCGGAAGCAGTGTTCAGTAAATACCTTTTGGTGGATTGATCATTGTTTTGACCTGCTAAGAGTTATATTAATGCTATAAGGCTTCTAAGGAGACATCTACTAATTCCCAGGACTTCCTTCATAACAGAGGATGTATAAGAAAGGTAAATAAAGGACACTATTTTTTCTTTTTCTCAGATGGAACCACTGATTCATTCAATCTATGTCTTAAATTCTTTTAAAGGTCAAATCTTCATTTTACAATCGCAGAAGTGTCACCCTGACTGAGTAGCTCCGTTGGTGAGAGCATCGTCCCAACACACCAAGGTTACAGATTCGATCCCCAGGCAGGGCACGTATAAGAAGTGACCAGTCAGTGTATAAATGAGTGCAACAACAAATCGATGTTTCCCTTCCACCCGCCCCCAACCTCCTTCTCTTTCTCTAAAAAAAAAAAAAAATCAATTGAAAAAATTTTTTCAAATTGCAGAAGTGTTCACTCCTCAAAGTAGAAGACATTCATAAAGAAACAGTAAAAGTGCTCGTTTTCCTAACATTAGACATGTTTAGTGAAATGTAATAGGAAAGGCTTTCATGGTCATTTAAACTTGAGCTGCTAATTATTTTCTTCAGGAAACATAAAAATAAATAAATAAATAAGGAAGGAAAGAAAGAAAACATAAATAAAATCTCAATAGGCGTTTAAGGTTGCTCACACTTTACAAACTACATGGAGTCAACATATAACAGTTTTGGAAATGCTGTTCTGGGAAATGAATGAGTTAAACCCACTAAAAGAGCTTAAAATGTAACCAATTTCAGAGTAGCATATACATTGGTAAATGTGATGATATATTAATGATTTTACCATCAAAATGTCCTATTCTATTCTGCAATTGTCCACCCACATGAACAAGTTCATATTATAATAGAATTAATTATTAAGCTTTTTATTTATATACTTACAGGCATTATTTTAAAACTAAACCATGTACCGAAAAAACAGGTCTCAAAAACACGTGTGACAAATTTGACAACAAATCAATATATTCTTATATAAAAAACTATTAAGATGAGATAAATCTCCAACAGCCTTGATGGCTAAAGGGTTTCAGAACGCACTTCCTCAGAATGTGCCGCTTTGCCATATGGACTATTTTGAGCTGAAGGCAATCAACATCCAGCAGATTCAAGAAAACGTTCACTTCTCCATTAACTATCTAAAAGAATTTAGGTACAGGGGGAGTGGGGCCTGGTCCCAAGAGAAAACCATTACCTGAGATAACTTTTTATCTGAATGACCTACCTGTGTGGCAGGGCAAACGTCTACTGAGCATCTCCCAAAGGTAAGAACGTGGTGCTGTGAACTCCCCTCCGCCCCCTGGAAGCCTCAGGCCCGATCCCGTTCCTTAGCTCCGATGGCATATAGGCCTCCACTGCTTGACTTGCCCTGGGGGCTCATATTTTTATGGGCCCCCATACATACATATGTAATTAAATTAGCTTTTTTTCCTGTTAATGTGTCTTATGTTAACTTGATTGTTAGAGCAGCCAAAGAACCTAGAAGGGCAAAAGGTGGATTTCTCCTCTCCTACATGCACAAAAGGCATAAAAGAGAATGAAAAAAGTAATACAACTAATAGATAATAAGGAAAAGTATTCAATTTCAACTTTACCAGCCCTGGGTGGTGTGGCTCAATGGCTTGAGCATCAGCCTGCAAAATGAAAGGTTGCGGGTTTGATTTCCAGTCAGGGCACATTCCTGCATGGTGGGCCAGGTCCCTGGTTGGGAGCATGTGAGAGGCAGCTGATTGATGTTTCTCTTCCTCTCTTTCTCCCACCCTCCCCTCTCTCTAAAAAGAAATAAAATCTTCAATTTTAACTTCACCAGAAATCAAAATACCACCTTTTGCTGATCAAGCCAACCAAAGTTAAGGAAAAAATTAGTACTATCATCCATGGATAGTGAATATGTAATAAAACAAGGGACTAATATATTTCCGATGGCAATATAAAGTTGGTATAATCCTTTTGGAAGGCTGTTTGGCAATATGTGTCAAGGATCTTAAAAAATGTTCATGCTTTTTGGTAATTTCACTTCTGGGATCTATATAACAGAATAATCCTACATGATAAAAAGAATATGCAGAAAAATATTTGTCAGAATATTATATATACAGTTGCAAAGCACTTAAATACTCAACATGAAAACACAAGATAAATTATTGTATATTAATTTGATGAAATATCACATAGAAATATGAATTGATGTGACTCCCATAAGCACAATATTGAAAAGAAAATAAAAGCAAATTGTAGAATATATACTGTATAACACTAATTATATAGAGTTTGAAACATGCAAATAAGACTACATATTACTTAGGGATACATACATATGTGCCAGAAGTATAGATGAATGCACGGACTGAACTGTTACCAAACTTATGGAGGCAGTTACCCATGGCAGAGAAAGAGGGAGCTACAAATGAGGAATATTACACAGAAGGAATCAATTGAACTGTTAATGATTTCTTTCTTCAGCTCCATAAGGATTTATGAATTTTCATTTCACTATTCCTTATATCTTTTTATATGTTTAAATATTTCATGATAGATTTAAAATATATAACTATCACAAATTTACACATGAATCCAATATAATGGCATGGAAAATATTTGTGCTACAATATTAAGTTAAACAAATTATGTTGCGGTCCCGTCTGGCAGGACCGCATGTTGTTGTGGAATGCTTGTCCTATATCCCCTGACAAGTGATGAACAAATTCACGCAGACTAAAGAAATCCCATGGAGAAAAGAGATGTGTGGCTGATCTCTCAGAGGGAAAAAAAGCCCTTACTTCTTCCTCAACAGACTTTTATTGATACTCTAGATACATTACATCTAGGGTGGTTCTCATTAACTATGCACAGGTTCACTTTAGGTGGTTACCATAACAAAAGAAAGAAAGTCGCCAGTATCTTCAAAGAGAAAGGTCATCTACAAGTGTAAAGGAGAGAAAGCTGGGCTGTTTACATTCCTGCTTGGGAAGTCTAGCACAAGTCACAGTAAACTCCTGCAGTTTCCATCCCAGGTGAGGGAGTTTTTGCAAGAACAAGTTTCAAAGCGGCCTAGGTACCTATGATGCAGGCCTGATTCCCCATGTGACACCTATCCACGGATGCCACCTGCACACCACACGCACCAGGACTGTGTTCAGATCCAGAGCTGAGTCATGGGTCACATCACACATGAACAGGTTCCCCATAAAATTACATCTTCAAAATGATTACAACTGTGTAAAAGCCAGAAAAAATTGGCAAAGGAATACCCCTCAAAGTTAACACCTTTCCCATCGTATAGTGGCGTTACTTCCTTATTCTTTTTAACTATTTTGTCTATTTTCTTTTATATTTGACATTGTACTATCATTCAAAAATAATAAACCTATTTTTAAAAACCAACATGATGTATGTATTACTTATTAAACCATTTGTACTATTATATTGCATTTGATTTACAAGCTGGTGTTCTGTTTGGCTTAGAATTGAGCATCATGAATGAGATGTAGAAGGAAGAAAGCAAACTGGAGAGACGTGAGGTTGATAGGGAGCCAAGGTGGTTGACAAAGGAGTGTAAAACTAGGTGGTGCTATAGATTCATGAAGTTTACGAGGAAGGTTATTCCGATGATTATGGATAATTGAGGTTGGCTTCCAGTGAGACTTGAGGTAGCAGCAAGTTTCTGCATATGCAAAATGTGCATATAAATTAACTTTGTAGAAAAAAAAATGAATGAATGGAAGGATAAGTTTGTGTCAAATATTGAAATTGAGGCTCTTACTCAAGCTTGGGTATTAGAGTATTTTTGTAATTTCCAAAGAATCTTAGAATGGTCACAGTTCTTTTTTTTTTTCCTAAAGATTTTATTTTTAGACAGAGGGGAAGGGAAGGAGGGAGAAAGACAGGGAGAGAAACATCAGTGTGTGAGAGATACATCAATCAGTTGCCTCTCACATGCCCCCAACTGGGGACCTGGCCCACAACCCAGGCATGTGCCCTGACTGGAAATCGAACCAGTGACACTTTGATTCATAAGCTGGCGCTCAGTCCACTGAGCTACAACTGGCCAGGGCCACAGTTCTTTGAGATCATCTGCTTTAACTTTCTCATGTTCTCATTGAGCAACCTAAATCTAGCCAGGTAAGCCAAAGCATCAAATACTTTGACTTTTTTCATTGTATCCAATATTAGTTCCGGTGTCAAAACAAAACAAACAATGCCTTAACATTTTCGCAGGAAAATATACTGCAAATTGTTTGGCCTACTCCGTTGCCAGGCATAGAATAACTCTTGCCAATTTGGCTCCAACCTACCTTCCTATCTTATCTCTCACTAACCCTCCAGAAAAGCACAGAGTTTCCACAATACTCTGCTTTCCTACCTCCTGGCCTGTGTTGACACCATTTTCTCCCTCATCCCTTCCTTCTACAAGAAAATCTCACCTTCCAAGGTACAACTAAGACACTTGGTGGGCTGACTATAACCCAGATGTAACGTAGTGAGTCCCCCGATTTGATGGATGGCGTGGCAATCAAGTAGAATGTAAAAAGCTTGTGCTTGAGACAGGGGAGAATGAAGGAGCCGTGGAGAATAGCAATAGTAGTGATGGCAACGGTGACTACCAAAACTGATTGCATGACTACTGTGTACTAGACCCTGTGTTAATTTATTATCACACTTAATAATCTTCTCAGTAACTCCGTGAAATTGTATATCAGTTAGGATTGTGTTAGATGCGATAGAAGAACCTAATGCTAGAATTTAAAGAAGTCAGGATGCTGATCTCTTCTCCCATCTACTAAGGAGCCCGGTCCAGTTCTATGCGTGACTCAGTGAGGTCACCCAGATTTCAGCTTCGTTCTGTCTTCTCACGTCACTGTTGTTAGCAAATGTCTTCCATTTTCATGGCCATAATGCCACTGATACTTCTTGACATTGCATCTTCCAGCAAGAAAGGGCAACGGGTGTCTTTTCTGAAAGACTTTCATCAACGTACTTTTGGTCAGAATTATGTCTCACGGTCAGCTCTATTTGCAAGGGAGTCTGCAAGATCACCAAATAAAATTTTTTTTTAATAAAGAAGAAGTAGAAGTCCTGACCAATGTGGCTCAGTTGGTTGAGCGTTTTCCTGCAAAGCAAAAGGTCTCTGGTTCGATGTTTCTCTCACGCATGGAGGTTTCTCTCCCTCCCTTCCCCTCTCTCTAAAAATAAATAAATAAAATCTTTTTTACAAAAAGGAGGAGGAATGGATATTTTGGTAGGTAACCCTCAATATTATCCTCATTTTGCAGTTGAGAGATATGAAACATAAGAATGCTAAGAAACAGTATTGGAAGTAGGTCTGACAGCAAAACCCAGGCTATTGACCATTTACACTACATTGCATTATTATTACTATTTTAATCCTCACCCGCAAATTTTTAGAGAGAGAGGGAGGGAGAGAGAGAAACATCAATGTGAAAGAAAAACATTGATCAGTTGCCTCCCAGACAGGCCCCATTCAGGGATCAAACCTGCAACTTAGGTATGTGCCCTGTCTGGGAATTGAACTTGAAACGTTTTGGTGCAGCGACCGATGCTCCAACCACTGAACCACCTGGCCAGTTGGGATTGGAACTATATGGCATGATTTTAAAATGGCTTTGGTCCTACTCTCCAGTTAAGAGGGGTTGTGAACAATACCAGAATATACTTTGTACCACCTTTCCTTTCTTTAGTAGCTCCTCTGCCTCTTTGCTACTGTCTTCCCCCTCAGATCTCAGAGGGGAGGCTGCACCTTTTGGTTAGGGCTGGGGGAAAGAAAACTGATGTACTTCTATATTTTCTTTCCCATTTTAAATCCTGAATCACTATAGGAATCAATAAAGAGGATGATATCATAGAACTTGGTGCATGATTGAATTTGGAGCTTCACAAAGAGTCAGGCAAAATCTTAAGGTTTTGATTACAGAGTTGCTTGGGTCATGGATGATTCATATTAATAAGTAAGAAGAATTGTTAGTTTAATTTTTGGTGTTAAGTTTCAGATGTTGGCAGAACTTTTGGATAGGTACTGATGATCTTGAGTAAATCATTCATAATCAGCAGATGAGAAGAAAAGTAAGGTGAATGTGTAAGAAAGAGATGGTCCTGTCCCAACGAGGTAGGATAGTAGGAAGCTGGGAAAATTCCTTGGCAAGTGGAATGGGGAAACTGAGGCAGAGCTAACAGGTGGCCCAGCAATTTACAGCCAGCTAATAAACTGCAAGATCTTCCCTAACCAGGGACACTGAGAAAAAAATAGTTTACACATTCCAGACTATTCTGGGGTAGACCCATCTCAGTCCTGGTCCCTCTTCAGTGATATTCTGCCAAGGCAAAACTGACCAGAGAATGGCCCTGACCCCTCTACACACTCTATCTGACGTATCAGCATATTAAATGACACACTTGGAAAGCTGATGAATATTCCCCTGAGACCTCTCCTAAAAGTCCTGTCTTTAGAAAACAGGTAAAAACTTTTAAGACGAAGGACCCAGTCCAGGTTCTTCCTTGGGCACACCTCCTTTCTTTCCTTAGGTGTGTGTCTCTGCTTTCTTTCTAAGCTCTAAAGGTTCCGGGGACACTTGCATCTAGGGAAGCAGCAGGCAATGGCCGCTCATCAAAGCTCTCCTTTTGCCTCCGGAGTCCACACAGCCCAGCTGGCTCACTTCTGCCTCTGCGACTTTCTTCCTAAAGGGCCAAGGCAGCTCTGCCTGTGCTCACTCCGGTTGCTAGGATCTTGCCTCTTCTATTTTAAGCTCTTCCTTTGTGTCATTGCCAGCTTTAATAAGTATTATCTCGAAATCACCTGGACTTGAATGGTGAAACCCTTCCTGCACGAAGTCAGGAACCCACACATTCCCGGTCTCTTTCCTGTGACATCCATTGGAAGAATAAAGTGCACTTGTTTTGCCTATTTCTAAGCCTGTTTAGGACAAGATTTTATATGCCTGAGGATGAAAAAGAGAGGGCAGCATTTCACAGTCTTGAAGATAATGAAATCATGACTTTTTTTTTAATGGCCAAGAACGTCATCAATTTATAGATGACAGACAGCATGTTATTAAACTCTTTCTGTGGAACCAATTGGAATCAATATGGATTGGAGGGGAGGGGATGGAAGTGATAAGAAAATCATTCTGAAATGTTCTTTTAAATTATATTCCAGGGGCCAGAGAGAGAGAAAGAAAACTGTTAGTCTGTTAATGGCTATGGGCCAACTAACAAAAGGCTTCTCACATTCTTGTTTTGCTTGTTGGAATTTCAGATTCACTTCCAGTTGGCTGTTTCCGCGGATTGTTTTAGCCGGGCACCGCTGAGCTCCGGGAGCCTCTGCTTGGTTGCTTGCTCGCTCGTGGGCTTTCCAGACTGCTGCCCACAGCTACTCCACAGGAGCAGACATTTCTCTGCGCAGACTCTGCTCTCCCAGAGCTGGCCCTGACTCACTGGCTCTCAACCCTCTCCCTGTAGCTCCTGTAAATGCGTTCATACTACCTCTTTCTTCTGCCTTTCCTCTACTTGTTGGATGAAAGTGCTTGCAAAATTCTGGGACCACAAACATGCCGTTTTTTTCCTACTTAGCCATGTTGCTTGTAGTTGAGACCCTATGCTCCAAGACCAGTTTCTGGCTAACATTTTGAGCTCAATACAACCTTACTTAAAAAATGATTTCCGCCATGGAAGTTAAAGATTTTTAAGTTTAACAGAAGAAACACAAAAATAGGAAATTCAATCAGAGAGCTTCCATGATGTCTAAAATCGGCAAAAATCAGTTGCAGACGTTCTAAATAGTGGGGAATGGTGTAACTTTTCATCTCACAAATACCATCTTTATCCTCTTAAAGAGAAAGCCACAGGCCCAAAATGGTGTCACTTGTGCTAAAAGCCCATGACACCTAGATTTAACATCGGGTCTAATTGTAGTTTCAGCCTCTCCCAGAAACACAATCTTCATCGACCAGTCTGGAATTTCGTGGTCAAGCACCAGTAAGGAAACTGTCCCAGGAGCCCTCTCCATCCGCCATAGAAAGAAGAGGTAATCTTCATGATTAAAAAACAAAACAAACAAAAAAAAACTTCTGCTCTCTTCCCCCAAAGAAAAGACGTCCAGGCCCCAAAATAATGTTTTCTTTTGCTAATAGTCCCTTGGTTAGCTTTTGTTTTTTAACAATTCCGATTATGGCAAAAGTAATGCTGCTAAGTGTTTATTCTCTTGTCCTCAGTGGCCATTGGGGTATGTTGACAAAAACAGGGCAGTGTTAGAACCATCTGCGCCGGTGAAACTTTCCAAACCCTGCATGGGGCCCTCCTCAGGTGTGTCATATCTTCTGCTATTACTCAAAGCGTGTCCCATCGACCAGCAGCAACAGAATCACCTTGGAATTTGTTAGAAATGCAGAATCTCACCCTGGCTGGTGTGGCTCAGTGGACGGAGTGCCTGTCTGCAAACCAAGGAATTGCTGGTCCGATCTGATTCCCAGTCAGGGCACGTGCCTGGGTTGTGGGCAGGGTCCCCAGTAGGGGGTGTGCGAGATGCAGCCACACAGCAATGTTTCTCTCCCTCTCTCTCCCTCCCTTCCCCCCTAGAAATAAATAAATAAAATCTTTTTTTTTTTTAACAAAGTACAGGAGCTCATACCTTATCCCAGACCTTCTGAATTATAATCTGCATTTTAAACAGATCCTTATATGATTTGTGTGTGAATTAAAATTCAGGAAACACTGATGTAGCTAATCAGAAAGTCTATGGAATTCAATATAAAAATCCCTTGTTTTCAATAAATATACAAGGTAGTGGTTCTAAGTCTTTATGGGATCTTTAACTCCTTGGAATGTGCTAAGAACTGAAGTCTCTCCCTGGAAGAAATACACATGTGAACTTGAACATGGCATTTTTGCGTAAAAAGTTTAGAGGAATTCATAGTCTCAAGGTTAAAAGTTAGGATTTTAATTTTCTTCTCTAACCTGGGGGAACACTTTTTAACAGTTCATGTACAAATAGATTGAATGACTAGGGTCTGAACACAACCTGAACCGTTGAGATGTTTGCCTGTGTAGGTTACGTTCATGTGAAGGAACAAACAAACAAAAAAACTAAAAAGTATTTTTTTTCCTAGGAACCTAGTCATCAGCAGTAATTGCTTTTGTGGGTATTGGCAATTAATGTTTCTTCCTTGTGAGGAAAAAAAATGTAACTTAAATATTTTGATTTTTGGTCTGGCCAATGTGACTCAGTTGGCTGTGGGTTGGATACCCAGGCAGGGCGCGTACATAATTTGCAGCTTGGTCCGGGTAGGTAACTTATGGGAGGCAACCAACTGATGTCTCTTTCTCTCTCTCTCTCTCTTCCCACTCCCTCCTGCCCTCTCTGTCTAGAATCAATAAATATATTAAAAATTTTTTTTTATTTTTGTCTTGACTACAATGAAAAGAAATTGCATGCCATACTGGAATTTGAAAGGAAGCCTGGAGGGGGAAAATTCATGCTTAATTTTCAAGCTCTCTGTTGATTATTTTAACACGCTAAGGAAGAGAAGTTAAGAGAATATTTACATCCAGGACCATAGGCGCAGAGTAAAACTTAAAAAAACACTTAAGAAGACAAAAATTGCCTGCTTAAATTTCAATCTGTGCCGTACCTGTCTCTTGTCAATGTTTGCTGACAAATAAAAGAATCAAGCAACCTAAAATCCAGGCATGGAGTATCACGGTAGACATTTAGAGTACAATGGAGTTTGCCTCTCATTTCTTAGTCTCCTACTGTCAATAGTCAGAGAAATGCGGTCCATATTAACAGAGGCTTATTTCTTTAACAATGACAGACACTTCATTTCCTCTCAGTCTTTAAAATAATGCGTCCACGACCACGGATGGTGCCAATACCACTCTGTTTTACTCTTTCTGATTGCCTTGCATCAGCGATATCTGTTTCTGAGGATTACTCATGGATCACCCATAAGTATTCAGAACAATTTTCTGTGGATCTTAATCTTTGCCATATTTGGCTTAGGATTTTGTTTTCTAAAAAATGTTTCCATTTCCTTTTTCCCATTTAGCAGAAGGCTTCTCCGGTTTACCGTTTGGTCTGCCATGACATTTGTAACCTCGTTTAGGTCAGATGGAGCCACCCATATGAAAGGCCTGGTCAGCAAGCTGTAGAACATGACACAAATAGAGGGGTTTAACTCAAAATGGAATTTCCCCTTCATTGATTTTTTTTTAAATTAAGGGTTTTAAAGTAAAGTAAGGGTTTTTTTTTTCCTGTGAAATTGAGATTTTGTTGTTTTGAGGATAAGTCCCCAGACATTTCAATTTGTACACAATTCTTCACATATGTGCCAAAACCCAGAAAAGCCATGTAGTTATGATTCTTTTCTAAACATTTATTCCAGTGAACTTCTGATGGGAGAACTCAAGAGCTGAAAAATTTTTAGCTTTAAGTTAGAGGTAATAAGCTTAGTAAATAATGTTTCAGGAACTGGAATGCATGGCTGGACCCCACCTGACTCCACGAGACCCACAAGCAATTCAACCTTTGTGCCCCGGGAAGACTGCAAGCAATCGAGGTGGTGTGTCTGAGCCATTGTGCCCCAGAGAGAGAAATTCCAATGCCCAGGATGCGGCTCAAGAATCACGGGTCAGCAGATGAAAGGAGGCTAGAAAAATTGCCGGATTGCAGCTTTTATCTGATTTACCTTTTCCATGAAAACCAAACCCCTTGCCTACTTTTTTTTCCCCTGAATTCCAAACCCTTTACCTATACTTTTCTTCTCCTTATAAAAAAGGTCAGCTTGAGATAAAATGTTAAGACTGTCTCTCAGGGTATGTAACCAACTGGCCGGCTGCCCTCTCAGCCTGCTGGCCATCTGAATAAAGTGCTCCTAAGGACTGAATCCTTGTCCCTCCTTAATGGTTCTGGTGGTGAGAGGCAGCTCCAATGCTGACTTTTCTGGTTTCATTTCCAGCTTGAAATGTAGAGGCTAATTTTCCTTAATAGCATATCAAGTACCAGTATCTTCAAATGTTGGTATGTTTTTACATCAAACTCCTACTAATTCACAATTTGATGTCATATATACTACACACTCAAATTTTCGATCTTTCACAACACACGAACAAAGTTACTGGGAAAACTGGAGTACTGCATCAAAGATGTTACAGAGTGTGCAAAATTCTGGCAGGGAGAGCCAAGATCAAAGAGCCCTTTTCTTTAGGAAACAGTTCTACCAAAAACGAGAGAATAGAAGTAATTTAAGCCCTGGATGGTGTGGCTCTGTGAGCGCGGGCTTGCAAACCAGAAGTTCACTGGTTTGATTCCTGATCAGAGCACATGCCTGGGTGGCAGGCCAAGTCCCCAGCTGGGCGGGTGTGAGAGGCAAACTGATAGATATTTCTCTCCCTCTCTTTCTTCCTGCCTTCTCCTCTCTCTAAAAATAAATAAATACAATCTTTTTTAAAAAACTTAAAAAGTACTTTAAAATGTTCAAGGCATTCATTGCACAACTTACTCCAAATTGCCATTTAGTGTGCTTTGTATTATAGAATAGAAAAATGACCACATCCATGGAATGTTAAATGGACTCCCAAGGCAATGAAAGCCTTCCATATTCAATATCCCACTATTTTCTGGTTGTACTAAAAAATAAACGACCAGCAGATGATTTCACCTCTTTTAAAGAAGTATTTACACTAAAAAAAAAAAAAAATGGGATGAGGTGGAATTCCCTCCTTCTGGAACTACTAAGACTCTTGCCTTTACAAGAGAAGGGGCCCCTGCTCTGCCGTCTTATACGGTAGTTATCAGATGCAGCTTCTTCTTCTCCTGCTTCATCCGAGGCTGGACTCGCCTCGTTTTTAGTTTCTCCATTTTCCGCAGATAGATCTTGAGGTTCACGGTTGGCCACTTGGGCCTCTTTTCCCTCAGCTCCCTGTCTTCCCTTTTGTTGGCACTTTTTTGGCTGTAGATCTACCCTTTCCTGCCTCTTTGTTGGGCTTCGTTTTCACATTTGCTGAAGCAGGGTTAGCTGACAGCATCACCACTGTCCTCTTGAGCTCCTCTTCTGTGCCCGGGTGGGCGGGCATTGTGGTGGCAGGCTGCGACTTGCCTAGATTCTTCTCGAACGTGGGCTGCCTGGCCACTTCTCCCAACACCCAGGCTGCTTGGACCAGGAGCAAGGGTGGTGGGAGAATCCGAATATTAAGTTTTAGGTACCCCCTCCTCCAAATTCCCTGAATATTTCATTAGTGAACATTCTTAGAAAGTATTTTCTTTAATGTTTTCTGGAAACTATCTCTTTGAAAATGGGTCATTCACATTTTTTAGCCTACTTCACTAAAGTTTTTTTTTTTTATCCTCACCTGAGGACATTTTTAAATCGCTTTTAGAGAGAGAGGAAGGGAGAGAGAGAAACTTCAACGCAAGAGAGAAGCATTGGCCCTGGCTGGTGTGGCTCAGTGGACTGAGCGCCGGCCTGCAAACCAAAGGGTTGCCGGTTTGATTCCCAGTCTAGGGCCCGTACCTGGGTTTTGGGGCAGATCTCCAGTAGGGGGTATGTGAGATGCAACCATACATTGATGTTCCTCTCCCTCTCTTTCTCCCTCCATTCTCCTTCCCTTTCCCTCTCTAAAAATAAATAAAACCTTTAAAAAGAGAGAGAGAGAAGTATTGATTGGTTTCCCACCTTATGTGGACCAGGGATCCCATGCACTGGGACAGGGGATCAATCTCGCAACCTAGGTATGTGTCCTCACCAAAAATTGAACCCACAACATCTCAGTTAGAGGATGATGCTCTAACCAACTTAACCGGGGCAAAAAGTGTTGTTTTTTTTTTAATTAAATTGTGCTTCCTCGTACTATTCTATTTTTCCAACCACTGGCTCCAAATCTGATGTTATCTTTCTCTTCTATCTCCTGTGATGTCCTGCTGTCCTTCCCTCCTCCCCCATCATTGCTTAGCTAGATGTGAATCCAAGTTATAAAGAGGAGAAAAAAGTTGGCAAACGGCTACAGTTTATTTAAGAGTCTACATTTAAGATAGACCCGGCTTCTGCTCAGGAAGTGACCTTCTCCAATAAACAAGTAGCAGCCCGCTGCTCTGGCCGTTTATCCACAGGAAAAGCATCCAGGGGCTGCTGGGCTGCCGCCTCTAAGCCACTTGGGGACCAACAGATAGGGTCAGAAAAAGGAGAATCATAGACCAAGCACCCAGTTGTGTTTCCTGCTATGGGTGAGGAGGGCAGAAGAGTCAAAAATAACCTTGGCAAGTGAGCAGACTACAGGCAATGTGGTAAATCAGGGCAGGTGTGCCTGGAGCAGAAAGCTGGACTCCTGGAACTCCATAAAGTCCTTCCTAGTAACTAAGTCATCTCATTTCTTTGTTTAAGGGATTATTATTATTATTTTATTCTCATCAATTGAGAGAGAGGGAAAGGAAGAGAGAGAAACATCAATCAGTTCCCTCCTGCATATGCCCCAACTGGGGGTTGAACCCACAACCTAGGCATGTGTCTTGACTGGGAATTGAACCAGTGACCATTTGGTGTATGGGACAATGCTCCAACCAAAGGAGCCACACCGGCCAGGGCTCACACATCTTATTTCTTCAAGGACAAAGCTAGATGCATAGTAGGCTTTTCATACTTATACATTTTTCTATGGTGTTTCCTATTATAATTGTTACTATTTAGGAAAACAATTAATTTGTATTTAATTGTTTTGTGCCTGGTCACCATTTCAAACTCTTTATAGACTCAATTGTATTCCAATACCTCTTTGGATTTCTGCACATAAGAGTGATTTTGTTTTTGTCTTTCCAAAAATTATCTCTTACTTTTGTTTTATTTTTTACTGCATCGCTTTGTACTTCCAGGGCAGTATTAAACAATTTCAATAAATGTGGAACCGTTGCTAACTCCTTGTTATAGAAATGCTTCATCTGATTCTAAGTTGGATACTGTAGTGGGTTTCATTGTGTTCCCCTCAAAAATCTGTTAAAGTCCCGACCTTTGGTGCTTGTGAATGTGCCCTCATTTGGGAACAGAGTCTTAGCAGATGTAATCAAGCTAAGGGGAGGTCCTATTGGGTTAGGGTGGGCCTTAAATCCAGTGACTGTTGTCCTTTGAAAGAGAGGGTGACTTGGAGTCACCACATACACAGAGAGAGAAGATGGTCATGGGAAGGAAGCCGAAGGCAAAAGTTGGAGTGATGACACAGAAGCCAAGGGAAGCCAAGGGCTGCGTGCGTCACCAGCATGACCACAGATCAAAGAGGTCCTACCTGTGAAACAAGATGCTGAGCTGTTCTTCAGAGACAACAGACCAACACTGAAAGTCAGGCATTGGAAGTATGTGCAAAGGAGAGAACTTTGACCTTTAGCTGCACCTGGAACAAAGTCTCACACCCGGCACTCCCCACCCCTACCCGTGGAATCCAAGGACTGGTAAGACAGTACAGGGACTCGGGCCAGCAATGAAAAAAATACTGGATGGCCAGGAAGGCAAGTTAAGACCAGGTGGCCAAGAGGCATGGAAATCACTGTTCCTCATGCTCAGTTTACCAAGGTTTGGCTGCTACACAACCTTTCTGGGATGACTGTAAGGAGCAACAAGGCCCTCTTGCCCCTGTGGGCAAGACAGTTGCCAAGCAACCTGAGAGGAGGAAGAAGTAGCCCCACCCTGACTTGGAAAATTCCCCTCCCAGACTCCTTCACAAGCCCACCTTTTTGTACAAGTCGACTTCGTCCCCAGTTTATAAAAGCACCCAAGCAGGGCCACTCCCCAAGCCAGTCCAGAGGACCTTTCTTTCCTCTGTGGGCCCTCCCTTTCTGCTCAAGCATAAGCTTAATAAAATGTCTGGAAATTCCTCTAGGGTTTCCTCTCAATTTCTATCTTGGGAAAATCAAGAACCACAAGGCAGGTAACACTGGGATATCACTGGGACATCACTGGAACTTGAACACTGGCAGCCTTTCAAAAGTGAAGGGTCTGTTGTTCAGGAAATTCAGGGCTAATGCCCCTAACCATTAATAGCCAAGCTCCAAGCTCCTCCCATTAAACCTTGCCCCACCGACACTTCTGCATATCCGTTCCCCTCTAAACCCAGACACCCCCACCCAAATCCTGGTTTGGGGAGGTCTGGCTTTTGAGCATTAGCTTCCTCTGCTGCTGCGTGGCACCGTTCATAATAAAATAGCCAATCTGTCTCCAGTACAATTCTCTGTGTTTAGTGATTGGCTGTCCCAGCGCCAGGTGACAATATCCAGGGCCTTCAGAGGGGACGTGGCCCTGACAACACCTTCATTTCAAAATTCTAGCCTCCTATCTTTTAAGCTATCTGTTCCTAGAAAACTAATACAGATATTGTTGGTGTTTTAAAAGAGATATTTAGCAAGAATGTGTTCACTTCTTTTTGATTGGGATTGTTAAAAAACAAAATTCAACTAAGTCGATTTGAAGATCTAATTGGCTTTATGAAGTGATTCAGGAATTGGGCAGCGCCCCACCCAGTAACTAGAAGGGCGCTCTGAAAGGTTGTACAACGTGGAGGGGTTTTTATAGGAAGAAAGGATTGTTTGGGGGCCCAGATGTCTTTTCTTTGGGGGAATAAAACCGACGGTTTTTATCTGCAAATTGCCTCTTCTTTCTGTGGGGGACAGAGAGGGCCCATATGAGAGACCGCCTTACCTGTGCTTGACGACAAATTCCCAGACTGGTTGATTAAGCTTATGCTTCCGGGAGGGGTTGAAACTGCAGTTAGATCAGATATTAAATCTACATTTGGTATCCTGGGCTTTTAGCACGAGTGACTCCATTTGGGGCTTGCGGTTTTCTCTTAACATGATGTTTTAGAAAATTACAAGCAATGAATACTATTTTATCCATTGAATACTTGTTAAATACTTATATATTTTAGTGTTTAAATGTCTTTATATATTAATATTCACATAGGTAATTCACATAGGTGAATGTCAATCCATGAATATGATAACAGGTATACAGTCTGGATTTTGGTTTTTATATTGCAGGCTTTCTTCCTCTTTTTTGCTTGGCACTGCCCTCCCCTTCTGCTGCCCTTCCACCTACATCACCCTGACCCACGTAGCCTGGTAACTGTTCGATATTTTTCTCTTCGTGCTCCACCATACACATAACTCGTATGTGCTACACATATATTTACAAATAAACAGATATTGCATAACACATTCATATACACACATAAATGTACAGGGATTTTCTCTGTCTGCTTTTCAGAAATGAAATACCACACATGTGATGGTCAATTACACGTGTCCATGTGTTTTATATCAGACACTGACACAGGTGGTGCTGTGAAGGTATGTGGCACACATGGTAAAAATCCATAATCAGTGACTTTAAGTAATATCTAGATAATCTCAGGGGGTGTGGCCTTATCCAATCAGTTGAAAGGCCGTAAGGGCAGAACTGGTACTTCAGGAAAAAGAAGAAATTCCGCCTGTGAACTGGAGCTGCAGCCTGAGCCAGAGGCTTCAGGCTGCCCTTGCTGATGGTCCGCCCTGTGCGTTTTGCGCGAGCCTCGCCAGCCTCCACAATCCCGTGAGCCAACTCCCGCGATAAATCCCCGGGTGGGTGGGTGTCCCTGCTGATTCGGTTTCCGTAGTTGAGTCCTGAGGGATACCATACACTTGTTTTCATTTTGCCTTTTTTATACAATAATATTTCTTGAAAAGAGCCCACTGATGCAGTTATGGTTCCTTTTCTCGAATCGGTGCGCATTGTTCTGTGGCGTGGATGTACCATTACGTTTTGATTACCGTCAGTTTTATGCCATCATGAAAAATGCTGCGTTACAGACCTTATATTGGTGCTTTTTTCCTTTTAGATAGAATCCAGAATGGAGACGGCCGAGTTAAACAACTACATAAGTAAGTATCTCCTAAAATATGTATCCGTATGTATCCAGATGTATGTATCCATACTTAATTTTAATCGACATTACTACCTTGCCTTCCGATACGACGGCAACAATGCCTAATGCCATTGGCATTATGTGACAGTGCTCTAACAATAGGTGCTACTTTTTTAAAAACTTTTTTCTGATGAATGTAAAGTAATATCTAATAGTTAATTTCTATTTCCTTGATGCTTAAAGTTTGCAAACCTTTTAATCTGGTTTTTAAAATATTTTCAGATTTTGTTTACTTATTTTAGAGAGAGGCGAAGGGAGGGAGAAAGAGGAGGAGAATACCACCCATGTGAGAGAGAGACATTGATCGCTTGTGTCTCATACACACGCTGACCGGGGACCAAAACCACCACCCAGGTATGTGCTCTGACTGGGAATCCAACTCGTGACCTTTTGTTTTGTGGAGCAACGCCTGACCCACTGAGACGCACCGGTCAGGGCTCTGGTATGCTTTCGGGCATTTGGATTTGCTCTTCCCTGTTATTTTATGAATACCCTTTGTCTATTTTACCGTTGGGTTGTTTGCTTCTTTTGAAAACTTTATAGGCAATTACTTTTTTGTTCTCTGTATAGCAGAAATGTCAATGTATTGTTTGTGGACTTTGTTTATAGTCTATATGCCTGTAGTTTTTATTTACATGTAATTAAAATATACCTATTGTTTCCATTATAGCTTTTTTTTTTTTTTTTCCATTAGAGCTTCTTGGTTTCAAGTCATGGTGAACAAGCTTAGCAATGTCTCTAGAAGAGATGGTACACAGCGTATTCTAGATTGTTTTGGAAGATTTTTATTGTTCAATGTTATACTTTGGTCTTTAGTATTTTTGTTGACATTATGTTTACCTAAAAAAACCTAAGAGACTTTGGTAAATCTTAATTATATTATAAATAAATGGAGATTAAATTCTCCTTTTCAAATTCTTAACCAATTGAAAAATTTTCTTGACTTATAATTGTCAGAAATCCTAAAAACAGTATCAACAGCTTCACAGAGGCATAACTGATACCCATTAAACTGCACATGTTTAAAGTGGGCAACTTAATGAGCTTCGAAATACTCAAATGTGCACGTCCGTGAATCTGTCACCACAATCAAAAACAGGACACAGTCATCGTTTTCAAAAGTTTTGTTTTTGACCTTTGTAGTTCCTCCCCAGACAATCACTGATCTGCGTCTTAGTACTGCTGATTAGTTTGCATTTCCTAGAATTTTACATAAATGGAATCATAAAGCGGGTGCTTTTTTGTTTTTTTCTTTTGGTCTGGCTTATTTTACTCAGCATAATTATTTTGAAATTAATTTATGTTGTTGCATGTGCTGATAGTTTATTTCTTTTTATCTCTCCATTGTATGGATATAACAGGATTTACTTACCTATTCACCTGTTAATGGACATTCCATTCAGTGTCAGTTCTAGAGCAGGGTTTGAACATTGAGATGAGGCTTTTCCACATGCTTTGCATTCGTGTTTATTACCTGTATGGGTTCTCGTGTGTACGATAAGCAGTGTGATTCAAGAGAAGGCTTTTCTACCCTTAGTGCATTCATAGATTGTCTCTCCTATCAAAACATTGCAATATTTAATGAGGTATAGCTTCTGCCTGGAGATTTTTGCACAGTCACTGTATTTAGAGGGTATTTCTCAAATACAAATTTCCATTTGCCATAGAATGCTTTCTCACCTTCCTGACATGCTCGTAGAGTTTAGTTTCAGTATGAATTCGCTGGTGTCTGGTGAGGCTTGACTTCGGAATAAAAGCTTTCTCGTACTTATTACAGTCAGAGGATTTCACTCTTGTATGGACTAGCTGATGAATAATGAGGTTTTTTCCTTTTGGCTGAAGATTTTCTACATTCATTACATTCCTAGAGTTCTACCCCTTCCCCTCCCTCCCGCCCCCCTGAGTATGAACATTTTTTATCTTTAATGAGGTATTGCTTCTAGCTAAAGACACTTTCACATTATTTCATTCAGGAGTTTCTTTCCAGTATGAATTTTCTCATGATCTGTGAGATCTGAGTTTTTACTGAAGGCTTTCCCACTTTCTTTATATGTACAGGGTTTCTCTCCAGCATGTCTTCCATGGTGTCTGCTGAGTCTTGACGTTTGAATAGAAATTTTCCCACATTCATAAGCTTTCTTCTTAGAGTGATGAGTATGAAGTTTTTCTGTTACAGCTGAAGGCCTTTCCACATTTAGCACTTTCACGTGATTTCTAACCTACATGCATTTTTAAATGCAGAGCGAGGGACGAGATTCAAGAGAACACTTGGGCCCTGACCAGTGAGGCTCAGTTGGTTTGGTGGTGTTCAGCACAACGAAAGGTCACTGGTTCGATTCCTGGTCAGGGCACATGCCTGGCTTGTTGGCCAATCCTGGTCGGGGCAAGTGCAAGAGGAAACTGATCAATCTTCTCCCTCCCTTCCCCTCTCTCTAAAAATAAATAAAATCTTTTCAAAAATTAAAAAAAGAGCACTCTTAGGGAGAGAGAGGTAGAGAGAGGGAGGGAGGGAGGGAGGGAACACTTGACTACTACATTCAGCACTCATGAATGCACGCTCTCCATTATGCATTTTCTCATGATCTCTGAGGCATTGCTTCAGGTTAAAGGTTTGTCCACATTCATTATATTCGTAAGTTTTTCTCCAGTATGATTTTTTTAATGTTTAAGGAGATTTGATTTGGCGGGAGGCTTTCTAACATTCCTTCCATGCCATGGTTTCTCTTTTGTATTAATTTGCAGGTATATGTTGACACTGTATTTCTAAGAGAAAACTTTTCTCACAATGATTACTCTTCTCTTTTACGTATTGACTTTTAGAGAGAGAGAGGAAAAAGGAGAGGGGGAGAGAGAGAGAGAGAGAGAGACATCGATTTGTTGCTCCACCCATCTATGCACTCATTGGTTGCTTCTGGTAGCTACCCTGCCAGAGATCAAACTGGCGACCATGGCCTGAAACTTCCGCACACAGGGTTGACACTGTTACCAACTGAGCTACCCGGCCAGGGCACAGTGATTACTCTTAAATGAGATTCTGCAAATGAGAGGGACCACAGTACGCTCACTATATCCATGGTAGTTCTTGCTTGTAGAGCAACATTGCTTGGTTGCTTCCCATTTGCACTCCAGTTGGGGATGGAGACTTCAGCCTAGGTATGTGCCCTGACCGGGAATAGAACCCACAACTTTTCGGTGGATGCTTCAACCAACTGAACCACCCTGCCAGGGACTTTTAAAAATTAAAATCCATTTTTTAATTGGATTGTTTGTTTGGTATTGAGTTGCATAAGTTCTTCACATGTTTTGATTGTTAACCCCTTTTTAGAGCTGTTGTTTGCAAATGTCTTCTTCCATTCGATTGGTTGCCTTTTTGTTCTGTTGATGGTTTCTTTTGCTGTGCAGAAGCTTTTTATTTTGACACAGTCCCACTCATTTATTTTTGTCCCTACTTCTCTTGCCTTTGGGGTCAAATTAATAAAATGTTCTCTGCGACCAAGAAAACATAATAATTCTCGCTCGCACAGCCTCCCTCGTAATGAAATCTAAATTATGGTCTAAAATTTTCAAACTGAATCATATTCATAAAGGTGTTTTCTTTTTCTTACTTTTTAAAAATGTATTGATCTGAGAGAGAAAGAAAAAGGGAGAGAGGGAGGGGTGAGAGAGAGAGCGCGTGCGCCATTGATTTTTGTTGTTCCACTTATCTGTGCGTTCACGGGTTGCCTCTTCTGTGTGTCCCCTTGGGGACTGAACTCGCAACCTTGGCGTATCAGGATGATGCTCTAACCAACTGAGCTACCCAGCCAGGGCCACAAGGGTGTTTTCTTAAAGTAGCAATGTTTGATGGAAAATACGTTTCCATGTCATACATTTTCTGTCTTTTTTCCTTGACTGTATTTCATGGGGAAAGATACAACTTGGTTTAAAGTCTTCATGTTGCTTCTCTCTCTTCCTATTAACGTCCCAGGCTTTTTCTGGGCAACTCCTCCTTTATAATTCTTTCTCCAACGCCCACGACTCCAGCTGTTGGGACTGGAAGTCATATCCAGTTTTGTGACTTGAGATCTCTGGGAGTCTGGGCCACAAACAAAAGCAGATGTCCCTTAATGGCGAGTTCTTTTGAAAGTCACTTATTAGTTTCAAGTGCATTTCATTGTCAGACAACTGACATGACATACTTTTCTTAAAAACAATGTCTCTGCTCCAAATAAATGAAGGTCAAAATAAATGAAGAGCTCGTGGTGATATCAGTCCCACTTGTCCTAGCCCTGGTGTGTGGATGGAAAACAGAAGGCAGTTGTGATGACAGGTGATAGACCCGAATTGCCTAACTTGTTAACACTTTCCCATTTCTAAACCATCCTTAAAGAAAATCAATGTGGGGTCACACCATCCTCTGGTAGTTCAGCAGATCAGTCGCACCACCGGGATTCACATTTTCACCACCAGTGAAGAACTGGTGGGCTTTGAAATTAGCGAGGCTGTGCTCCATTTGCTCTACAGCCCCCGTCATCAATGGCTTTACTATTTCTGGACTCTGCACTTCAAGGTTCCCTTTGATTGATTTCAGGTCATCTTTGATATACTTCTTTCAGGCTTGTGCCCTGACCAGGAATCGAACAGGCAACCCGTCGCTTTGCGGGATGACACCAAACCAACTGAGCCATACCAGTCAGGGCTATGGATAATTCTCGCTTGAAAAAAATTTAAGAATTGTTACCGTTGCTGCCAAATATTTTTTCTTTCTTTCCAGAACTCCTTTTTCTTATCAGTGTGCTTTCCTCTGTAATGATGAACTCTTTAAACCTTCGTAGATTCCTCACTCTGTTACGCATTTTTTCAAAGGTCTTTTAAAAATAGCACACACAACATTCTAGTCATTTTTATTGGCCCATGTTATCTGCTACACTATTGGCAGCAGCTGTCGTTCTTCACCTCTCGCTCTTTCGGTAACTCCTGAGTTTCCTGACCCTCCCCCGAAGCTGCTTCCACCTCCATTTCTCCAGATCCATAGGTGATCTTTTTTTTTTTTTTTTAATTGATGAGAGGGGAGGGGGGGGAGAGAGAGAGAGAGAGAGAGAGAGAGAATTCGTTGTTCCACTTATTGATGCATTCATTGGTTGCCTCTCATTTATGCCCTGACCAGGGATCCAACCTACAACCTTGGCATATCAAGACAATGCTCTAAACAACTGCACTACCTGGCCAGGACGCAGGTTATCTGTCTTTATCTTTCCTTACCCTCAGCAACATCGGCTGCAGCTGACTACTACACTCTTTCTTCCCCTGGCTTCTAAGACACCACCTTCTTCTATTCTTCTGTTTTACTGGCCTTCAGTGTCTCTTTTTGGCTCTTTCCTGTGTCTCACCTCTAAGTTCAGCAGCTCTCATCTAATCCTCACGATGACCTTACCAAATTAGGCTTCGTGTAATCCCATGTAAATACAATTTATTGCCTGATGAATTCTAAAATTGTACTGTAGCCCGGATCTCTCCTTGAGTTCTAACTGCCCCATTTCTCCAGCTGGATTTCTAAAAGATATTTGAAACTTAGCATGAGTGTGATAGAACTCTTACTGATCTAGCCATTTCTCAGCTAAGGCTTCAACAGTTACTTAGTCACTCAAGTCTCAACTTTATCACTCCGTTGTCATCACTAGAAATCTACACGCTGTCCCATTAGCTCATCCATTCACAAGTTCTGTGGCTTTACTTCCAAAATACAACTGTTCCTACACTCCTTCCCATTTACTCTATTTTACTCCCCATTTTAGTCAAGATTACCATTGTTTCTTGCTTAGAGCTTGACAAACAGATCCCTTACTGCCCACCTTGTCTTTGTTTCTTATCCCCTCCCCATACATAGAGCAGCCAGAGGTTTCTTTTTTCTTTTTAATATTTTATTTATTTATTTTTAGAGAGAGGGGAAGGGAGGGAGAAAGAAGGAGAGAAACATCAGTGTGTGGTTGCCTCTCATGAGTCCCCCATTGGGGACCTGGCCCACAACCCAGGCCTGTGCCCTGACTGGGAATCAAACCAGCAACCCTTTGGTTTGCAGGCTGGCGCTCAATCCACTGAGCCACACCAGCCAGGGTTGTTTTTGGTTTTGTTTTAAGTGGTGTCATATCCCTGCTAAAAACCACCAATTACTTTAAATTGCGCTTAAAATACAATAACAACTCTATTACTATAGACTTTAAAGCCTTATAGGGTTTGGTCCTTGCCTATTTCCCCAAGTTTTCTTGTAGTATCATACTCCTCTTCTTGTGTTCCAGTAACTCTGGCCTTCTTACTGTTTTTCAGTGTGTTAGAGTGAAAGATCCTTAAAGGCAGGGATTTTTAATGTGTTATGTTTTCTCAAAGCACCGAGGACAGTGCGTGGCATATCCTCATCATTCAAGGAAAGAAGGAATTAACAGGTGCATGCCAGGGTTTTTTTTCCCTTCATGCCTTTATACGTGCACTTCTCTCAGACTAGAATGCTCTCCAAGATCTTAACATGGGTGGCTTGTGTCCATCATCCAAGTCTTAGCTCAGATGTTAGTATCTTGGAAAGGACTTCTGTGACACCCTATTTAAATTGCCAGCGTTCCCTTCCCTTTTGCATTTTCTCGCTTTGTTTTCTTCATAGCACCAACCATCACCTGGAATTATCTTATTTTCTTCTGTTGCCTCCACTAGAATATAAGGTCCATGAGAGCAGGGACTTTTTGGAGGAAGGGTCCCCACTCTATCCTCATTGTTTAGAACAGTGGCTGGACGTAGTACACAGTCAATAATTACTTATACACTGAAAAGGGTGGATTTTACTGTGCGTAAATTATAAAAAATATTTTAAAAATTTATATAATGTGCAGATTCCTGTGTTTCACAACAGATCTTCTGAATAAAATAAATCTCTGGGGTGGGTCCTATCTGTAATATTTGTGCAATCTAAAGTTTTAGACCATTTCCTTAGTCCATGACGTTGAGCTGGACCTCCGGTCCGTATGGTCTCATTGCCTAATGGCAAGTTTCCCTTCTGGGTTCCTTGGTGTCATTTTTGGTCCGCAGACCTCAGCTGGGACCATTCCAATTCATCAGAGAGGCTGTAATAATGTCAAATCTCAGAATGGGGGGAGCTCTCTCTAGAGGCCAAGGGATAGAAGCGTGGACCTGCCAGACCTCTGGCATTATTTAACCAGGCAGTAAAAGGGGACATCAGAATGACTCTTAACCGACAGTCTTCCCTAAGGCATCTGACTTTCAGATCCAGTGAAGAGCTACTAGTATCTCTTACTATGAATGGGAAACTCTGCCTCATCAGGCCCCAAATGACACTTCTTTGCAATTAAATTCCCCAAGTGTTTACTGATAGCCTTTAATACAAGTCCAGTGCTGCCTGCACAGGAGTCTCTGGAGGAAGAAGACACGGTGTAGTTACAAAGTTGGTTACAAAGTAGTCAACCATCTTGGAGTTTTAAAAACATCATGTTCTCCCATTCTTTCAACTTTGTTTCCAGTTAAAAAAAAATAGAAAAGAGGATACTGTTGAGTGAATTTTACAATCTCCTTCCCCACCCGGATTTTTCTACTTTTTTTCTTGGTAAGCCATAGTTTAGAAATTTGATGCATTTTCGTAATTTAAGTTCTAGTGTGCTATTTTACACGTAAATCTCATTTAATCTTCAAAATAACGTAGCCAGGTAGATGTTACGGATGGGCACGCTTCCGGAAGGCAGGAAGTTTCTCGGTCTCTCCAGATCTAGTTGCCATTCACATTGGGGGTAACTAGAGCCAGGTTTCTTGCTCCAAAGCTTGAGCTTATTTCTATGCACTGGGTGGCCCTTTGAGAAGGCAATTTTAAGGGACGGTAGTGTATGGAATCCTGAGGCTAAGAAAGTAGTTAAATCATTGGTTGACCAGTGTTGAATAATACTTCACATTCCCGAAAAATCATTTCCTTTTTCAGAATGTAAGAGGGGTTTGGAAGGGAAAGAACAGAGTCGGCGGGTCAGAGATGGAAAGCGCGGACAGCCCCAGAGCAACCCCAGAGCCCGAGGCCAGGAAGTGGGCTCCCGCGCGGAGCACCAGGACACGGGGCCTCTCGGGTGTGGGGGGCTGGTTTGGAACCCCGACCCACAGCAGCCTCTCTACCTGGGACCGGGAGGCCGCCGTTTACCCGTCCCGAGCCCGCGGGACGCTCAGAGACCCGTCGACTCTGAACCTTAGGAGTCGGCTTCTCTGATTGGCTTAGAGTGTGAACGCAGACGAACGCTGACCGAGACTCGCTCTTTGATTGGGTTTTAAAGGAACAGCAGAGCACGAAATAAAGAGGCCTTCAGTCATTGGGCCATTGTGTGCATCTCCTTTTGGTTTCTCTGCCGACTGAATTAGCGTCTCGGGACCTTCGTCATAAGTCTTAAATCTGGGCCTGTCAGTTTGCCCCAGCATTACTCGTCTCTAGGATAGGCATGGGGTTTACAGAGTCAGCCAATCACATAACGCCGAGATCAGGTTGCTAGGCAGATTATGGTAATGACGCCCCGCCTTTTATGCTGCTCCCACTCTGCGGCGGGAAGAACCACCTGGAGGTGGCGGGGGGGGATTGATTTCCATCACCCCTAGGGAGAGAGGATCGGGGACCCGCTGATCTTCCAGCTCCCCTCACCCAACATCGTGTAAGTACCTACAGGATTAAGGGAACCGGATAAGCCGGCGTCCAGAGTACCCCATCGACTGGGAGGGTGTTTCGTCTTTGCTTAGTCCCACCCAAAATGGCGCCAAGCTCTTTCCGCGTCTCAGAGCCCGGCCGGGGCCAACCGACCGCGGACCCGGGTGGGGGGGGGATTGATGGTGGTGGTGGTGGGGGGGAGAAATCCCGGCGGCACCGCCCGATGGTACAGTCCAGCCAGGGCTGGGACGCGGCACCTCACTCGGGGTGGGGGGGGGGTCAAACATCTGCACCTTCTAAGGGGAAAGGGGCAAAAACCCCTAGAGGAGTCCCTCCTGGCGCTGCGTTCCGCGATGGCCTCGGCGCCGCTTCGCCCCTGCCTTCCCCACGCGCAGCCGCCTCCCTGCGACCCCGGAGTGGCTCGCGTGCTCCGCTGGCCGCGCGCACCTCTCCTCCCCTGCTCGCATTGGTTGGGCCGGGACGGCAGTTGGGCGCCCGGCGCGCTCCTGCGGCGGCTGTTGGGCGGGCGCTCGGGGTGCTGCGGGGTGTCTCCGGCGGCTGGGGCCGGGGGACGACGCGGGGGCGGTGTCGCGGCACCGGCCTTTGGGGCCGGTGGGCAGGAAACCCGTTCCTTGAAGGGCTCCACGGGAGGAGCCCCTTGCTTTGTCTTGGGAGGCCGCGCCGCCACCTGCCATTGATTGCCGGTGTCCCATTCCTTATTTACAATTTGGCGTCACTGGGACCGGGGAGGCCCTGCTTGGAGGGGCTTGGAGATGGCCCTTTGGGGGTCAGTCTCCGGAAACAGTGGCCCGGGGTGGGCTGGGCGGAGCTGAGGTCCACCTGCGCTGTATGTCGAGTGCAAAGGCGGGAGTCATAGGCCTTTGGGGAGCCGCTCGATGTTACAGTTTCGAGCCGATCATCAGCTTTCATTAAGCATTTGTTAGTCCGCAGCCAGGCATTGGGTATTCTGTCTCCTAAGTGAACGCACAGCTGTTGCATTTCATGTGCGTGCGTGTTTAGCCTGGCTTGGATTTGCTGGGTTTCCGTCGATTTTCAGTCGATATTTGTGTACGTTTAAGCACAAGGAGGGCTGGTTGGGGTTGCTGTCATCGAGAATTAAATGTGTGATGAGTTCCACCCAGCTCAGTCCTGTCTAATTCGCTTGTTCAAATCTTGCCCGGCTGGCTCATCACCCTTCAGAGTTCTTTCAAACTCCACGGTATTTACCTTTACTAAAACCAAAGTCACTCTGGATTGTTTCGTGGCCTTTTCCTGACCCGTTCCTTTATTGCTTTAAGGCCATCGAAGGCAGGAAGGTGTATTGGATCTTTTTATACTCTCCTACCCCCTCCACCCCCAGCACCACAATGGCCTCTACCTTCGTGGATTTACAATACTTTTATGTTGCTGTAGAATTGAGAAACAAAAACAAAGGATTGGTTGGAGCAAAGCCAGGTCTAAAGCAGTGTTGATTCACACTGGTGTATTTAGGAAGTAATTTAATAGGTTTACTCTTTTCATACGTTGAGCCAAAATTGTCATAAAAGGAACTATTTTAAAGTGTAAAATTTAGGAGTAGATTTACATTTTTAAAATTTGGACCAAGACATTTTCTCTACCTTGTGACTCCTATTACACATTTATTCCTTGAGCACCCACTCTTAGCTCTGCTGTTTTGCAAGGGTGCTAAACAGCTGTTTTTCTAAATAAGCCATTTTCGGTTTAATGTTTTGTAGCGTGCTCTAGCGCATATTAATGTGTGCATTGTATACGTATCGCGCATGTGAATGTAGTCCAGTATGTATCATAAATAAGGCAAAGTCCCTCACTTTGAAGGGCCCTGCAGGCTTTTTACTTCGGATTATGGTGATATAAGGGAGCACATATCAATCCAACATAGTCATAAATTGATTGACACCGCTTCAATTTCCACTTGTATAAATTAATTTTTTTCTGATCATTGTAGAAAACATAGAAAATGGAGAAGAAATCACCTAAAGTACAATTACCAAAGATAATCCCTGCTGATACTTTGCTGTGCTTCAAATCTTACGGGTGCATAAAAACATTTCTACAAACTTGTCCTTACGGTACATGGTTTTTGTATCTATTTGTAAAAAAATACGTAGATACTTTATGATTTCAGTGATAATTTGCCACTTTCAGTAGTTTCCCCCATTAGTTGAAGGGGGTATCGTGAAATGCTTCGAATTAAAAGAATTAGAATATTTTATTCATTTTACCACTTAAATGCATAACCTAATGGGATAGGTTTCTGAATAACAAGCAGAATTGTTCAAAGAGTTGAGAAATATGAGCTCTAATTTTGATTTTCTTAATACTTTTACAGCGCAAGTACTGGTAAACTACATAATTTCATTCGGTAAAAATAGTAAACTATTAAACATCTTGTCTCTGCAGTGTTTGTATTGTTTAGTCAGAGTTTGTTTTAAAATAGAAGGCTGATGTCCTTTGACCTATTACCACTAAAATACATGGTTTTCCCCACCCCACCGCCTTTTGAAAACGTGTAGACACGCCGTGTCCAGCAATTTGTTTGTTTTTTTCACAAGCAGAATTTGTTGACTACTGTTTAAATCTGTTGTAGGTACTTTGATAGATGTGCTTTAAATTTATCCTAGCAAATGAGAATTTGGTCTGGTGTAGCAACAACAGTCGTGAGTTGAGAAAAAGCAAGTGTTTGCTACAACCACGTCTTTGCAGAAGGATTCTGCTCAAATTCTCCTGGAGGGGTAAGGGCAGGAAGGTGAAGGGGTGTTTTTTTCTGACTTTATTATTTTGGTCACTCTCTGTTGAAGCCTTCCTCTCCCTCTTCTGGTATTATAGTATTTACATGATTTAGTTGAATCATTACTAAAGGGTATCTGGCCGCTGTCCTTTTATTATCAATGTGGTAACCCTAGTTCCAGACTTAATGTGTAACATTCTGAACTGGTGCCTTTCCAGTTTATTTCCTCCAGCTCCTCTGTGACATTGATACTTCATGGCTGGTACTGAAACATTCTTTCCAATCCCTTTGCAAAATCCTGCAGTGGCTGTCTATGGCCCATACCTGTGTTTTAAATTTGTTCCGATTGTGGAAAGCACCTGGACGTAGGTTTTTTCCGATAACTTTGAAATAATTTAGAGAATTGGAAGGGGGTGAGAAAATGGAGAGGGAGGTGGGAAGTTATGGATAATCCTAAATCACAAGTGTAGCAAGGGCAGTTAGCATTTGGTGAAATCGGTCATAAAATCAATACTGCTAAAATGACATGATTGTTTGTTACTCATTTCTTAGTTGAACTCTCATTTTAATGTGAGAATATTGGAGCTACATACTCCCCTTTTTTTAACCCATGCCCTTGACTGACAGCGCCTGGTTGCCATCCACAGCCTCTTTCCTGCTGTGATTTGGAGTAGCTGTTCCGTAGATCTGAGCTGTCCACTATGGTCTGCGGAGCACTTGGAACATGGCTAATGCTGCAAATATGAAATACATGCCTGATTTGAGATTTAGTATGAGAAAGCCCCAAATACTTCTAGTTCTAAAATATTGGTTAAGTGTTGAAATGGTATCTTGCATATATTAAGTTAAATAAAATATAATGCATTTAGCCTGTTTTTTAAAAAGACTTTATTTATTTATTTTTAGAGGGGAAGGGAGGAAGAAAAACATCAGTGTGTGCTTGCCTCTCGCATACCCCATACTGGGGACCTGGCCTGCAACCCAGGCATGTGCCCTGACCTGGAATGGAACTGGCAACCCTTTGCTTCGCAGGCTGGCACTCAGTCCACTGAGCCACACTAGCCAGGGCTAATTCAGTCTGTTACTTTTAAAAAATTTACAAGTACATGTGGCTTGCCTGTGTGTTTATATGTTTTTTTTGAACAGTGTGACCTTGGACAGTCCAGTAGGGGTGAGTGTTCCCAAGTAGCACTGTCATCATACAGGTTTTTTTGTTTTTATGTTTATTTTTTTGTAGTATCTTTTTGGTTCTTCAGTTTCTACTAGTAGATGTATCTGATTATTTTAGTGCTTATGTTCACTCTCACAGAAGCATTATTATTCATTTGAAGAACACCTTAATGTTAAAACTACTTCCAGATAATTGACTTAACTGTTATTGAATTAATATATTCAATTAATCACTTGAACTTAAAATAATAAAATGACAACTGTTGAGCACATAATCTTTTAACAAAACGGTTGAGCTAAGCATAAGCAACTGAACTTTCCCAGACTTGGTCTGTTACTTACTCATTGACTTAAGTAAATTTTTTTTAAACTGGTTTGAGAGAGAGAGGAAAAGAGAGAGAGAGGAGAAACATCGATTTGTTCCATTCAGTTACGGACTCCTTGGTTGGTGCTCACGTGTGCCCTGATCAGGGATCAAACCCATGACCTTCGCTGTCAGGACGATGAGTTAACCAGCTGAGCTACCTGGCCAGGTCCTGATTTTTATCATGTACCATTTTTCAAAGATTTGAGATCGATTTCTGGGAAGAACTTAAAACTGAGAAAATCAAGCTGATAAATGTTTCTCCTGCGATTTAAGAAAAGGCCATATGAGTTTCACTCTGTGTGTGGAGCTCTGTGGACCAGCTTGTGGGATAATTGTCCTTTTACACGCAGTTAAAGGACCATGGCCTGCAGATAAAAGTATTCTTTTCCACCTGTGTTCGAGAACACTGACCGTTCGCCCTAATTGACCTTTGTAGGTGTATTCTCTTCACTAGCCTCCACGGAGGTTGATACGCTGTAGCACTGACATAACAGCGTGGGCTGTGGGGATGGAGGGACCTATTCATAGCTCAGCTCAGTGGACTGTCTGTGACCTCGGGCCCGCTACTTCTACATGCCTTAGTTTAGCAAATCATTAATTAGTTTCCTTGTTAATGGGGATAATAATAGTACCAATCCTCTTAGACTAGCTAGGAGAATTGTTACTGCACACCACAACAGTAAAAATGGCTCAGTGACAAAGCACATTGTCATCAGCGGCTCAGTAACAGTGGCTGAGTTTTGGACCCCCTGCTTCGCCAAATTGGTCTTCCCATTGTCCCTACAGCGGTCACGAGCTCTCCTTCGTGTTTGCACGCCTTCGTTTCTTAAATGGATGGAATATTTGTCCTTTCTGCCCACTCCTTTCTCCTCCCCCAGTCCTGCCCACTGAGATCCCTTCCATCCTTCTAGAGCACTGGTCGGTAAGCTTTCTCGTGCAGAACCAGGGAGTAAATATTTGTGGCCTGTGGTCCCTGTTGCAACCACTGGCCTCCACCCCTGTAGGGAGAGAGTGTGGCTGTGTTCCAATTCAACTTCAGCCTGGAGCGACGGGACTCACACATGTCATGACATATTCTTCTTTTGAGTTTTTTCAGCTATTTTAGTTTTAAATTTTTTTGATTTCTAGTTTCTTTTTGTAATTGTATTTTTTCCATTGCATTTATTCCCTTCATACCTCCCCCCCAACCCCCACCATCACCGCACCGTGGTTCTGGTTCGTGTCCAGGAGTGCTATTTCCTTTTTGCTTGATCCCTCCACCTCCTAATCCCCACCCCCCAATGCTCCCCAGAGCTGTCAGCCTGCCCTCCATCTCTGAGTCTGTCTCTGTTTTGCTTGTTAGTTCAGTTTGTTCATTAGAGTCCTCATATGAGTGAAATCACATGGTGTTTGTCTTTCTCTGACTGGCTTATTGCACTTAGTTTAGCATAATGTTCTCCAGGTCCATCCATGCTTTCGCCAAATACTACTCGGCCATAAAGAAGAAGAAAATTGTCAACTATTTTAAAAGGTAAACACCGAGTCTTAGCTCACAGGCCACACCAAAACAGGTGTCCCGCGGCCCATGGGCTCTAGTTTGCCAACCCCTGAACTAGAGCAAATTAAAAGCACGTGTTCCTCCCTGCTGACCATCATACTTGAAAGTGATTTTTTTAGTCTGTAAATGTCCTACAGCGTTTTTGTCCTGCTTTGTTGCAATAGTAACATTTATTGATTATTTAATTTGTATCCTATAGCAAGGATTTGTGCTTATTTCTTGCTTCCTAAACATGTTATAAATTCCTCAAAGCTGTGGATATTTTTTAGCCCCCCTCATATACAATGCCTTTCACTTAAAAGTCTAAAAGTTTTGGAGGAGTAAAGGAGTGAGTACCATTAACTTAAGACATTCAGAGTGATTACTGAAGTTTTCTTCCAAATTCTTATTTTCGTACCCCTATCCTACCCACCATTTTCTTAGCATTGTTCCAGATTTCGGGGCCAGGCTGTCGGGGGTTATTTTCAGTCTTGCCGCAGACCTGGCAATGAATGTTCTGGTAGTGGGACAGCTGTGACTGTCGCTTCGTGTTTGCCTCACACTCTGTGTCCTTTCTAAGGCACCTGTTTTTGTTTCCCTCTTAAAGCGTGGCCTTGACAGAACATGGGTAGTGACTGCCTCACACAGGGGAAGGAGGAGACAGAAGTTTAGTGAGTTACGTGAGGTGGGAGCTTACGTTAGGAAGCAGGTGTTTGTGTTTCTCAGTCTCAGGAGCTGGCATGTATATTGATAAGATTTCAGTCTCCTACTCATCTTTTATTCGTCTTCTCTTTCATTCGTTCTCTCTTGAATCTGATGAAATTACTCTGGATTTTATGTGCTTCATAATTTGTTTAGTATAAGGACCTGTGACTAATAGGTGTTTAGGACACTTGTTATGGCACATGTTTTCTCAAGTATGTTGAACCTGTTGAAATGACATATGACATAACCACAAAATAGTGACCCTAGGTTTAAAACTTAATTATGTGGCGTTAATTGTGCTTTGATGAACTTTGTTTCATTTAAACATTTTAAGAAAGTACATATTCATATTTATACATACTTATTCCAAACTCTAGATATTTCATCAAAATATGTTTTTAAACATTTTAAAAATACTATCTTTTTTCAGATTCATGGATTTTCAACTGTTGTAAGCTGTAGGAGATGTATTTTAAGTTTAACAAAATATGTATAAGATCTTTACAGGAAAAATTGTAAAGCTTTATTGAGTTAGTTTAAACAAAACCTGAGTAAGTGGAAAGACACACTGGTTTGAGGATTGGCAGGTGCCACACTGAGGGGTCAGGTGTTTGGAAACTGACTTACACATTGAATGTGATCCCAGCAGCTTCTTAAAAACTAGACAAGCCAACACTAAAATTTGTGTCAGGGCCCAATAAGTGGCAAGGTACTCTTGAACAAGAAAAAGACACTGGGAAAACCGCTGTGCTGGAGATGAAGAAGAGCTCCAATAATTAAAGCAGCGTGGTGCCGGCACTGGGGTAGGCTGACAGGCCAGTGGAACACCGTGGGGAGTCCAGAAGCAGCTCCATACACGTTCAGACATTGACCTGTGACCCAGGAGGCATGGCAGGCTAAAGGCAAAGCAATAAACCTTTGTTTTTTTTATTATTTATTCTGGTACAGTTGTCCCATTTTTACCCCTTTGCCCACCTCTACTCAGCCTGCCCTCCCTCCCTCAGTCAATCCCCACTGTGTTCATGTCTGCGGGTCATTCATATATATTCTTTGACTAAAACCTTTTCTTTCCTTCTGCCATTTCCCCCCACCTACTTCCCCTCTTACAGCTGTCTGTCTGTTCCATGTTCCACGTCTCTGGTTCTGCTTTGCTTGTAAGTTTATTTTGTTCATTAGATTCCAGTTATCAGTGAGATCATGTGGTGTTTGTCTTTCACCAACTGGCTTATTTCACTTAGCATAATGGTCTCCAGTTCCATCCATGCTGTCGTCAAAGGCAGGGATTCCTTTTTTCTGCTTCATAGTATTCCGTTGTGTAAATGTACCACAGTTTTTGAATCCACTCATCTCTTGATGGGCACTTAGGCTGTTTCCAACACTTGGCTAAAACAATAAGCCTTTTAGAAGTTAATCTAGGAGAATTTATTCATGACCTCAGTATAGAGAAGGGTTTCTTAAATAAGATGTTACACTCATAGAATATTAGGCAAGAGTCTTGAACAGGCACTTCAGAAAAGGAGAAATCCAAATGTCCCATAAACACATGCAAAGGTGTTTGACCTCGTTAACAAGGGAGGAAATGCAGACTACAGGCAGAGCGCCAGGTTCCTGCACACCTACAGTGAAGTCGGCGATGCCAGGTCCTGAAGTTGTTGAGCAAGAGGGACATTCATCCCGGGCTGGAACGTAAATGGGTCTGACTCTTGGAAAATAACTAGGCATTACCTAGAAAGTCAAAGACATGCAGACTCTAAAAGCCCAGCAGTTTCACCCTCAGAGAATTGTGTACATGTGAGAGAGCCAGAAAAATACTCAGAGTAATCACTTTTCCTGAAACAAACTGACTTCGTTCATGTGAGAGTTGCTGTGTTCTGTTTGCTTTGGTTCCCACAGGGAGCTTTTTTTTTTCCCACCACAGCGAATAAATGTTATTTATATTTTCTCCCTCTGATGAATATTTTAATATTTAGCCCATTTTTCAGTTTCTAAAACAATGCTGGGCACAGAACAGGCATTTAATAACTATCATTGTGTTTTTTAAAAATTACTTGAATTTTTATAATGAGTAACCTTCACTACACGTTTGTAGTTGCCTCAGCTCTGGCTATTGACTAATTTGCCCAATTCAGCCTGTTTGTGGTCTGATAAATTATAACCTCTCCTGGTTCCTTTGAGATCAAGCCTAGCCTAGCGATTACATCATCTGGTGGGAGACCAAGGGATTAGCAGCAGGTCCAAGCCACGCTGGGGTTTTGGCAGCCTTGCCTGGGAGGGACACTGTGCAGCAGAGAAGGGAAAAGATGGTTAGGCTCTGTAATAGAGAGAATGTGGGTTCAAATCACACTCACCGTGCTCCGACCTCGGACAAATAACAACTTTTGGTTATTCGTGATGAAACCGGAAAAAACCCAGGCATTCGTGCTGCCTGTCACATACCGAACCTAGTAAGCAGAGACAGGGATGAATCTTTATGGGCACTTTGTTCAGATGGCCGGCGATCTGACAAGACGGCGGGTTCACACCCTAATGGACCGTCTTAAATTCCATTTTAACATGGCCCTTTCTTTAAAAAAAAAGATTTTATATATCTATATTTTTAGAGAGAAGGGAAGGGAGGGAGGAAAAGAGAGAGAGAAACATCAATGTGTGGTTGCCTCTCATGTGTTCCCTACTGGGAACCTGGCCCACAACCCAGGCATGTGCCCTGCCTGGGAATCCAGCCGGCAACCCTTTGGTTCTCAGGCCCTTGCTCAATCCACTGAGCCACACCAGCCAGGGCCGGCCCTTTTTATAAGAAGGACAGAGTAGGTAAGGTGTTTGGAATTCAGGGAAAAGTTAATTGGATTGAGAAAACTGCAGCATTCTCGCCCTGGGTGATGGGTGTCTCCCCCTGGGTGGTGGGCGTCTCCCCCTGGAGCACAGCGGCTCAGACACGTCTTGAAGGGCTTGCCGTGTCCTCCTGAGGCACCAAGATGGGACGGTTTAGGGTCCCTGGAGTCAGGGCGGGTCACACCTTCAGTTCCTGGAACAATAGCTTTTTACTTGTGTTGATTGCTAAGCTTATTAGCTATTACTTAAACTAAAATTTTCCAACTCTTGAGACAGGGCTCTGGCCCTGAGTGGATCTGCCCAGGGCCAGCAGTACTGTGGGGGTTCTTGGCTTTTGTAGAAAAGATTTCACAACAGGAGTCCAGGTGACTGTGAGGATACATTTATTAAAGCTCCGGACAGTGAAACAAGGAAGGGTTTAGCATGAAAGAACCAACTGGAGAGCCTAGGCGGGGCTGCCTTAGCTCACAGGGAAGTCAGAGAAAAGGGGGCCTTGGGGACAGGTTCAGGGGGTCAGCCCAGGACCAGCTGCCAGCTGCCCATTGTCTTAGAGTTTAGGGGAAGCATGACTGTTAAGAAAGAAGTGGGGGGAGAAGAAGGGAAAGGGAATGGGTCAGGCTGCTCCCCAGAGGGAGAGGGCGGGGCTGGGTGCTTTGTCTTGAGGCTTTTACCTCATTCTCGCAGGAGGGAATATTAGGGCAGGTGGTAGGACAGGCTTTCAGCAGAGTGTGCATCAGTTCTCTCGGAGTATCCTTTCAGGCAGGGTATCTTTGGTCACTGCAGTGGGTTTTGGCCCACCTGGTCTTGCTGCTTTTCAGCCTGGAGCTGAAATGCCACTGAGGCCAGCTTGTTATCTTTGGGGAGGTGACCGCCTGCACCTGGACCTGGCTGTGAATTGCTCAGTCTTTGTGTTCAGCTCTGACTCAGTTTCCCTCTTCCCCTTGCCGAGGAATTCTCCTAGCTTCTTACTTTCCTATCTCATGAGAATTCCTCAGGACATCTGAGTGTTTAAATATTTACGGACATACTGAGTATTTGAATACTCAGGACAACTCACAATGCCTGGCGTGTGATAGGTGCTCAGTAAATGGCCATAGCTGTCATTGTTATTGCTCCACTGGTTTGTTACTTAAGGAACATTGAATTTCCTTTTAATCAGATGAACTATGATTGTGCTGATTTTTAAAAGCAAAGAGCTGCACCTCCGAGGGGAATTGTAATTTTGTGGTCTCATTTAACTCCACTGGATTTGCAAATGAATCATCAACACTGTTGTAGTGGATGTCTGGGTGGAGTGGTCAGTCTGGATGAAGTGGTCAGGCGTGCTTGCAGAGAGAGCATGGTGCCATCATTTTGTCTTTCCTTGTGGAAAAAATGCTCATCATATCGTTTTAAAATTCTGTCAATTTTAAGTTGAAGTATACATGTTTTCTAGCCAAACAGATCAGTTGAGAGACCGCTTGCCTACAGTTAGGAGATGCTTATTCCCAAATCAATTGTTTAATAATGGAAATATATTAAAAATGTCTTTTAATAGAAAATTAGACGTTTCTGGATAAGATACTTTCATGATCTAATACTTAGCCGTGGTGATTATCATTCAAATAGGTATTAACACTTATAATATACTCTGTGACAGTGATTTTTTCAACTGGTGTGTCACAAGGATTTTTAAAGCATGCAATACCTGACCATTTAGTCAGCAGCACTGACCTGTTTTCCCTTAGATTGTCAAAGAAAAAAATGACAACAGCCAACACAACAGTAGCTGTTCGATGTGAATGAGTCGAAATTATACCTATTTTTTGGTCAAGTCAGCAGAAAATATAATTGTTGGTGTGCTGCAGAATTTTAGTAATTAGTTTATGTGTGCCGTGAGATGAGAAAGGTTGACAGTCACTGCTCCACCCCATTGTACTGTAACAAACGTCACACTGTATCCTAACAGTGAGCCTGAGACGTAGGTAACACAGGAGGTATTATTTCAGTTGTCAAGATAGGGAACTTGTACTTCCCTTCACATCCAGTACTTTCCCACTGCTCTGTACTGAGAAAACATTTTAAGAAACATCTCGACTTATAGAAGACAACTCTGAATATTAGACCAATGGATGCTGGCCTACTATGGTAGTTTTATTAAGATGGAGGAGGTTGAATTTAGATTACAAATCTTTTTTAAAATTTATTTTTATTAAAAAATTTTTTTAGAGAGTAAAGGAGGAAGAAAGACAGAGAGAGAGAAACATCAGTGTGAGAAAGAAACATTCATTGGTTGCCTCTCACATGTCCTCAGGTATGACAGGCAACCGACTGGGCACCAACTGGGGACCAATCCCGAAACCCAGGCATGTGCTCTGATCTGGAATTGAACTGGTGACCTTTAGGCTGTGCAGGATGATGCCCAGCCAACTGACCCACACCAGTCAGGGCTAGACTACGAACCTTATGAATCTTAATTATATATCAGTAAGATAGAGTTTTGATTTTTATTTATTTTTAGAGAGAGAGAAAAGGAAGGAGAAAGAGAGGGAGAGAAACATCAATGTGTGATTGCCTGTCGCGTACCCCTTACTGGGGACCTGGCCTGCAACACAGGCATGTGCCTTGACTGGGAATCAAACCAGTGACCCTTTGATTTGCAGACAGGCATTCAATCCACTGAGCCACACCAGCCAAGGCAGACAGAGTTTTTAATGAAGGCAATAATAACTGCCTCACTGGGCTCACCATCATGTTAATCAAATGCTTGTTTTTGACGATTCTGTGTTTCATATGTTACTTTGCAAGCAAAGGACTGAGGTTGAGGAATGAGCATTTGAAAATGAGCAGAAGGTGAAGCCCACAGTAACCTGTTCACAGGGAGAGTGAATCGGGTATGACGGGAATTCCTTCAAACCAGCACCAGTTTGCGTCTTAGACGTGGGTCAGTGTCGTGGTTCGGGCTCTTTGAACCAAAGGCTGGGTATGTTCCAGGAGTCTGAGGTAGAATGAACACGTAGTTTCACTGTTTTTGCTTGTAGTATATACATAGTATTAGATTATGAAAGTTGTGCTCCAGAATAATTTCCTTTAAGCAATTTTAATACTTTTTTCCCCATTAAAAATTTTAAAGCACTTGACTGTATTGAGGAAACCGCTTATACTTAATCAAGATTATGCCTCATTGCATTATCCAGTATTTTATACTAACAGGTTGTATTTGTGATTGTCAGGAGTCACAGTAGCCATCCAGAACCACCTGTTAGAAAGGCTTTCAGGGCCCCAGAAGACCCACCTGCAAGTCTGTTTAGTTACTACAATTGCTGATCCCACATTAGAGCCTGAGATATGTGGGCCAGTGAGCTTTCTGTGTACAGGTGTACCAGGTCCGCAGGTTGTACCTGTACCCCTGCCATTTGTCTTGCAAATGGATGCCACTGCCCAAAGAGGTGGCTGGAGAGAATTGTACTGGGAGCTATGCAAATGTATTATTCATAGTAAAAAATATGGATGCTCAGTATTATTTGGTGAGTCATTTGTATCAGTCTTTCAGTTTTCACATGTTCCTCATACGTCTGTGTTTATATATAAAACTTATTTAAAATATTCCTGGTAAGTATATGGAATAATTTTCTTGTTACCATGTGGTGAAGGGAAGCTGGAAAACCAAACGCCCACGAGAGTAGCCCGGTCGGCAAGGAGGACCAATGAGCAGCCGCCCAGCCTTTTCAGCGTTCTAAGACATAAATACCATAAACATACTAGGGAGCCTGGTAAGTTTTTAAGAAAGGCGTAGGGATTCTTGCCAAGTTTTTCTTCAGTAATAAAAGTCTTCTTTTAAGGAAAGACTTTGAGCACTGAAGGTCTCTGTGTGAACATCTGTTAACCATCAAGTCGGAATAAGAACTCAGAGCTCTAATCTTTTTACCCAGTGCTTGCTCAAGGCACTTCTTGGCCTCATTATACTCACTCCATCAGGTTCAGAACGATGTTCCACAAAGTGTTCTCGCTGCGATAAAATATGTTCTTTCCTTGTTGTGCGAGAGTTAGATCTGGTTGACCTCAGAATCGCCGGGGGAGGTTTATAAACAAAGATTCCTGCTCTTTCCCTGACCTCTGCAGTTGCTGGAACAAAGGTCTCAAGAGCGAGACCACAGTGTGTCTTTCCTCCCTGGTCCCCAGGTGATTCCCAGGTAAGACGGCAACTGGAAGTCTTTATAGGCTCATCCTGATACAGTTTGAGGCTTTCCTCTCTCATAGTTACTAGTCCCTGAGCATGTTCTAAATTTCTCTTGCTTCTGAAACTTTCTGAAGCTGTTTTCACCAGAAATGCCTGAAATGCTTTTATATTTACTGAAGATAGCAAGCATTATTTTCTGTCTCTTTACACACACACACACACACACACACACACACACACACACACACACACACGGTCTGTCCAGAAGGTATCCAGCCATGTAATATGAAAAATAGAGACATTTACTGAAGAAGATACGTACATATACACATGACATCTGTCTGGGAAAAGTCCAGCCATTGTTAGCATACCGAGAACGGTTTGCATAACGTCAGTGTCACCTGGCAGCCAAGGAGAGTCAACTGGAATATGCATACGTGAACAATGACGACTTTTGCTGTACCTGCCAGTGGGGGTAGACGCCATTGAGTGAGCATGTGTACGTGACTGAGCGAGTAGAGCAAAAAATCTGCATCAAATTTTGCACTGATCTTGAGCATTCCTCCACGGAAACTATTCTGATGATTCAGAAGGCTACAGCTATGGGCAGCTGGTAATTGGCAGCTCCATCACAACAACGTGCCTGCTCATGCGTCCTGGCATCACGTCTTATACAGAGCTTTTTAGTCAAACATCAAATCATCCAGGTGACTCAGCACCCTATAGCCAGATTTGGTGCCCTGTGACTTCTGGCTTTTCCCAAAACTAAAATCACCTTTGAAAGGAAAGAAATGTCACACCATTGATGAGATTCTGAAAAATACCATGGGACAGCTGATGGTGATTGGGAGAACTGTGTGAGGTCCCAAGGTGCCTTCTTTGAAGGGGACCAAGGCATCATTATCCTTGTGTCTTCTATATTTTTCAATAACTATCTCTATTTTTCATATTACATGGCTGGATACCTTCCGGACAGACCATATATATGTATTTTTTTCTTAATGTTTATAACTCCCTAGAAGTTTTGCATCAATTTAAATGCCCTTTTTTTAAAAAAAAAAAAAACAGCTTTATTGAGATATAACTCACATACGTTACCGTCCACTCATTGAAAGGGTACAGTTCGTTCGTGTTAGTGTACTCACAGGCAGTTGTCACCAGTCAGTTTCAGAGTATTTTCATAACCCCGAAGAAACCCCACACCTCCTTAGCCATCACCCCGCAATTCCCTGTTTCATCCCAACTCCTTGGGCAATCACTGATCTGGTTTCTATTTCTGTTGATTTGCCTATTCTGCATATTTTACATAAAAGGAATCATTCAGTGTGTGGTCCTTTGTGACTAACTCCTCTCACTTAGCAGAACAAAGCTTTCAAGGTACTTCGTTTCTTTTTGGCTAATGATAGTCCATTGTATGGATAATACATTTTACCCATTCATCAGTTGATGGACTTCGGGGTTGTTTTTTACATTATGAATAATGCTGCTATGAATGTTCATGTACAAGTTTTTACGTGGACATATGTTTTTAGTTCCCTTGGGCTTATTATACCTTGGTGACAAATCATTGGGTCGTTTGTTAACTATGTTTAGCATTTAGAGGAATTTCCAGACTGTTTTCCACAGTGTGTGCACGGCTTTACACTCTCACCAGCAGTGTGTGAAGGTTCTAGTTTACTGCATCCTAACCCAAGTTAGAGGAATTTCCAGGCTGTTTTCCACAGTGTGTGCACGGCTTTACACTCTCACCAGCAGTGTGTAGGGTTCTAGTTTACTGCATCCTAACCCATACTTGGTATTATCTGTCGCTCTATCAGAATTTTGAATGAAATTGAGAAGATTAAAATACACTACAGAAATGAGCATGATACAAACTAGAATAGCATTGCCAAAGGCAATTTTGTATAGTTAACATGCCATAAAAAACATTGCCTGGTACTAAGTTTGGAGTCCTCAAGTAGTAGAAGGTGTAGATCAACATTTTGCTGAAATTCAGGCTACAAAAACTGTGTTCAGCTATTATTCTGAAGCTACAGTATCTGTACATTTTCTTAGCCGGATAAACCTTTCCTCTTAGTGGAGGGTTTACAGAATGATTTGAATTTCAAGTACATTCTGCTGGCACAACAGCAGGAGAAGAAGCTGAGGTGCCGTCCCTTTTAACCCGAGGAACAAACATGAATGGTTGGGATGTAGTAGTAATTATATTAATAACCAGAACAACCACAGCAGTGAACATTTTTGAGTCTCCTTTGTGCCAGGTATAGGGTTTTATTTCATTTAGTTCATGGTTTCACCTTATTATTTCATAGTTCTGCCTCGGGGGGTAGAACAGTTATTGTTCACATTTCACAGATGCAGGAATTAAGGCTTGTGAAGTACATTAACTTGCTGCAGTCATGTAGCAAGTAGGTAGTAGCTGAAGAGTCTAAACCAGGCCTCCTGCCTCTCACCTGGCTTGCTTCTCATCCAGATTTGCGCAGCAGGACCGGACCTGGGAAAAGAGGAAGTTTGGACAATGGCAGGGTACCGGTGGTCGTGTTAAGGCATCAGGTACTACGTATGGGCTAGCCAGAGGCCTGTAGGTGAGGGAATACTGCTCATGTGTTATTTCCAACAGTTCTCATTGTCTTTTGGGAACCTCTGCCCGGCCTGTTAAGTAAAGCGTGTTGGAAGCCTGGGCAGGGGAGTGAGATGTACATTCTAGTCCCGGAACTGCCCTACCACTGAACTTGGCTGTGCCGACTTGAGCCTGCCTTTTGACCACTGTGAGCTCAGCTGGTGAGGATGGTGGTATCTGAACTACCATATTTTACTGTGTATACTGTGCACCCACGTTTGTGCACATTATACACGGGATTATTATACCCATGGGGCGTAATCATTATACCCATGGATGATGTGCGTCCTTATTTGTCCCTCAAAAATTGGGGCAAAAAAGTATGCAGTATATATGGCAAAACACAGTAATTTTATAGCATTATCATGGCATGACACAAGATCACGGATGTGAAAACTTCAGAAACTACATCACACATCAAGACATACACCTTGAGTTATAGTAATGGACTTCTCAGAGAATTCCTTCCACCGTAGTTGACTTACAGCGTATTCTTCACATTTTCAAGGACTGATTTTGATTTTGTATGACCTGGGAGCAACTGATTCTGTGTACCTTTGCTGTTGTGCAGTTGGCCTGCGTTCAGGTTCTCTCAGGATATTCTCATTGTTAATTTATATGCCATGTATAAATTGCTTTTCTCCCTCTCTGTGTGTTTTCTTCTTTCTAGCTCATTCCAGTTCAATTACAAACATTAATGTCATATATACACCTAGTTTCTTAACTGGGGAAGCAGTTGTACATCATCATTCTAAATGGTAGTACATTTTTAATTTGGGAGATTTCATCTTGAGAGTGTTTTTGTTAAGTAAAAAATTCCCTCCTGAGGCAGGAGAAGACTCTACATTCATTCCAGGAACAGTAGTTGGTGGCCCCAGGTGTCAGGCATGGTTCTGCTGTCATTCCAGGGGAAGTGGGAGGAGGTCAGACAATGCACAAATATTATGTATGCATCACTTAACTGATGATTGGTGCTTTGCACAGTATTAGAGGAGAGTAATTTGAGGGGAGTGGTGAACAGGAAAGGCCTACTGAGGAGGTACCGCTGATTCTGAGATCTGAAATCTGAAGGTGCAGGAGGGTGTGATGAGCATCAGGTAGAGCTTCTCCAAAAGCCCTAAAAGCTGGGAAGAGAAGAAGAGCAGGGA
Organism: Macrotus californicus; assembly: GCA_007922815.1. NCBI lineage: Eukaryota > Metazoa > Chordata > Mammalia > Chiroptera > Phyllostomidae > Macrotus > Macrotus californicus. The sequence continues at coordinate 82,598 of VMDR010000500.1, forward strand.
GAGAGCTGGCAATGTGGCTTTTAGAGGTTGGGCTGCAGATAGGGCTGGGAAGGAGCTGCCAGGGATGGGAGGAAACCAGGGAGGTTCCCTGACAAGTAAGTGTTAGGAGATGGAGAGTTTGAAGGAGGGCGTGGATGTTGTGGAGAGGTCCAGTTAGAGGACAGCCTCTGAGAGCCTTGAATTTGGCCGTAGACTTTTTAAAAAGTGCAGCCTCAGGGGAGTGGTTGAGATCACAGCCCAGTTGAGAGGGTGGAGGTGGGCTCTCAATCAGCTCTCAGGGTTTTTATTGCGTGGGAAAATGAGCAGAGAGTGTAGTAGGTGAGGCGGAGTGTGGGTTCCAGGGAAAGTTTTGTGTAAAGTGAACATCTTATTGAAATAAAACATGTTTAGAATAGTACACACTTTAATTTTAATCAGTAGATAATAAAATTAAAATACAGATAGGAGATACTGTGCAGATTTGCTGATGTGAACGTTCTGCTAGGGAGGTAGGGAGCCACACTGCAGATGACCAGGGGTGAAGCCTGAGGGGATCAGAAGGCCCCTGAGCAGCCAGGTGGAGAGGATGGTCGTTGGTAGGAAGAGGGGTGGTGTTCCCTCCACTGTATACAGAGGGAATATGTAATTCATACATTTAATTTCAGAGTTTGGGGAATTACATTTTAATAACCCCATATTTTTGCTGGGAAGACCAAAACTGGAATGCAGGGTCCACCAAGGAAGAGGCCCTTTAGGAAACAACTCAAAATCTCTGTGTGACCCCGAAGGTCAAACCCTGGGGCAGGCCTGGTCTTCCAGTCTTACAGAGACTGAGAACAAACCTGGAGTCGGCTCCAGTGGGATTCTGCAGCGGCCAGTGGAAGTGGGATAGTGGGGGAAGGGGGTGGGTGCCTCTGGGGGAGGGTGCCCCAAGGCTTTCGGGAGCTGGGGGTGTTCTGTTCCTCGGTTCACATCCCTTTACTTTGTGAACACCTCACCACTTGGATGCTGATGATTTGCATGCTTTTGCCTGCCATCTGCCCTGTGCCTGTGAGGTTTGTACCTAAAATCTTGTGAACGGAGACTAGGGGACTCCAGACGAATTTCTCCTTGAAACTGCCTTCACATTTTTCCAGCCAGCCAGCTAGTCTTTGTAAAAAGGGAAAGGCAGACATCAAGGTTGATCATTCTTCAGAACTCACCCTGAGAAGCTGGTTCCTTTTGAACTCTCAAGGACTTTAATGTAGAATTGTCAGGCTAAGACCCCCAATGAGTCTCTTAACCCCGGTTTTTCTTTTCTTTGGGTGAACGCGGAGAGTTCTTTTCAATGACTTGATGGGGTTCTGATGCATTGCTAACAAACCATCAAATGGGGTGGGAGGATCCGTCTTCCTTTTTTGGTACATGAAAAGTTCTAATCTGAACTAGAGGGAAAAAAGGTTTCTTGGGTTGACGGGAAGAAAGATTTGCTTGCCCGCCTCTTTTGAGCACAAGAAAGGAGTGCCGCAATGCTGACTAGAAAAAAGAACCTCCTTTCACAGAAGAAAACCTTTTGTTGGTAGTCTCTGAAGCCCTTTTTGTGTACAAGAAAAAGTAGGAGGAATCATTGTGTGGTGTGAAGATTTCTTTCTGCATGGGAAGTGGAAGGGCAAAGGGACCCACAGATGAAGAGGAAGAGAAGGCCAAGGTTACCGGTTCAGACCTGCTTGATTGGCCTCATTTCTCGCATGCGTTTTTCATCCTGTGTTTTCTAATATGGTTTTTTCCTTTTTTTAAAAAACTTTGGTTCATTTCTCTTCTGGTTACATCGTATTGTCCTTGATGATGGCCAGAAACAAATTATGCAGATTTCTTTAGGATACATTCTACAGTAGTTCTTTGTAACAGCTAGCTGGGTCTCATGATGTCGAAGGTGCTGCTTGCGCTGGCCAGGTGGCTCAGTTGGTTGGAGCATTGTCCCCGTACACCAAAAGGGTGCGGGTTCCATCCCTGGTCAGGGCGTATATCTAGGTTCCGGGTTTGATTTCCAGTTGATGTTTCTCACACGGATGTTTCTCTCTCGCTCGCTCTTTCTTCCTCTCTCCAAAATCAGTAAGCAAATCCTCTGATGAGGATTTAAAAAAAAAATGCTGCTTATTCTGAAATTTATCTACCATTGACTGTTTATCTAGTTTCTAAAGGTTTCTTGGGAGCTCTGTTTCCAATGGATACAATTTCATCTGGAGTTTTTCTGCAATCTTGAGCATTTCATTGTCTGCTTTATTATTAATATTTAAAGCAAATATTAAATGCAAGTGGTATCAGGAGAAATACCTGGAGGACCCCATTATTGTCACTTTTTCATTCTTAATCTTTACCCTTAGACCTCGGTGTTTACATGGAGATATTCTGACTCTAATGGCGTAATTAAAAACATCTTTTTTATTTGGGACCTAATCAAAGGCTTACTGTTACCAGTTTAAAGTTTGCTAAAAGCCTTTATGAGAGCCTAGTTTCTCTGCTTATTTACTTGCCCAGAACCCTTTAGGTCCTTAGGCATATTTCCCCTAACTAAAAGAGTGTTTATTTTACTTCAAAATGGGATTAAAAATATTTTAGTTCTATTACTCCACCCTCACTTGTGGGTTTTCAGTCGTTCCTCAGTTGGGGTCATGGGGGGATAAGATGACAAATGGAGGGACTGTAGGCTGACCAGACCCATGACCGTGGGCAAGTGACACCACCTGTCTCCGAAGTCATTTTCCCTTCTGTAAAATGTGGAATGGCGCTGCACCAGCCTCCCACAGGACCGAGGTGAAGAGCACTTGGAAAACCGTGCCAGGCTGGGTTGCAGTGTTGTTGTTCTTACTGACTACTCGTTTCCACGTTTTCCCAACGCTAACCATATGCTTTGAATTTCTAAAATGAGAAACTTAATGTGATGGATTATCTGGGCTTCCCCTTCTCAGCCGGGATGGGAAATTCGTGCTGAAATTGGTATAATTTTGTCATTGTCCATTGCTACTTCTGCTCCCTTCCTGTTCATCGTTTAGAACTAAGTTGGGTATTTTTTCTTTCCTTTTCTGTTTTAACACTATTTGTTCTAGAAATCAGTTAAGTGTAAACCCACTGCTTGTGCTTGTTTAGTCCTTGCTTTCTTAGAGTCCCGTCCCCCACTCTGGCCCCGGCCCCACAGCCCCCCACCATTCCCCCACTCTGGTCCTTCAGCCCTCTTACCTCCTTTCCTCCCAACCTTACTGCTCAGTTTTGAAATCCTCTGTCTCCTTCTGCTTCTTTGGTGCTCTCCTCTTTTCTTCTATTCCCTTTTACATTCCCTTCTCCCTTTCCCCTAGTTTCTTCTTGCTCTACCATTTTTAATTTGTGACTCAGAATTGACCCTTATCATTTCTTTCATTTAACATATAAAATGCTTACCATAATCTAAATTCTGTTCTAAGTAGTTTGCAAATATTAATTCATTTAATCCTCTTTATAACTCTGTGAAGTCTATAGACCCTATTCCTGTCTCCATATTCAGATGAGGACCTTGAGCCACAGGTCCGTGAGGTACTTTGTACAAGGTCAGCCAATGGTGCGGGTGGGGCCAGGACGGGCCTCCAGGAGTGTGGCTGCAGCCTCCCCACTGCCCTGTGCGTGAAGTCCCTACGGGGGGGCCCCAGCACAAGGGCAGAGGGCTGTCGTAGGTCTCCGGGAAATTAAACACCACAAGTGTTTGTCCATCAAGTTCTGGAATGTTTAGAAGTATTATATCCAGGAGTCTCATTTTATATCTTCGCAAGAGGCTTTATCTGCCTTTTATCTTATACTATTTAACCTTGTATTTTTTCAGTTACCACAATTTATAGAAAATATTTATAATTATGGAGCCGAAAAGTACTTTGATGAAATTATAAAGAGGTGACTGGTTTGCCTTAATATATTTAGTTTTGTTTTCTAGCTAGGTTTAAACACTGATAGTGTAACATATGGTTTCTTAAATCTTTATTTTATTACAGCTAAGTTTATTTTATTTCAGTTAAATTATTAGTAAGTACACTTTTTGTATTCTGAGAATCAAAATGCAGGACACAACATAACTTTAAAGAACATACACCGTTGAATTATTGTCACTCAGTGTAAGAGCACCCTTTACTGGAAGGTTCTAGCGAGGTGCTTCTTGCCCCATTGGCTTCCTCGGGCCAGTCACCACGTGTCCTCATGTATTGCCAAGTCACTCAACTTAATTCACGGTTTTTGGTTTAGAGAGTTGGAGCATTTGCGTGGAACTGTTCGTGTACTTATATTGCTTCATCATTGTAATTTTTGTCCTCTGTAGGTGGCCTAATCTGAGTCTTCCTATGGTACTGATTTTCCCCTTCACTACTCTGCACCACACTTCTCTTTGATGCATAGTTTTTATTCTGAGCTTTTGAATAGTCTCACAAGATTTAGTTCTGAAATTCTTAAAGTATTTTGTAACGGGCTACCCTAACTCGTACCTGGAACTTTTGTCTTAGACAAAAAGAAGGGCCTTGGAAAAGTAAAAAACAAAACACATTTTTTTTTTTAACAGGGAGGAGGGCATTTTTATTTTAAAAAAATGCTTGTCTCTTGCTGAGTGACCACCCTTCAAAGGCCTGACACAAGTTTTATATTCAGCTTGCCCTTTGTAAAGTCCCATTAGCTCTTAAGTAGGGGTTACCCATTTTTTAAAAAATTTTCATTCTGCCCGCCCGCCTTCACTTTGTTAGACTGTTGTGGTGGCTGGTAATGCTGTTCTCCTTCATTTGGGGCTACAAAGTTCAAGACTGTTTGTGCAACTGGGAAGTCAAGGACAAAAAGCTTCAAGAAATGAAACTAAAATTAAGTGCAAGAGCTGCAGGTAAGGTAAGGAGTCTGGGTAAGCACCGCTCCACACTCAGGCAGGGGCAGCAGTGCGGTCGGGAGAGCCCTGGACTGCGCAGGCCCTGACTCGCGGGCCACTTCCCGTTTGCTGTGTGACTCAACCTCCTCACAGTGTCTGTGTTCACTTTGCAGGCCCTTCAAATCTCCCTTGAATTTCAGGGAAGGAACCAGCGGTTCATGTAGTTTGGTTTGTCATGAGCCGGGGAAGTCTGCAGTGTGGTATACCTCTTTCCATTTAAACAATGATGTGTCTGGTGTGACCACCCCAGTGCAGAATCTGTATGAATTCTTTATGTTTCTGAGGGTTAATAATATGTCAGTAACCAACATTTCACAGTGAAATTGTGTTTATAGTTTCATCTGTGATCCCAGGTACATACCTACTTTTAAAGGCAAATTTAGGGTCTCTTCTTCCACCTCTACGTGCAGGTGATGGGAAGGGAGCGTCTCAACACTAGTCCCAAGTGGTCCTGGAGTGGTGGCTTCTCTCAGTGCAGAAGGCCCCATGGCGATGGGACCCAGCTAGTGGAGGATGAGGGGGCATGGCTCTGGGCTGGGCAGCAGGACAGGACTGGTAGCTAGAGGTGTGCAGGGTAGGCCATCAGGACACTCCATTGTCTAGTTCAGGGTCCAGCCTTACTAGTGAGCTGGGAGAGCTGGGAAGTGCTCTGAATCCAGCACCTGGGTGAGCTAGGAAGTGCTCTGAGTCCCTCACCTGGGTGACCTGGGAAGTGCTCTGAGCCCAGCACCTGGGTAAGCTGGGAAGTGCTCTGAGCCCAGCACCTGGGTAAGCTGGGAAGTGCTCTGTGTCCCTCACCTGGGTGACCTAGGAAGTGCTCTGAGCCCAGCACCTGGGTAAGCTGGGAAGTGCTCTGTGTCCCTCACCTGGGTGACCTAGGAAGTGCTCTGAGCCCAGCACCTGGGTAAGCTGGGAAGTGCTCTGTGCCCATCTCTCCCACCAAATTGGAAGTCTGTTGGGAGCAGGGGTTTTGCTCACTTTTTTTCTGTTTGATGTTCACAAAGCATGAAAAAAAATTGCTCCCATTTCCTGAATGTCATGATGCTATGTGATTCCAAATGTTACTATATTTTACTAATTGAAGGTGTTGATGGTAAGAGACCCAATTGTTTTATGTTATGTATCATTACAAATGAAAAAGGCCTTGCTGATTAAACTCTGATACAGGTGCTTTGGCCACTTAGAATTTTTATTATAAACTTAATGAAAGAGCTACTTTAGGTTTATTATTTAGACATAGATGTTTTTTTATCACATCACTCTTGTACATACATGAAATGGAAAATATAAATGAAGTAAATTAAGTTATTCCCAAAATTTCATCACTTTGAGAATCACTTTGTGACTCAGAGTAGTTGCTGTTTCTCTGTGCCATCAAAGGTAACGGTGACCCAGGTTTCTTAGAAGAGGGCCCTCCACTGTTTCCAGGAATCTTCTCCAAGCAACCGGTCCTCGTTCTGGGAGTTGTGAGTCTAGTCTTTTCTTTCTCGGGCTGTGGTAGGCCACGCTTTCCACATTTCTCACTAATGACAGCTTCATCCACTTTGCTGTCTTTTATGCCTGGGCCCCATAGGTAGGATTGTTAAGGTCATTTTTCTAGTGATGGATATTTGCTCCCCTAATAAAATTTATAGCCAGCTGCTGTTCCCATGCCTTTCAATTTTAATGCTGAACTATGGTGTCATCTTTCTTTTTTAAAAAGAGATTGTATTTATTTATTTTTAGAGAGAGGGGAAGGAAAGAAGAAGGAGAGGGAGAGAAAAATCAATGTGTGGTTGCCTCTCGCATGCCCCCTACTGGGGACCTGGCCTGCAACCCAGGCCTGTGCCCTGACTGGGACTCGAACCTGTAACCCTTTGGTTCACAGGCCTGTGCTCAGTCCACTGAGCCACACCAGCCAGAGTGGTGTCATCTTTCTGAAGACATTTAAAATGGCAGTTAGAGTGTCCAGTGCTGAGAACACGCATGACTCAGGGAAGCAAGGCCAGAACTAATGAAGGGCTCTGAGCAAGGTCAAAGGTCAAACAGGAGCCAGTGGTGGCCACCCAGCCTGCTGCCACCTGGGTGGTAGCAACTGCAGGGCATTGCTGTTGTGAAATAGGTCCCTAGTTCAGAAATGTTAAAATGTGGAAAAAGTACATTATAATGCACTTGATGAAATCCAGATCATGTATTCTTATAGCCATCAGCCTGGGCAGATAATTTGGACTTTCACAATAAGGAGACTGAGCATCATTTTGTGGCTTACTGATGTCACACCTGTTAAGCACATGGTGGATCAAGAAGCCTAGAACCTGATTGTAAAGCTTATACTTTTAACTGTACAACACTCTTCAAGAAACGGTAACTAGACTAGGAACTTCAAGAAGACAGGTATCATTTTGTTTTGGTACACTGATGTTTGTTAAGGGTGTGGAACAGTACCTGACACATTCTGTTTCTTAACACATATTTGTTGAATAAGGTCATTAGGATAGAAAGGCCAGCACGTCCCTCTCTTCCTGGAAATAAAGTCTGTAACATTGTGGACAATGGGTGAAAGAAGGGAATATGGGTGACTTTTCTAGATAAAGTATGGTGTGGCTCTTGGGTCCTTTCTGGTCTGTGGAAGAGGCAAAGGGGTGAGGAGTGGGAGCGAACAGAGCCTGTCAGCACCTGCCTGGTGGACAGCGCTGAAGCGCCTGGACGCTTCCTGCCTGGCTCCTGTCAATCACGGTCCACGGGGCTCCTGTACACCTGGAACTAGTATAAAATAACATCGAATGTCAAGTGTAATGAAAAATAAAAGAATGAAAATTGCAGATGAAAAAATATCAACAGGGCTCTATGAACCGAGCAGTTAAGAAGGAAAACAAATATGACAAGCCTTATTATAAAGGAAGTTCATGCGCAGGGCATTTGTTATTTGATAAATTGTTCGGTTTTAAAAATATGAAACATTTTGACAATTCTGAGCCTCTTAGAAGCTCATCTGTAGAATTTGAAAGTTGATATATTTGAGCACTACTGCGTGCCAGGTCTTGTACCTAGAAGTCTCACCTGTGTCCTGTGACCCTCACAATAAGTCTAGGAGGTCACCCCCACCCCCGCTTTACGTACGATGATACTCAGAGTGTAAGCGATTTGGCCAAGGTTGTATCACTGGGGAGCAGTTGAGAACGTCTGAAACCACGATGTCAAGTCAGAGTCTGTGGACTTTCTACTTTACTGCTTCCCATCTGAGCAAAGGCTAGGATGTTCGAAAGCGTTTTCTGTTCTCATTTTGCTGATGAGGACACTAAATGCTAGAGGATTTAAAGTGACTTAGTGTTGAGTCATGCTTAGAATTCATTTTTCCTGAAGAACTTATTCAACAGTAAATAATGATACAATGTCACACTGGTGTTTTAAGTAGCTTAATAGTTACAGAAGCTCAACAGCTTATAACTATATCTTAAAGAACAAGAGCTACTCACTGGGTGTTCCTTTTGGATTCCAGACACTTTTTGAATTGAAGGGTTTTGACCACCTTGGGCTTCTTCATTTGCTAATAGTGTTCTAAATGGTCGGGAACTGCTACTGCTGCTGCACGCCGCTTCCTTATTGCCAAGTTTTACTGACAAGCTGTACTATGTTCCTATTGACTGTTCTGTTATCCTGCTCCACTTCTGACAGGTAGTTATTTCCCCTTTTCTCTCCTTTGTCCTTGCCTGAACTAGTTGCTGGAATTTTACGTCATGTGATGTCTCCTTCTATATTTTGGCAGAATTAGAGCAGGTATTTTGGTCGGTCCCTTCCCATTTTTGCTTCCGTTCATCTTTAAGTTTATCTTCCCTAAGAAGCCATCCCTGATGGCTGTGGCGGGGATTCAGGGTCCCGCTGCACCACCGTGATGTCTTTAAACCTCCCCGTACACATTACTATCTGTCACGTGCCAGATCTGGAGTTACTCTCTGAACAAACACATTCTTTGCCCTGAAAGGAGTTGAGATGGGGAGGCAGACAGACAGAAAAATGCAATACAACTGGATACCTTTTTTTAAAGGCATTTGCTATATAGCAGGCATTGTGCTAAGCATTTTACACGCATTATTTCCTGTCATTCTCTCAAAACCTATGGTCCTCATTTCACAGAAAAGGAAGGGGAATTGAGAGAACTTTGGTATTTTGCCCAAGGTCCGTTAAGTCCCAGAATTGCTGTTCGAGTCCAAGCCCCAGCCCCAGCTCCTGACCACTATTCCTCTTGAACTAACTGCTGCCCCCCCCCCGCTCCGAGCCCTTTTCCCTGTGTGTCTGCGGTGTGCCCGTGCGCCAGGCACAGGGAGACGAGCGGCAGTGCTGGAGCGGAGAAACCAATGATGATTTCACGTCGTACAGCCACTTTAACTTACTCATCTCTTCCCTCGGAGACTTTAGAAGAGTTCAAGATGCTAACACGTGTAAAACAACGGATGTCCAAAGTTGTCCACATGGATGCCCACAGCGTTGCTTGTAATAGCAGAACATGAGGAGTCACCTAAATGTTTATCTACATGATGTTGATTGAATCAACTGTGATATATTCTTACAGAGAAGTGATGCCCCTGTACTTTGTTGAGGAAGGATGAGGAAACACTATGGGGATGTGGAACAGTGTAAGAAGTATGGTATTACGTAGAATAAACAAGGTTTAGAAGAGATGCTACTTTGCATAGAATCAACAGTATTTGTTATTTGTGGTTGGAGAGGCAGAGAAGTATATATGTTTTTGCTTGTATATGCATAAAATGTCTTTGGGGGAATAGACAGGAAATTGATCATATAAGTTGCTCCTGAAGAGTCGCTAATTGATTCCAGGTAGGGAGATTATCTACTGTATACCTTTTTGTGCCTTTTGAATTTTGAGTCAATTGATTTTATTACCTATTAAAAAAGATCTAAATAAAATTAAAATGAAAGAAACGGTAAACACCTTTTAGACACTGACACAAATACAGCCCTGGCTGGCTGGCTCAGTTGATTGGAGAGTCATCCCGTACACCAAACGGTTGTGGGTTTGATCCCCAGTGGGGGCGTGTGCAGGAGGCAACTGATCTCTGTCTCTGTTTCTCTGTCTCTGTCTCTCTCTCATTCTGAGATCAATAAGCGTCTTCGGGTGAGGATTTAAAAAAACCTACATGAATAACATCTTACTGAAATACACACACACACACACACACACACACAGAGCAAGGCACTCTGGGCTGTGTACTGCATTAGCAGGTAGGTGAGCTGGCCTTGATCACCTTCGCGTCCCAGGGCCTAGCGTAGCTGCACTCGAGTATCTGTGCAGTCGGTGAACCAAACTGAAAAAACTCAAAGTCCCTGTATAGGAGGGACACATCTCTTCTGGTATTCCTGCTAAAAATACAACTTCTGAATGTAGTCATGAGAAATAGATGAACTCAAATCGAGTGCTATTCTGAAAAACAAATAGCACGTGCATTTCAAAAATGTCAAGGTCATGGAAAACTAAGAAAGACTGGGGACTGTTCCAGGTCAGAGGGAGCTGAAGGGACATGGCAGCTCAGTGTATCACGTGTGATACCAGCTTGAATTGCAGGCCCCCAGAAAAGTTGTTTCTTTCTCTGCAGAGGACATTAATTAGACAGTTGGCAACTCTTGAATAAGTTCTACAAATTAGGCAATAGTAGTGTTTCACTGGTAACTTCCTGATTTTAATCCTAGTACTATGGTTATGGGGGGAAATGTCCCATTTTTTTTTTTTGGAAATAGACACCTATGAATTTAGTACTAAAAGGACATTGTATCTGCAACACACTGTCAAATAGTTTAGGTAAAGAGAGAGAGAGAGGGATTCCGTTTTATATATGTACTATTTTTTTTTAATCCTCACCCAAGGACATGTTTATTGATTTTTGGAGAGAGGGGAAGGGAGGGAGAGAAACATTGATGTGAGAGAGAAACATGGACTGGTATGCACCCTGACAGGACCGAACCTGCAACCCAGGTATGTGCCCTGACCAAGAATCGAACCTGAGACCTTTCGGTTTACAGCATGATGCTCCAACTGAGCCATACCCGCCAAAACTGTACCACATCATCTTTATCCAGCCATCTATCAGATGACACTCCAGTTGCTTCCATGTCTTGGCCACCATGAGTAGTGTTGCAGTGAACATACATACAACATAGGGGTGCACATATCTTTGCAAATAAATGTTTTCAAAATTTGTGGGTAGATACCCAGAAGAGGGGTTGCTCAGTTATATGTAACTGTATTAGTTTTTTGAGGGAACTCCATACAGTTTTCCATAGTGGCTGTACCAGTTTACATTCCATTCCCACCAGCGGTACGCGCGTACCACGGAATACTGCTCAGCCATAAGAAAAGATGAAATGCTGCCATTCGTGGCAACATGGATGGGTCTTGAGAATATCCTGTTGAGTGAAATAAGTCAGACAGAAAAGGTCAAGAGCCATATGATTTCACTCATGTGTGGGACATAAAACCGAACGTAACAAATTGATAAACAGGGTAAACAAATGAAAACTCACAGATGCAGACAAGTGTGTGGTGGTGACCAGAGGGACCTGGTGAGGAGTGAAGGGTGAGGGGTCAAATGTGTGGTGACAGAAGAGATTTGGCTTTGGGTGGTGGGCACGCCGTGCAGTATACAGATGAAACAGAATCGCACACTTGGGGCCCATATCATGTTATTAATCAATGTCACCTCAATAAATTTAATTTTAAAAAGAGAATAATAAAGTAAACATGATCTAATGCTCACATTTGGGCAAGCTGAGTGAAGAAATGCAGGAATTCTTTGTGTTATTTTTGTAGCTTTTCTGTCTGAAATTGTTTGAAAATAAAATTTCAAAATGCTTCCCAAATGGACCATTTTATGATTTGTGATACTGAGCCTTTTGAACAAAAGAAATCAGGTTTTTATTCATATAGATCTTTGTTTATTGTTGACACTTATTCCTAGGTTTCTTAATATCTTTGTTCCTTTTAAAACCACAACAACTTTGTTGAGGTATCATTAACATACTGTACAACTCACCCTGAATACCTTTTAATATTTGCTTAAATAATGCTATTTATAAGGAGTTTTAAAAAATTTATTAGGCTATAATTTATACATGAAAAAATTCACACATTTTAATTGAATGGATTTTTGACTTTTGACACATCATTCCCCATGTGCCGACCACTCCAGTCCAGAAGATTTCCATTTCTTCCAGAAAGATGCCCCTTGTCCCTTGGGTTACACACCCACCTCCCGATGGACATGGCCATTGCTCGCAGGATGCTTTGATGGAGGAGGGGCACGTGTGTGGTGGTGCGGGCCCGGTGCTGTCCCCCAGGAGCAGGCTCCCCGTGGCTCGGAAGAGGCTGCTGTGCAGTGGGACATGGCAGTTCTGTGTTTCAGAGTGAGGCCCAGACATCGGGTGTTCCAGTATCTTTCGTTTCTTTCGTCTTTGGGCCTTGATCTGGTTCAGAGACAGGGACATGTGTAATCTTAGAACATCCTCTCAGCCCATTGCCCTTGTGGGAGCTAAAAAATGTCATTTTCCCTCCCACCTTTCAAGTTCTTCTAGCTGGGCTAATAAATTAAGAAGACAGATCAATGGGGAAATCAAATTTTTAATACATGTGCACAGGGAATTCACATCAGCACAGACATCCGAGGATAGGGAGGCAGCACTGGGTATACGTGACATTTTGGACACAGGAGAATAAGGGGTGGCTGTGAGGATGGGCAGGTTGCAGGAAGTTGAGGAGCAGCTGCACACACGCGTGGCAGTCAAATTCTTGGGAGGCGACTGAGAAAAGAAGCCTCTACCTGAAGCCCTCCTGTTTACCATACTTACTCAAGTTAGGCTAAGGCAAGCATCCTAAGATTCCCCTCCTGGAGTAGGTCTTTCCATTTCAATCTCTAGGCAGGAAGAGAAAGAGGGTCAAAGGTTCTTTCTAAGTCTTTTGTTTCTTAATAGTCAGTTTGAACTCAGCGCCCCAGAAGGCAAGACTTTGGTGGCCTTCATGACCACCACTAACAGTGGAGGAAATCCTGGCTGGATCTGGGCCAGTGGCCTCCTCACCTCCCGCTGAGTGGTGCTCGGAGCAGGCTGCCCTTTCCTGCCCGCACATGCCACTTCAACGGTGGTGTGGCCCTGCCGCCCTATCTAGCAGCCATCTCTGGGGACTTTCAGAATGTCAGCATTTTATCATCATCAAAAAGGAAGATTGATTTCCTTAAAGTGCCGGTTTTGGAGAAGAACAAGGTTTCACGATGTAGGCTGAGGGCCTGTTGATGTGTGGTAGGGCTTTTAGCCTGTTCCCTAGTCACTCCTGTACTGACCGAAAGGGAAACAAAGTTTATCTTTACATTCACCAAATTGGGGCCCAGAGAATTTAGCCTCCTCTGCTTGCCATGTTTTGCTCGTTTTATAACTTTTGTTCTTCTGCCGTTCACTTGGAATAGGTGATATAGGAACTCAGTGCCTAAGCAAGTGTGCAAGACAGGGGGCAGCTGGGGCTGTGTAGCCTCAGACTCGGGTGTGGCCCACTGCTCACCCACATTTAGCATTGGACAACCTCGTTCTCCCACTCAGGAGAACTAAGAGGACTACCCTAAGTATTTCTCTTTTAAGATTTCGTTTATTTGTTTTTAGAGAGAGGGGAAGGGAAGAGGAGAGGGAGAGAAACATCCTCGGTCTGCTGCCTCTCTCGCACACCCCTGACTTGGGGACCTGGCCTGCAGCCCAAGCGTGTGTCCTGACTGGGAATCAAACTGGCGACCTTTCTTTCGGTTTGTGGGATGATGGCCAAGCCACTGAACCACACCAGTCAGGGCTACCTGTAGTATTTCTGAAGAGAGGTACACTATATCATGTGTGCTCAGAGCATAGCAAGCATGCCATACTTGTATTATTACAACAAATAATTTCTCTACTTTTACCTTCTTGCTCAGGTGTGTTAGCCTTTAGGAGGTTTTATTTTCTCCTTGTGGTTGAAACTGTAATTTATTAAAATGTATGCGTCTATGTACAGTCTTGGTCCTTTCTCTCTTTTTCCAGGTACACTGCAGAGAGGTCTTTTTGTCCTTCATGAGCGCTCACGGGGCGGACAGATGACTGTCCTCCACTCCGTGCTGCCCTAGGTGCCCCGGCGTGGAGCTGCCCAGTCAGGAAGGGATGGATTCCAAGGATGAGAACTCCCACGTGTGGACCGCGTCTGCAGAACACGAGGAGAGCGCGGCACAGGTGAAGAGTGGTCCTTCCGGCTTGGTGTTGAGAGCAGGTTGCTGGTTGGGTACAGATTGCCGACAGCTAGACAGCAGCTTCCTTAACGTAGTGAGCAGTGGGGAGGGCGCTGACCTGCGGCCCTGGTGGGTCAGGAGCAGGCAGCATGGCCGTGCTCTGCACGCCTGTTACCAGTGCAGTGTGAGGCAGGAGGGCGGAGCTACCTGTCCCCGCCCAGAGGTAGAGTCATCATCTGCCCCTCCCCGCCGTCCCGCCCCCTCCCCCCTGTCCGGTCCTGTTTTGTTATGGGTGCTGCAAGCGTGCTTCTTTGATGTTACCTAGTATCTGGTTTTGGTTCTTTGCTCATAATGAAGTACGAGGTATGTCTGTGAAGTGAGTGGCTTTCTCTTTTCAAATTAGGAACGTAAACCTCTAATTGAAAATTGCCCCATTGAGTCAGTAACTCTGGACGTTAGTCACTTATGGAAATGCTGCTGTAATTGTGATCTCTGCCTTTCAAACTGCTATCATAACCAGCTGCTTGTTCTTTTGACTGTTCTTATAGGAAAGGCGAGCCCCTGCATTTTTGGTATGCATTTGAGAAGAGTCGACAGTCACATGGAGCCATGTTTTATATGTGACCAAAGTATAAAACTTAAGTTTTAAGCATTATAATAAACAGTAGTTTTTATTTAATTATTCAGTAAATTATATGATCACAATATTATTATCAACATGAGGATGTTACTTGAAATGTTTAAATATACACATTTAATTTAAGCAATATAATAAATATTATAGTAAATAAAATTGATGATCTGGTATGATTGAAAAGGCTGAGTCCGAATACTTAAAAAAAATAAAAAGTTCCAGAGCTACTTCTAGCAGAATCATTGAGAATCCTGTTTTGTTCTCATGGAAACCATTTGGACGGCTACTTTCATGCAGCTGTTTATCAAAATATGTTTTGTTGGTAAACAGAAATGTAGTCCGTGAGAGAACAGAATAAAAGAAAACGTGGTTATGGCAGTGTGTGACCAGGGTCCCCAGACGCGGGCAACCAGACAGTAGTAGAGAGTGGAGCCAACCACCCACCCCTCACTCCCCTTCTCTCCCTAACCGCCCCTCCTACCCGCTGGGCATTCTGGGTTAGCAGGATAGTGAGTGGCAAAGACCAAGTTGAAGAGCAAATGTTTTTAAAGCACTGAACCCCATGCAAGGTTTTGATGTTAATGAACAAATCTGAAGTCAGAAGTATCTCGCAGCACTTAAATATGCAGTGCACGTATGTTGCCAGCCTGATTCTTCCAATATATGAACTCTGTCTTCATGGACAAATTAACTTTATGTAGCAGGTGGACTGACTCCTTAGTATGGACATGAAAGTTTGTTTTAGTTCCGTGGTGCTCGATGGCATTTGCTCTCGAGGTTTCTTTCGGGGGATTAAATTAGTTTATATCATCTTTTGTTTCTACTGTTCTCCCCTGGAGAAAGCTGAAATAAAAAAAAGTTGGGTCCAAAGCCAAGACAGTGTGAGAGGGAGGATTCCAGCCTAGAGTGCTCAACTTCGATATCGGCGCGTAAATTACTCCTCTCCCAAATGTGCTCTTTGGCCATCTGCTCCTGAACCTTCAGTATCGGCCTCAGGCCGTGTGCCAGCCTCGAGCCTTCAAGAATTCAAACCTCCAAAGCTAACTGCTCAGAAAGCATTTTAGAAAATTCAATTTCTGCTTTAGTTCCTGGTAGGTATAAAATTATTTACTCTGTTGACAACTGAAATAGTTGTCCAGAACCCCTTAAAAGTACTTCATTAAAATTGTCCTGATCTTTTTCTAGTTGGCAAGGAATTCTGTTACAGTCCTTGATTCAGCAAACATTTACCGACATGCCCCCCGTACAGCCTTGGGGCATGAAGGAACTTGTAGGGGGAAGTGACCTTATTTTAATGTGTCTGCTGAAAGGCACTATTGGTTACAAAGTAGAACTTTTTATGATGTGTTAAAAGCAATTGGCTTTTGAGTCTTGACATATTTTTTCACATTACAGAATAATTTGTATTTTGTATTTTGGAAATGTTAACCAGAAATCTTCGGACATACTTCCAGGATCAGTTAAGGACCCCCTCCTTCCTCCCCCAAAGAGATATCTGCATTGGATATTTGAGGCAAAGGGGAATTTAAATCAGCTGCCTAATAGTAAGCAGTATATCAGTGAGTGACAGGGTGCTTGGCTTCTGTCTCCGAGTCAGTAATTCAACATAGGTGAGGATGTATCAGTCCCCCTTCTCCATTAGGGATATTTTAGAAATGCAAATGTGTGCCGTGTTTGGTCTGCTGTGTATCTTTGTGAGAGTGGTTTGGGAGGTTGATTTTTGTTCTACAGGGGTAGTTGCTACATACTTGCTGCCTTTTTGCCTCAGGTACACTTTGTTCCAGACGCTGGAACGGTGGCCCAGATCGTCTACACTGATGACCAGGTCCGCCCGCCCCAGCAGGTGGTGTACACGGCAGATGGTGCCTCCTACACGTCCGTGGACGGTCCCGAGCACACCCTGGTGTACATCCATCCGGTGGAAGCCGCCCAGGCATGTGAATGAGTATCGTGTATAGTTTGTTTATTCATCGTTCAATTCACTAATGATTTAGGTTTTCTCTCTGCCAGTCACCACCGTGGCTGTTTGTACAGGAAATAGCCAGATAAGATTTGTGCTTTCAAGGACCTTATAACCAGCTTGGCAGAGGAAGATATGATTTATTTATTTAAATTAAATGTAATGAATTAGATCAGCAATTTTCAACCTTTTTCAATTCATGGCACACAAAAACTAATTGCTAAAATTCTGTGGCATACCAAAAAATATATTTTTGCTAATCTGCCAAAAAGTAGGTATAATGTTGATTGATTTAAAAAAAATAATTAGTAATTACTTAGCCTTTTTGCCCCAAAATGACTTTTTAAGAAATCAGGTGCCTATACGTGTATATCAGGATTTCTGGTATCAACAATGAACAAATCAGACACAAGCTTATTATACAACGTGACCAATAGGAGGCAGCTCAGTCGAGTTGACTTACCTGTCCATGGTCCAACACAGGGCATTCACACCAGAGGACTACTGTCGTGTTGGCTGTTGTCACTTTTTTATTTGACATTCTGAGGGAAAAGAGGTCGGTGCCCCTGACTAAAGTCAGGTGCCGCAGGCTTTAAAAATGCTTGTGGCATGCCGGTTGAAAAAATTGCTGAGTTAGAGCACTAGCCTTGTATCGGTTGATCGTGGACGAGATTGCCACCTTGTTACTTTTCCTGAGTATCAAGAAGCAGGCCAGAAATGGCAGTTAGCTCTGTATTGCTCAGTCCGAGATGGATCGGTGAAAACATGCAGATGGTTACAGTTAAATGTATAAGCAAAAGGTCCTACTAGCTTATTAACTGCTATTTATTGTTAACACCTTACTGATGTGAGGGAGTGCAATAGAGCAAAGGTAAAAACTGTACAATCATAGCTATTTCTGTTCTTTTGCCAGTGACATGGGGCATTAGTTTCCAGGTGCATCACACCAATATTCCCAGTATATAGTTTCCCTTATTAGCACTTTACACTGTACAAAAGCACCTTTAGACGTATTTTAAAAAATAAGTTCCATACTTTTATAGTAGGCCCCTGGTAATAAAAACTTGCCCTTATATGCAACATTTAATCAAAAGGCTCTAATCATTTCCGAGAAGAAATGGAACCTACTGAATTGGTGCCTTTCACGTTGACATCGACATGAAAGGTTCGGGCACTGGGATGCCGGTTGTGGGTGCCTCCGCCCAGGCATGGTCCCCTCCCTGGGCCCAGCTTCCAGCTTATTGCTGTGTTGCTAAATGCCTGAATTCTGGTCATTTTTTAATGTCAAAACTAAGAATTTGACATTGGCTGAAATTCTCTTTTACATTTCTCTGCAGTCAAGGCTTAGCTATAGTTCTTATTCCTAGATGTTTGTTAAAGGCTTGGGCAAATTGAAGTCTCTTAAAAGCTTATGGGGACAGAATCTTTTCTAAGTTGGACATTGTAGTGCCTTGGCTAAAATAATTTTGAAGGGTTTTTTTTTCATCAGCTTTGCTGCTTCATGACACAAGTTATGTGTTTATGAGAACTTTCTTTTAAATTATGATTTTACTGGCCTTTTCCGAAATAGGATCTATGGAACATTAAGTTAGATTTATTTTTCTTCTACTTCTCTTCCGGTAATGAGTGTGCATTTTATGTTTGAAAGAGCTGCACTGCTTGCCTACAGACTACCCTTCTGCGTTTTTATATATCTTTATCCATTTTCACTTAATCGCACGTCTGCTCCTTGTGATACGTAGTGTTAAGTGTGAGCGTGTGCACCCTCGTTCATGACCTGCCTTTTTAATTAGCTGTGACAGTCAACCTCAGGAGGGGCTTTGCTGAAGAGGAAAGTCGTGAAGCATGTTAGCCAACTGAGATGGTTAGCTTATACAAGCTCTTGGGTGCCATCTGAATGAAAGACTTAAGCTCCATGTAAGATTTCTGTCTTTAGCTTCTTTATTAATGAAGGGTTATTACCAGCTCTCTGGGAGTTAACTCTCCTGCGAACTGGTGCTTAGCAGTAAGGTAATTTTCCCTGTGTAGGCGAGTTATCTAAAGATCTATTAAGTTGTTGTGTTTTTGTTTGTTTGTTTGTTTTGTCTAGACTCTGTTTACAGACCCAGGCCAGGTAGCTTATGTCCAACAGGATGCTACAGCTCAGCAGGTAATGAGTTGCCTTTTTGCATCTTTGTTGTTTGGAGGTAATGCTATGAATGTTACTGTTCCCTGGAATGTTCCCCAACCATCTGTGCTATGTATTCTCTTGATACCTGTTCCTTATATATTAAATTAAATTTGATGGCAACCTTCATTATTCTAGCTTCATCATCATTTTTATTAACTGTGCAGTATTATGGGTTGGCCAAAAAATTCATTTAGTTTTTTTTCTGTAAGATGGCTCTAGCAGTGCTTAGTTGTCTTTAACTTCATTTGAAACAATTTTTTTAGATTGTATTATAACAGCTGTCACATCAGCACGCATTAAAAAAAACTTATCAAAATGGGTGAATTTTTCTGCAGACATTTTAATATTGAAGATGGAATAAAATATATAATATTTTTGGCATATTATGCTTTATTATTTCAAGAAAGGTAACAGTGCAACTGAAACACAAAAAATAATTTGTTCAGTGTATGGAGAAGGTGCTGTGACTGATCAAACGTGTCAAAAGTGGTTTGTGAAGTTTCTTGGTCCTGTTGCATGTTGGCCAAATAATTCTTTGCTGTGGGGCTGTCTTATGCATTGGAAGATGTTTAGCAGCACCCCTGGCCTCTACCCACTGGAAGCCAATAGTGGGAGAGAGCCAACATACTCAAAATATCCAAATCAATAAAGTTGTTGGTGAAAATGAAATATGTGTCTTTGTTTTATGGAAAAAACTAAACAGACTTTTTGGCCATCCCAATATTGTGGGGATGTACTATTTTCTATCTGTTGTTTTATATGTATATGTAGGTTATTTCCTATTATTTTTTTTGCTACTATGAAGAACACTGTCAAAGATATATTAAATTATTTCCTTAAAATAAATTCTCCAAGGAGAAATGATAGAGACTAATGGTATTTGCATGAAAAATGTTTTAAGAACCAAGATTTTTTCCAAAAGAGAGACAAGATACAAATATAAAAATAAAGCAAGTTAAATAAAACCTCAGAATCCTAAATTTGAATTGGAATATCAGTATGAACTCATGTATTTTCTCCTACGAAAAAACCCCCAAAACATGTTTTCTAGTTCTGGCAACTGGAAAGATTTAGGTACATTCATCTGTCCAGTAGCAATGTGCTGATACCGTCTCCAAATACAGTTGTTTTAATAAGAGGAATTAGGACTACCTAGAGAAATAGCAGGTCCAGCTCTGGGGAATGTACAAGATGTGCCTGAAACATCTTGTCTTATCACAATGCGAGGAAGCTAGAAAATCCTCTGTTCTGGAGTTCTTTGGAAATAACTCATGAGTAACTTGAAGGGTCCAAAAGTAGGACAATTTGACCCATGAAAAAAGGAAAACATTTGCAATGATCGAAACATATTAAATATATTTAAAACCCATAAGCTCAGAGTGATATTAAAAGAAATAACTCATTGGTCACTTTTTGAGGATGCTGGGGGACCACTACATTCATTACTCAGGAAATTGGTAAATGACTGGAAAGAATTCAGCCTTTCTCCCTGAATATACTTGGGTAAACAATTCTTTGATGAGGGAAATTTCTTTATAGAAGCATTCCAACTAATGAATTAAAGAGGGTATGGCTGGCTTAGAATATCACCATTTTTCATCTTCTAATGAAATATGGATCTAGGCAGGGATCATCAACAATAGTCTGAAACCATCGGGGAAAAAGCTGATGAAGCAGTTTGTAATGGATGGGATCAGCTGAGCCCTGGGAACATTGTTAATATCATGAAAAAGAGAGAACCATTCATTATTGGCCTCCTGCTATTGTGTACCTTCTATTGCATTCACCACACATGAAATATTTTGCCCCCAAAGGTGAGCCTGAATCTGAGCCACTCACTAAATTCCACTGCCAGCTTGTAGGGAGCAAGGTAGACAGAGTGGAACAAGTTAGAAGACATACAAAGATGCAGTCAGCAAAATCCATGCGATGGGAAACTGTGGGACAAGTGGCCTTGTTTCTCCCATATGTAAATTGCAAAGGAAAAGAGAAGGAATGAGGATTTACACATTGAAGGAGACTTTGAGTAAGCCCGTAGTAAAAAAAAAAAAAGATTATGAGACCACTGGGGAAATCCTAACACTGAGGGGATATTTGATAATGATAAGGAATGATCAATTTTTTTAGGTATGATAATATATAAAATTAAAAGTCATTTTCTTTAGAGATATCTCCTGAACTCTTTACAGATGGAAATGTGTAATGCCTGAGGTCTGCTTTGGAGTAATCTACTGAGGGCGAAAATGTGTGGGAAAGTAATTGAAATCAGGTTAGCCATGAGTTGGTAATTGTTGAAGCTGAGTAATGGGTGCGTGAGGTTTATTATACTATACTATCTATTCAATGTATGTTTAAAACAATTGTTTTATTTTAAAATTTTATTTATTACTATTTAGAGAGAGGGGAAGGGTGAGAGAGGGGAAGAGAGAAACATCAATGTGTGGTTGCCTCTCGTGTGCCCCCTGCTGGGACCTGGCCTGCAACCCAGACATGTGCCCTGACTGGGAATCGAACTGGCGACCCTTTGGTTCGCAAGCTGGCACTCAATCCATTGAGCCACACCAGCCAGGCCAATTTGATGTATGTTTGAAATTTGTCATTATAAATGGGAAAGTTATTTTGATAAGACTCTCTAAATTGCTTTTCAGGAGTTGAAAAAATGTACATTCTTACCAACAATATGTGAGAATGCCCATTTCCACACACCCTTGCCACATTGGATATTTGTGTTCTTTAATATTTTGCCAATCTGATATGCAAAATGGTATCCTGTTGTTGTAATATTAAGGCATAGATTTAATTAGAAGTTTCGTTGCCATTTGCACCTCAAAGGGTCCTTCATCTTCTCCAGTCTCTAGAAACAATCTGTTTCATGTTCAGTACAAAAGGAATGTCGTACTCAGCTCTGTGAACACTGATGTCACAAGGAAGTGCAACTATTGGCTTAGCATCTTTCTTTATTACAGTTTCCTTTCAACCAGCACAGTTTTGTTTTGTTTTTATGGCTGTAACACTTCATTGATTGTCAGCCTGTTCTGTGACTGGGGTGAGTTCTGGATAGAAAATTGGAGTGGGGGTTTAACACAGGCGATAAATGCTTTTAAAAAAATGTTCTTAGCAAAAAGGTTCCTATTTTCAATCGTTTTTAGTGGCGGCAAAATTTTTTTGAAGCCTTTTTCATATACGTATCCCTCCTTAAGAAAGGCTTCCGGACCCCGCAGCACAGCCTCTTCTTTGTTGGGGACAGTGACCATGTGTGACTCCCCACCCACTGAGAAGGAAGTGTGCCGCTCTGGTGATTGGTCTCAGCAGGGACCCAGGAGCAGTCTGTTGTGTTTGCTGCTGTCCCACGTAGCTCCATGTTCCACTTGTCAGATACATTGTCTCCTGAAATGCAAATGCATCACAGAGTTTCAGAAATAATTACAGAGAGTGACGTTAAGTGAGAAGAAGAAAGTGTACCATAAGTTGAACAAATTCTTTTTCCTCTCCCTGTGTTTTATTGTGCATGACAAAATGCACGGGATTCAAATATTTTTGTCCCACATCCTTTTTCTGTAAGTGCATTCGGCACATATTGTTCCCTACCTCACTGCCTGGCGGTTGTCTCAGGGCAGGTGTGGTTACCTGTGGCTCTGGTGTTCAGGTGTGTGTGCTGTTATCTCCTCTCCTGCCCTCCTGGAACAGACTTACCTCCGCAGGAGCTGTTGTGATGGAGTGGAAAAGCAGGGCTGGTCAGAGTTTGAATTTCTCTCTGCCGCTTAGGAGCTGTGTAGTCATGTTCCCTGGCCTCGAAGGAATTTACAAAAATGCCTCGCTCTCAGATGTGCCCGTGGAATTTGAATTATTAATTAAACAAATTCATAATGCATGCCTACCGTGTGTTAAGGTCCACGCTTTCTGGAAACATGCCGATTTTACCTAGCAATGATTGCCATTGACCCTTTTCATCCCCGTTCAATAGTAGTTTGCACAATGCCGGTGTGTATTCAGTCTCCGCTTTAATGTCGGAGTGTCCAGGTAGTGCCGAGTGTGCAGGCCTTTTCTTCGCCATAGTCTCGTAGGAGAAGGTGGTCGGTACTGCCCAATGTCAGCCTTCTTTCTCATCAGTGGCGAGGAGCCAGCAGTAACCTTGCCTGACCACAGTCTTTCTAGCAGCATCTTTGGGGAAAAGTACATCACGGCTTCACTGGAATAACTCTGACTTGCTGCATTTGTTCTTTGAGGTTGGCTCCGCAAAGAGCTAAAGAATTGACGGGGAGCAGGGTGGATATGTGCTTTGGTTTGTTCGGCGTGTGATAACATTCATCACTGACGTTGGCATAAAGTTTAAGTGCTTAGAATAAAGGGCGATACTGGAACTGTGCTCGGAGATAACAAGCGGGAACTGAGCGGCAGCTTTGTGGCGGCAGGATCAGGGGAGGGTGCAGAAGGGAGGTGGCAGCCACCGTTTTATTGCCACAAGTCCCCCGCCCTTCTCCTTGTGGAGTCCTCACCTCAGTGCGTATTTTATTCTGTTTCTATTGAAGCAGCTCCCAGAATGTTGTCCTCCCACATAAAGCTTCTAAAAGGCCCTGAGCTTCAGAGATGGCAAGTCCTGTTAAAGTCTGGGCTTCTGGGTTAAGTGAATGCATGCTAAAACATGCCGATCCTATTTGAGGTAGCTGATTGTGTCCGCCTTCTGAGCCTGAGGATTTCAAACGCTGGGCGAAGGTCTTTCACGGCCGTAGCAGGCAGGCTCTGTGAACACACACGAGACTTTTCATTACGGAGTTTAAGGAGCCGAAGAAAGGATATTTCTGTGACTAGCGGCAGAGTTCCTTTAGATGCCTAAAGGGATTGATGTCGTCTCCCAAGGGGCCAAATATATTTTCACAAACTAACCTTCGTTGAATACCTGATGTTCGGAAGTCTTTTAAGGTGTAGAGGGAAGTGTATGATGTTATCTTGATCCTTACAGAATTTATGATAATTATAATCTATTATTAATATTAATCAGTGACTAAAAGCCAGGTGCTTTACTACTAACCTCATATGCATAATTATTTCACGTAGTCCTCACTACCGCCTACTAGGTATTATAGGGTTGTTACTATGTCCATTTTACAGATGAGGAGACTGAGGTTCAGAGTAGTTTATTAACTTTGTAACGGTGGGGCCGGGATTTTAAATCTGTGTGACTCCAAAGCCTGCTCTGCTTCCCTGAGGCGCACGAGAGAGGCAAGATGGACTCACACAAAGATGCATCCTCATTGGAGAGTGGGCGGTGTTTGGCAGTGGGAACAAAGCCATGAGGGGTTGCTAATGTGGAGGTGACAGAATCAGTCCTGAAAGATCTCGGCAGACTGGAAGAACAGAAAAAGTAATAAAATAAAAGTTACTGGAGAGAAAGGAAAAGTCCCCCTATTTAAGTGAAGATCAGCTATTGCAGTCCTGAGGGGAGAGAGGTGGCGAAGTGGCACTCTGTGAGAGGGAAAAGGGACCCAGGGACTTGCGTCTGCGTGTTTGCACTGGACCAGCGGCAGGACAGCGGCTGTCATCAGTGCGAACGCTGCATTCCTGGGGGTGGGGGCCCCTGGGGAGTGAGTGAGGACAGAGGGGTGCTGAGGGCCTGGAAGTCTGGCCACGGGAGCAATGACTGAAGGAAGTCGAGCTTTGGCCTTGACATGTCTGAAGCCTTCACGTGGCAGGAGGGTCGGACTTACTCTGTCTAACTTGAGAGAGAAGCACAGGTCCCAACCAGGGCATGGAAGATAGTGCACAGGGACATGCCCACCCCACAGAAGCCATCTCCGACTACCCACGTTACCCGGGCTGCCTTGGCAGGGTGAAATGTGGCAGCGGAGGCTGAATGAGGAGGAGTAGGATTCTGTGGCTCCAGGTGCCACGGGAGAGCAGAGCAGAGGCAGGGGCAGGGAGGGCCAGAGCAGTCAGACGGTTCCCGGAGAGACCGGAACGTGGCGATTGGTACAGAAGATTGGTGCTGGAGGGCATTCTGGGTGAGGAAAAGAACATATGGGAAGGTGAAGAAAAAGGGAGTAGACATTTAAAAAAAAGCTTGCCGTAGTACTGGCTGGTGCGGCTCAGAATTGAGTGCCGGACTGCAGGCCGAAAGTTGCCGGTTTGATTCCGGGTCAGGGCACGTGCCTGGGTTGTGCGCCAGGTCCCGGGCTGGGGGCGTGCGAGAGGCAACCCATCAATGTTACCCTCGCACATCGATGTTTCTCTCCCTCTCTTTCTCCCTCCCTTCCCCTTTCTCTAAAACAAAAAATCAAACAAAAAACAAACAAACAAAAAAACCTTACTGTATTTATTAAATAGGAAAGGGACATAGCTTGAGTATGCCTTCGGGTGTTAATTGGGTAAGAAATAAGATCAGATAAAAGGAATCTGGGCAGGTCTACAACCCGTGACACTTACTTAGGGGGTGAGAAGACTCTTTGAGGTACCATTTATTTCCTGCCAGCATATTTGGTAAAGTAGCATTAACCCAATACGGGAGCCCAGCCCTCTTACTTGCAAAAGACTAACTTCAGCACAATGAAACAAACAGATGTCCCTTTCATTCTTACCTTAAACACTGCAGCCCCTTCGAGGTGTCAGGGGAGAGCTGTTAACCGTGGAATTTTACCCACTGCACGCCGCACCACGTGTTTAGTTTTAAAAGAGAGTGGTTGAGGATAGATCAAATCATGGCCCACACTGTGCGGCCACCCTGAAAGGCAGGAGGGACCCTGCCCAAAGCTGAGTTCAGATGTGGAAAAGGATGCCAGCACACATGCACCAAGAGGGGATGGAAAAGTTTGTGACTTACATATTTGAAGTCCCTGGGGAGGCAGGTCAGGCCTCTCAGGCAGGTTTGAATCAGCTGGAGAGAGTAAGGAAAGGAGACTGGTTTGGCGTTTGCTGGGGTGGAGGGGCAGGGACAGTGAGAGTCTGGAGAGCATGTGGTTAGGTGTGAGACTCCTGCCAACGTCAAAGGAGGGAGCACCGGGATTTCTCATCAGCTTGCCCAGATATGGGGCACAAAAAGCAAAAATGAAGGCAGACTCCTCTTTACAGCTGATAGATGGAAATCATCTCTCCAGGGCCTTGAAGGGAACTAGGGTGAAGAACACCTGCCACCCCAACCTTGCATTCCGTGTGCATCCGTGTGTGCCAGCCAGCTAAAAGTGAATGTGTGCTAATTTTGTGGTGGAACTTTCTCCAGGCCTCGTTGCCGGTACACAGCCAGGTGTTACCTTCAATGGAGAGTGTGGATGGCTCAGATCCTTTGGCTACTCTGCAGAATCCTATGAGTAGACTGGAGGCCAAAGAAGAAGAGGAAGAGGATGAAGATGAGGACACGGAGGAAGATGAAGAGGAAGATGGAGAAGACACGGACCTGGATGACTGGGAGCCAGATCCACCTCGGCCCTTCGACCCGCACGACTTATGTGAGTACCAGCTAGTTCTCGTGAGTGAGGGCTTCCTGTGTGTGGACATGGCGCCCCCCGCTCCGTGGGCCTCACCTCCCTCCAGCCTCACAACAGTGTGTGTGTGTGGCGGGGCGGGGGGCGGGGAGGGGCGGCGGAGACACTGTCTTGAGTTCTGATTTTACTGATGAATGAACTGAAGCTCAGGAGAAGCAAGGCGGCCTGCTCAGTGTCATGGAGCATGAGTAGTGGATCAGGCATCAAACCTACGTCTCTCTGATATCAGAACTTGAGCTACCAAACCACTGTGGTAAGTTTGCCCAGTTCTGGAATATTCAGCAATTTCATTGAAAAATTAAAAAAAAAAATCCCCACCAGAGAATACATTCATTGATTCCATGGCGGGGAGAGGAGAAAGAGCACCCACGGTCCAGCACGGCACACACTGCCTCTCTGTGTTGCCTACCTGGGGCGGGGGGTGTTCCCGCTTCCACCTACCAGATCATTGCTTCTTGCCATCGATTTTCATGCTGCTGTGGTGAAGTTCTTATCTCGTTTGTTTGAGTAAGCCAGGCTATTCAGAGCTTTGTGGTCTCTTCATATTCCTCCTGGGACCTTCCATGTGATGGTGGGAAAGCCCATTTGGATGGGGCCAGTGTTCTCGTTCCTGTCCGACAGAATTGCCTCATTTGTTTTTCCTTGATTTCATATCTTTTCAAGGCTACTCCTTAGTCAAATGTGCATAAAGCCACTTTCTCTTACAGACATTAATACAAAGTAGCTCTCCACTATTGGCCACTTACTGAAATTGAAAATGCCCATTTCCTAAGCCAGATCCTCACACAACCGGAGCTGGGTAAAATATGACTGGTGAATTAAATTTGCTAAGAGTTACGAGTATGACCTCTGGAGGTCCAGTCACTTTTCTCTCTTCTGTGGCTCTGTGCATCTACTTCTGACAGTGAGCTGACAGATGGGCTCTGCAGGGAACGAGGGAGAGAGTGTGGGCACTTGGTGCGAAGTGATCACTCAGAGGACGAGCTGAGAACACGTGTCCTCCGAGGGCTGGGCTGGTCGTGTCATCCAGATGAAGGGGGGCTGGGGTGTGAGTTTCCGCGCTGTCTTCACGTAGTGGGCACTGAACCTGCGCCTTCTCAGCGCGCTCTCCGTTTTTGTCAGACATGCCCAGACACTGAGGCTTCTGTACTTTCTCTGGAAAAAAACTGATTAAACAGTATTGTCGGGGTTTCTTTTTTTAGACAGCTTTATTGCGATAAAATTTATAGATTGTAAAATTCACTTCTTTCATCAAATTTTGTAACATTTAGTCTAATAAGCTCGTCTTTTTTTCTTTTCAGACATGTTATAATTGATTTGTAAATTGAGTGGCCACTATTTGAATTAGTATCCGGTAGAGAAATAAGTCAAAGCCACAGTCCGCGTATTATTTTTGGCAGGCAAAACTAATTCTGCCTGATTTTAGAGGAAAAGTCCGGGATTTTATTAGTCTGTGAAAGCTAATATATCACAATTGAATGGGTACTGTAATTGCAGGAGTTAATTGAATTTCAGCCTGAAAACTTGGGGATTTTTTTCAGCTTAGAACTTTTTACTTGAGATCAAGTCGTGTTGAAAGATTTGAATCCCAGGTTCTCTTTCTGTTGCAGGGTGTGAAGAGTGTAACAACGCACACTCTTCAGTGTGCCCAAAGCATGGCCCCTTGCACCCTATCCCCAACCGCCCTGTGCTCACCAGAGCGAGAGCCAGCCTCCCCCTGGTCCTCTACATCGATCGGTTCCTGGGAGGCGTGTTCTCCAAGAGACGCATCCCTAAGCGCACCCAGTTTGGCCCTGTGGAGGGACCCCTCGTCAGGGAGTCCGAGCTGAAAGACTGTTATATTCATCTGAAGGTAATTTATGCTTTATTCATAGTTCGCTCTTGTTATGATTTTTTTAAGGGGCACACATTTTCCTACTGAGTCTCCTAATTCAGTTTTATTAAAAATTTAATTTAATTTAAAAAAAAATATTTATTTATTTATTTTTAGAGAGAGGGGAAGGGAGGGAGAAAGAGGAGAGAAACAGCAATGTGTGGTTGCCTCTTGAGCGCCCCCTCCTGGGGGGGTCTGGCCCCACAACCTAGGCATGTGCCCTGACTGGGACTCGAACTGGTGACTCTTTGGTTCACAGGCTGGCGCTCAATTCACTGGGCCACAACAGCCAGGGCTCCTAATCCAGTTTTGCAGCTGTTGTTTGCTAAGGCATTGTATGAATAACTCTGAAAGGTGTAGTTCTTAGGGGCCATATTAGTTGGCTAGAGCTGCCGTATCAAAACAGCACAGACTGGTGTCTTAAATGACAGACATTTACTTTCTCATAGTTCTGGAGGCTAGAAAGCCAGAAGGTTTTGGTAGGGTTGGTTTCCTCTGAGGCCCTCTCCTCGCCTTGTAGATGGCTGCCCCTTGCTGCTGCGGCACGTGGTCGTCCCTCTCTGTGACAATGTCCTGGTGTCTCTGTGTGTGTCCCAATGTCTTCTTCCAGGGGCAGCAGTCAGATTGGGTTAGGACCCACTCTGAGGACCTCAGTTAAACTTAATCACCCCTTTAAAAGCCCAGGCTACAAATACACCTTCTGAGCTAGTGGGGGTTAGGCCTTCAACATGTGAAGGTGTTCTGCTTTGTTTTGTTTTTTTGCCTGGGGGACATAATTCAGCCCACAACAGGGGCTCTAACAGCTTTTGTTTTTTCCCAACTGATTAGAACCGAGGATTGTATAGATTCATGTAATCTGCTCAGTATCAATAATGTTTTCAAGAAAAGCACTTTTCAGTTTTTGAAACAGATGTGGAATCTTTTGCTAAAAATAGTTCACTGCATATTAAACTATGTTTATACTGATCTCTGTTTTTTACAGTTGATGCTTTTGCTTCCATTTAGCCCCTTGCTGTCTGCCTCTTCAAGAGCCACTCTGGAGAACCAAGAAAGGGCAATGGGAAGGAAAATATCTGGGATGTGTTTTGGGAAATTAGCTGCTGTCATGGGGAGGTGTTCTTTGGTAAATGCTCAAGATTTTCAAAACAGAGTATTATTTTATAGAAAGAAATACAGGCTACATATTCTACATGGAAGCAGTTGAATCCCCAGTGAAATTTGCTGGCCCGTCTGTAGCATTTTTTGGTGTGGTAGTTAATGATGATACATCGGCTGAAGCTCCTCAGGCAGGTTGTTAACTCCGAGGTTTCGCCAGGTGACTCTCCTACAGGCGGGTCTTTGGCAGGTGTCCTTTCCCTTTGACAGTCGGCCAGACACAATCCCAGTATCCATGCAAAGGGGAGACTCAGGATACATGGGAAACTTAAGGAGCAACATTTTATATATTATGACATCAATGCATATCACGCTGAAGATTTTTATCTTTTGGGGTGGCTCGTAACTTTCTCTTTGGTTGCAGGTTTCTCTTGATAAAGGGGACCGAAAAGACCGGGATTTGCATGAAGACCTATGGTTTGAGCTGTCCGACGAGACCCTCTGTAATTGGATGATGTTTGTGCGCCCGGCCCAGAATCACCTGGAGCAGAACCTGGTGGCTTACCAGTACGGCCACCACGTGTATTACACCACAATAAAAAATGTGGAGCCCAAGCAGGAGCTGAAGGTAACAGAGCTGGGCCAGTGGGGCTTCTGCCAGGACCTGTGGTTATTTAATGCGTTTCCTACTTTTTTTCCTCTTGAAGTGGGGTTCCTTTTCTTTTTTTTTTAAGATTTTATTTATTTATTTATTTATTTATTTATTGGGGGGATGTAGGGAGGGAGAAAGAGAAGGACGGAAACATCGATGTGTGAGAGAAACATTGATTGGTTGCTTCTCGCTTCCCCCATCTGGGGACACGAACCCACAACCCAGGCATATGTCCTGACCAGGAATCGAACTGGCAATCTTTCGGTTTGTGGGATAATGCCCAGCCCACTGAGCCACATCAGCCAGGGCTGAAGTGGGATTCTTACAAAGACAGTCCTTTACTTGTAATCCATTTGCTTACTGAATACGTACTGTGTACTGCACACCTATCGTAATCCCGTAAGTAGAAGAGAAGGAAAAGTGTGTGACTTTGGGGCCTATCAAAGGCTACATGAAGGCATTAGGCCAAGGGTTAAGGGCATAGTGACTGGGCAGTAGACTGGTTTTGTGACGGAGAGACTGCAGATGGGGTCACTTAACATGATTTAGACGCGTGAAAGAAGAATTAGTGGGAAACAGGGCATCTTATTAAATGGAATTCAGATGCACGGGCAAGATTTCTTTTTTTAACTTTACTTTTACTGCTGGCATTTTATTACAGATGTCCCTGCCTTACCAACCCCCCCCCCCACACACACACACGCACAGGCCCTGCCATCACCACACGGTTGTCTGTGTCCGCGGGCATGCATGCATGTTCTCTGACGGGTCCCTCTTCCTTCTTTGATTTCTTTTCTTTATCCGAATAATTCATTTTGCCCAAGGAATTCTACACATGGACTTCGGATTTCAGGAATATGTTTTTAGGGAATAACTCTCTGTTGGAATTTGTATAAATATTAACTCGACATAATGAAAACTCTGCAGTGATTCCAAGTGAAAATACCTTTAAAAGAAAATCTGTGTTAGAAACATAGCCAAAAGAGGGTGTTAAAATACTCTGTAGCTTCCTGATAGAAGTGAAAAAACGGGTGGGGACTGAGTGTGTCAGTCCGAGAACACGGAACTGCACAGCGCCTCACTGTGGCCAAAGAGAGACTAGATGCCTCCCTAGGGAGAGAGCAAAGACCTACCTAGACTTTGTTCAAAAGCCGTACAAAACCTGTGTCTTTGAAACCATCACCTAGATAATGCACACACCCCAAAGAAAGTATGTGAAAGGAGATTAATATCTCACACCATCTATCCCAGGAAATTCTTGACAAGATTAAACTAAACTGTGGAGTGGAGATGGTTTTCTCTTTTACAGCAACTCTAGAGGTAAAGACAGAAACAATTAGATAAGAATACAATAGTTCAGTATAATAACCAAGACAACAGATGAGAAGCAGGCGCAGGATGGGGGAAATATTGGTAATAGACATTAAAATGATTAAATGTAAAAACAGAGAGAGTTGTACACCTCTGACCTCACTGCATGCAGATGGACAAATGAACAAATGCCAGAAATAGGCTTTGTCTAGGGGAGGGATCAAATAGGTAAGAAATATTTTTTAGATGTTTTCAATGTTGATCATTTTAAAACCCTTTAGACAACTACGAGTTACTGTTTTTCTTCGTTTAAGTTAGCAAAA
Source organism: Macrotus californicus (assembly GCA_007922815.1). NCBI lineage: Eukaryota > Metazoa > Chordata > Mammalia > Chiroptera > Phyllostomidae > Macrotus > Macrotus californicus. The sequence continues at coordinate 114,194 of VMDR010000500.1, forward strand.
TTAATGGGTATAGTACAATGAATGTGAGAGTTTTAAGATACAGGACCATTTATTACAGAACTGCAATATTTTATAGAATATTTCTGGCAGTACATGGCAAACATATTCTTGGCTGAGTAAACCCAATTCTTGAAAAATCAGTCTGAGGAAATAATTATGAACAAAGATAGAGCAAGATACATTTAAATTTCATAATGCCATATCCCAGTGACTCAGATACTAACGGCTTTAACGTACACCTTTATTTTATGCACCATTAAAGGAAAAAGTGCCAGTTAAACTTTAACACAGTGCTTTGTTATCAACAAAAATAGTTATTTTGTCCAGATTGTATGAGCTGTTTTAGACTTAGTTGAATATAATTTTAAGATCACATCACACACACATAAAAAGGCGCCTGAAGGCAAAAGAGTTTGTTGATGGGTTAGGCCCTTTGTGTGCAGCCTGACTTTTTTCGCTGAGTCACTGTTTTACTTCATCATGGCTGTTTGTGTTTTCCTGTTTCTGTCATCCTCTGTGTCATCGGTGCTGATGACAGTGCAGGATTTTTAATGCAAGTGCTCCGCTACCGCGCCCGGGATGTTTTCCCAAGTCAGTACCCTCTTATCCAAGTTTTGTTTGGTTTTTTTTTTTTTAAAGAGAGAGGGGAAGGGAGGGAGAAAGAGAGAGAGAGAAACGCTGATGGATTGCCTCTCGTATGCATCCTGGTTGGGGATGGAACCTGTGCCCTAGGTATGCACCTGACTAGGAATCGGACTGGTGACGGTTTGCATTGTGGGACGGTGCCAAACTCACTGGGCCACGTGTTGCCCCATGTCCTTGAAGGTTTAGTGGTTTTGATCCAGTCACGAGAAGTTTCTGACAGTTTGATACTTTAATGAGAGGTGCTGCAAGGTGATCGCAACCGCCTTGCGTTGCTTTGAGATTTATTTCTTCTTTAAAAGGTTTTATTTGTTTGTTTTAGACAGAGGGGGAGGGAGAGGGAAAGAGAGAGAGAGAAACATCCATGTGTGGTTGCCTCTCACATGCTTCCCCCTGGGGACCTGACCTGACCTGGCCTGCAACCGAGGCCTGTGCCCCAACTGGGAATCGAACCCATGACCCTTTGGTTCACAGGCTGGCGCTCAATCCACTGAGCCACACCAGCCAGGGCGAGATTTACTTCTTCTCAGGGAGAGACAACAGGGTTGTTTTTTTTTTTTTGCCTTCATTTGTGTTGCTTGGCAAGTGTTAACAGCTCACGGAGTGCCAGGGCAGCACATGACTCCATGAGGTAAGAACAGCACAAAGAGCTTGGCTGGGCTTGTGTGGGAGCAGTGAGCCAGCGAGGACTGTGAGGTGTTACCTGTGAGGGATGCGCATCTTGGAAACGATGGGCTAGGGTAGCATTTGTAACAGCGAGATGACAGCCACCTAAAAATCCAACTGTGGGGTCATGGTTAAGTAAATATTAGAATGTGGATGCTGTAGAATATTAGCCCACAATTAACAATGAAGACTCTCAAAATAAATATTTTCATATCGCTAAAATAATGTCCCATAACAATTATATACAATTAATTCACTCAGGGATTAATATATCGAACCCCTACTAGGTTTCAGACACTAGGAAAAGATGGACTGGTTTCCCCATGTTCCAGAAATTTGTATTCTAGAGGGGAGGTAAGCAGAAAGATGTAAATAAGCAATACTAGTTGCAAAGCACTAGGAAGGAGACAAATGGTGCAAAGAGAGCAAATAACAGAAAAGGGACCAGTTTAGATTGATGGACAGGGAAGGCTTTGCTGAAGAGATGTTCATTAGGCTGAGAACTATCTGATGAGAAGGGGCCAGCAGTGTAGAAGGGGTAGGGAGGGAACAGGGGCAGAATCCTCCATTCCTGGTGGTGAGACAGTAAGGGCAAATAAAGGTTGGGGTAGGGAAGAACCTGTCATGTTTGACAAACTGACAGCAGGCCGCTCAGTCGAAGAAAAGGGAAAGTGGAGTGAGGAGACCCGGAACTGCTTGGCATGGCAGGGCCAGATCACAGAGCCCTTGGTAGGCTGTCAGGCATCTCGGGTTTGTTACGAAACAAGAAGCTGTTGCTGGCTTTTAAGCAGGGGATGACGGAATGTGATGATGTGTTTTAAGAAGACCACTCTAGCTTCTGTGTGGAGGGAGGATGGAGCCAGGGAGCGAGAGGAGAAAAGAGGAGGCTCATTAGAAGACCAGGCAAGACCTCACGTTGGCATGCACCCAGGTGGCAGGAACAGGTGAAGAGCATTTGCACAATCCACAGCTCTTGCTAAGGGTTCCAGAAGAAAACAGAAATCCAAGATACCTTTTAGGTTTCACGTCTGAGCAACTGGGTGGAAGGTAGGGTGTTTAATGAAATGGAAAGGTAAGCTGGGGTCAGCAGGGGAGTGGGGGAGCATGTTCAATTCAATCCTGGACATGCGAAGATGGAGCTGTTCATGAAACACCCAGAATATCAGGTAGGCAGTAGAATGTGTGTGGGTGGAGAAGGGAGGGTCTGGGCTGGAGATACTGAATTGGGAGTTATTAGCACAGAATTCGTTAGAAGTGGATGTAATCACCTTAGGGAAAGTGAAGAAGACCCTGGACTTGGACTAAGCTACGAGAAGCACCAATACTTAGAAGTCAGGGAGAAGAAGAAGAGCCAGACAAGGAGCAGATGCAGCCAGTGGGGTGGGAAGGAGGAAGAGACCAAGGAGAGTATGGTAGCATTTGAAGGTTACTGGTGAGCCTAGTAAGGGCTGTTTGGTGACTGGTAGGGCTGGAAGCTACTGTGATCACAGCTGTGTGAAAGCCTGTGCTTGAATACGGATAAAAAAATCAGGAGAGACTATGTTTTATTTAGATGAGGAGTCATTAATATTATCTCTTGTGAAGCTGTTCCAACAACAAAAACATTTTTTTTAAAAAGGAAAAAGAAAACACGCTGTGTGTTTTGGCAAATGAACTTCCTGACTGCAGGCTGATGGTAAAGGGGTTGGCTCAGAGTGTGATATTTTTTTAAAGATTTTATTTATTTATTTTTTAGAGAGAAGGGAAGGGAGGGAGAATGAGAGGGAGAGAGAAACATCTATCAGTTGCCGCTCATACATGCCCCGCCTGGGGATCGAACCTGCAACCCAGGCATGTACCCATGACCTGTAACCTTTTGCTTTGCAGGACAACACCCACCCACCCAAGCCACACCAGTCGGGACCACAGTGGATTTTTTTGTTGTTCGTTTGTTTACCATGGGCTGTGGAAAAGCCTGACTTGTTTTATATAAGCAGGAGAACAATTTACAAAGTGAAGCAGGCAAAGACCACATTGTTGTCCTTTAGTGTTTGATGATGATGTTCTTGGCTCTTGCAGGTGTGGTATGCTGCGTCCTATGCTGAGTTTGTGAACCAGAAAATCCATGACATTTCTGAGGAGGAAAGGAAAGGTAGTTGTACTTTTTAATATTTTGCATAGGAATTCTAAGTTATATATATCTTGATGTAATCCCTCATTTTTCTATTTCAAAATATTTAAGAAGATACTCCAGTAGATTTTTTTAGAGCTACATAGGCCTGTCTAATTGTAGGATCAAATGATAGTGACATATTTACATTTCTTTCCTGGGTGCTGGGAAATAGTACTTAACCTAATGAAAACCTCCAAATACTCAGTTAGAACCTGGATCGGAGGCTCACCCCTGTCTAGATTTAGTTATCTCTGAGGACATAGCAAGGCAGGCACTGACCTTGTTAATAACATGGATGTGAGGGGAGTGCAATCCCTGTAGATAAAAATGCACAAATTATAAGTATGCAGCTTGACGGATTTTCGTGAAATGAACATACCCGTGTCACCTGCACCCCGATCAGGAAACAGAGCAGGACCTGTGCCCCAGAAGACCTCTTATGCCTTCTTTCTTGCTCCGTCCCTCCTCACTCCCAAGTATGATGATTCTTCTGACTTCCACCCCACAGGCACGATGTGCTTGTGTCTGAACTTTACATAAATAGAAGTGTATGATATGCACACTTTCGGTGCACGCCTTTGCTCAGTGTTATGTTTGTGAGAGTCATCCATGGTATTGTGTATTCTAATTTGTTCGTTCCGATTGCTGCGTGACCTGACTCCAAGTAGTTAGTGTCAGAATTGCACTGTACAACCCAAGTTTGCCTCTATAGCACCACAGATAAGTGAACCGTGGAACGCCCATACAATAGAACACCAAGTAGGTCCTTAGGCCATGTCACCTCCCTGGCACATTGATGTTTACTAACCAGCCAGGGCAGCTCACCTGAGCTTCGCTGCCCAGAGTTTCTCTTGAGGTGTCATTACATAGCGTGATTGACTGAGTCATTGTCCCTGTGGTTGAACTGACTCTCCAGCCCCTGCCCCGCTCCCTGGCTGCCGGTACCTCGCTCAGAGCAGTCTGAAATCAGGTGGCTGGGCTTCTGGCCCAGCCAGCCCCTGACAGTCACCTCATTAACGTGAATGCAGGGATGGTCAGCGACTACAGTGAACAACTAGAACACATATTACTTGGGAAAGACAGAGATTTAGACGTTATTTCCCAGGAACCAGGGACAAAGCCGGCTAAATTCGTTATTATGCAGCAGGGTAGTTTCCAGTTTGGGGATATCAAGGAGAGTGCCACTGTGAACATTCTTGAACATGTCTTTAGCGAACATGTGTGTGTGTATCTGTTCGCTGTGCCTCTGGGAGTGGAAGTGCTGGTCCCCAGGGCATGCACATAAATCAGCTCTGAACAGTTTGCCAGAGTGGTTATACTGGGCGCTGAATTTCAAGTTATTTGAGATCAAATATGCCCTCAGATTATGAAGCTTGCGTCTGAATCACTGGGTCATCTGAGTATAGACTTCCATCGTAGTGCTCTCTGTCTTTCCAGTGGTGTATGTGTGAGTGCCGGGGGCGGCTGGGAGAGGGCAGAATAAGGGTGTTTGTTCCTTTGGTGTCTTACATGAGTGTACCAGAAACGAAGGCCCTAAAATCTGCTCTCTGTCCAACCTTAGTCTCTGATTTTCAACAGTGATTTGAAGAGCAGACACTGCATGTTCTTGAACTCCGGGCTATGGTGCAATGAGAAGGGTGGGGATACTGGGGTCTGCTGGTCATCGGCCTTTGTAATCTCTCTTCTGTGACTGTAGTTCTTCGAGAGCAAGAGAAGAACTGGCCCTGCTATGAATGTAACCGCCGATTTATAAGCTCGGAGCAGTTGCAACAGCATCTTAATTCGCACGATGAGAAGCTGGATGTATTTAGCAGGTATAACGATGGGGAAGCTTTCAAAAACTTCGTTTGTCAAGGTCCTGACTCATCACAGTATTGTCTGCCAACTAATCGTGTTTATGTGTCTGTCTGTGTAGACAGGTCACCAGGCAGGCTGCTGGCAGGAGGTGTTTATCTTCTCTTTCCACTCCGACCCCACCCCACCCCCATCCTCAGTTACCGCTGCTCTCTTTTCCAGCGTAGCCAGTACCCAGCAGTTGGGGAACCTTTGACCTTTAGTTAAATCTCCCCTAACTAAAGATTCTGAAATACGAATTCTTGAGATAGCATACACCTTTGAAAAAATCCGCATCTCCGATTTTCAAACTTCTTTTAGTAGTAAATTTTTTCATTATATGTTTAATTCCGCCACCTAAAAAAGATAGATGAGGGAGAATCATACAGGATGCAGTAGGCTGGAGTCAGATGGGGTAGGCTTTATTGGTAATGGGAGGAAATTTGGATTTCATTCTAAGGAGTCTTTAGAGGGTTCTGACCTGGGAATATTGTGATGTCAATTACATTTTAAAATGTCACCCGGGATAAAAATAAAAACATGTTAGCTAATACTGGAGCAAGAGTAAAGACAGGGAGTTCAGTGAGATGCTACGTCAACAGTTCAGGGGAAGAATGAGAGCAGTTTGGAACAGGAGAGCACCCGTGGGACAGGCGTGGGGTGACCAACTTTTACAGGGTTTGAAAAGAGAGGAGCTGGTGTGAAGTGGCAGTTAGGGAAGTGGGAAAGTAAATGTTCTAGGGAAGTGCAGTGTGATTGCCTGCAACGCTGAGAACTCAACTGGAGGTTCATGGTCATGAATGCAAAGTGCGACCACTGGCACAGCTGTGTGTCGTTTCCCAGCTTCATTCACTGCGGGAGTGCCAGTGCAGCGTGGGCTGAGAGTTGGGTTGCACAGTGTTGCGGTTTTGCGAAGTGCGTACCACACAGCAAGAGAAATGAGACAGCATTGGGGGTGGAGGTCAAGGGCATTCCCAGGGAGGGACTGCAATGAATGACTTTGGAGTTTGTGAGTGGATTAAGGGAGAGAAGACATCAGGAGGACATAGGACTGCCAACAGGTGACGGAGGATTGGATTGGAGTTGGTATTGCCGTAGAAGGATCGTTGAGTGGTCCAGGTATTAGATGAGCTGAGCTGGAAAGTTAGGAGATGGTGTCAGGCAGGGCGGGCGACACGTAGGATTGAGGTGATGGGGGTCCTGCACTTTCTGAGGATGGACGAGTCCAGGGCACCACCAGGGGAGTAAGTATCCAAGGTGCATGGAGGACACAGTGAGAGCTAAGTCTTTCCGTCTGTTCATGGTTCTGTCAATTAGCACTTTTATTTTACATTGTGATTCTGGTTTACATGCCCGGCGCCTTCCCTAGGCTTTGGACAGTAAAACCGGAGGCACGCAACTTGCTATCTTTCGTGCCTTGCATAGCGCGTTGACACACGGTAGATGAAAATGTTGGGTAGCCAACTGGTAAAAGAAACTTGAGACAATTTGGAAAATGTGAACTTTGACTAGATTTAATCATTCTAAGCAAAGTATCAGTGTTTTTTTAGGTGTGATAGTGGTGTGGTGGATATACATACATACATATACATACATATATATAGGTCTCCTTATGTTCTAGAGATACATACAAAATATGTAGAGATGAAATGATGTCTGGGATTTATTTCAAAATAATCGAATGGGTATGTGTGTGGGGAAGTGGTAGTGATATAGGTGGAATAAAAGTGGCCATGAGTTGACAATATTGAAATTAAGTAATGGGTACTTTGGGCTCATCATGGCAATCTCTACATTTGCCTGGGTTGAGAATTTTCCATTATAATAAATATTTTAAAAGTTCCTGGAAAAACATGTAATTTTTGGTCAATTGTTAAATAGATGAGTGGAAGAAGAAAGCATGACCTGGTTAATTTTATGCGTATCACACATACGCATCTTCTAAAAGAAGTTTTAGGGACTTTCTGAATCCTTATATTAAGGAGTGTTTGTGTGATAGAACGCTATTAAAGGGATAAAGTTTATTTGGTGTTTACTAGGCACGTTATGGGACGGTCAAATTAGAAATTTGTTCTGACCTTCTAGAAGCTTAGAGTGGAACAAGAAAGTTCTTTTGACTCTTGGAAAGCCACATGTCTCGGAAGGAACCCGAGGTGAGGCAAGGGAAGGAGGAAGAATGGAGTCTTGTCTCCGGGGTCACCCTCAACTCAGGCGCAGTGTGTTCTGCCCTGTCTGCACTGCCCACGTCACTTCAGAGATGCGTGCCAGCTTTCAGATTTTTCAGGAGCAAAATGGTGTCAATGCTTTAAATTTTTAAAGTTCTCTTTTTTTTTTTGTTCTGAATAATTTGAGACATCTCTCTGAGCAGTGTAGACAGCAAAGATGAGGAATTTGGAAAGCGGGTGTTAGCAAGGACAATGGTTCCCGTTAGAAAAAGAATCAGGAAAAGCATCGTACTGCAGTGAGAGGGAAGGCAGGGTTTGGGGAGAATATTTTGTGTGGACTGTTTTGTAGCCACAACTACCTATAACCCTGACCTCTTGTCCCCAGAACGAGATGCAGAGGACGGGGACGAGGCAAGAGGCGATTTGGCCCAGGCCGACGGCCAGGGCGTCCCCCCAAATTTATCCGCTTGGAAGTAACCAGTGAAAATGGGGAAAGGTGTGACGACGGTACACAGGTACAGGGGCGGACGGGAAAGAGCTCCTGCTCAGGTGCCCGCGTAGAGGGCAGGCTGGGACTGTTACTGGGCTTAGTGTGAATACCCCTCAGAGGCTGACGGGTCTGCGGTGCCAGTCCTTGGCTGCCTGTTGGGTAAAATGTGGCTAGAGAAAGGCAAAGAAAAATATATCTCCAAATATTCCTGAGAACAGAGCCCCTACTTTCTTGTCCTACGTATTTGAATATTTGAGGGGATATTATTGAGGGACGCTGTTTCGTCAGTTTAAAAGTTAAAATTATAATGCTCCAGAAGAGCCCTGTCACAGTCTTGTTCTCACGAAGCGATCTGGGACATATCATGGTTTTTACTTTCTATGGATAGCTATCTAATGAACTTTCCCAGAAGGAGAATCTTTTTTCTGAGCATTATGATGCCAGCCGTTTAAAAAATAAGCAGTAATTCTAATCCTTAGCTGACAGTCCTTCTAGGACTAATCTCTATCTAGGTAAGGAAATAATTCCTGGTTATTGCAATTGCAGGATTTGCTACATTTTTCCCCCAAGGAACAGTTTGATGAGGCTGAACCAGCCACCCTGAATGGGCTGGATCAACCAGAACAGACTGCTCTCCCGATCCCTCAGCTGCCACAGGAAACCCCGTCTTCTCTGGAGCAGGAGTCGGAGGCTCACAGCCTGCACCTGCAGCCCCAGCGCGAGGAGAGCGTGCTGCCCACCCCGAGCACCCTGACAGCTGATGACATGCGCCGGGCCAAGCGCATCCGAGTAAGTGGGAACAGAGCCTCTCCCTCACTACGTACTACCTTTCTCCAGGCAGCCAGCTGGAAAGATGCTATGTTTTCTGACCTATTTATTCACCATCCCCTTCAGACTCTTGCATCTAGCTCATTACACACTTGATCTCCTTACTTTGGAAGAAAGAATGAACTGTTTCTCAATGTCTTTGTGTCCTGTGGCAGGCGGGGTGGCGGGTCCTAGAGCTGATCTGTTTAGTGAAGGCACAGAAGCTGGGCTTTCGGTAGCTCCTAGATGGGTCTCGTTATAGTGGGATAGCTCTCTGGAGCCCTAAACTCACAGGTTGGAAATGGAGAAATAAGTACATTTAAGGGTAGTAACTATTTACATTTAAGCCAGGCTAATCGTGGCTCGTCACAGCTCTGAAGTTAATGTTGGGTAACTTCATTTGGTTATCTGCGGTTTCCGAGGGGAGACTGGCCAGTGTCATTTCTCATCAGTGCAAAGGGAAAATGGACCTGTGTCCAAGGTGACATTGCCAGGTACAACCCCCACACCTGGGACAGCTGGACCTTAGGCTATAGGTCAGGGAGGAGGTCAGCGTCTCCCCCATGTGACCTGCACGGTGACTTCCGGCCACATGGCTTCCAGGGCGGATGTGTCTTCTTCTAGTTTCATAGACTGCAGCGAGGCTGAGGTCGGAGCTGCCGGGGATGTGTGTGCAGAGCCATACGGGTTTGAGGAAAGTGCCTGGGCTGACAGTTCGCACTCAGAAAACAATTACTTAAGCCCCTGTGGTTGCGAGAGGGCATGTAAAGACTTTCAGCAGTACTTGATGTGTGGCTGACGGGGCTGTTTTTGTATAACTTTCCAGGGTTTACAGTTTCTAGGTGGATCATGGCTTCAGCGTATGTTTCTCTTGGTTTCTTATTTGCATATGTCCGGCTTATGTTCCTTTTGGTCTTCTTATTTGCCTGTATGCTAGAAGGGACCTTGAAAAATAGTCTAGTCCATGCCTTCACGTAAAAATGCATTGAAACATCCATAGCATTGAAGGGCTGTATGCCCTCTGAGGCCGAATAGCTTTGGTGAGGCGCCTGCAGTGGAAACATTCAGCGCTTTTGGCTCCGTGTGTATTATTTCAAAAGGAATAATAACATATGTAAATACAGACCAGGAAGGCAAAAAGCTATGAACTAATACCTTCCCATCCATCATTCCACATTATTTCCCCAGCTGCATTTCACTCTTTTGCCCAATTACTATCTTTTCTGCTTTGGCCATTCTGATTTTTCACTGAAGTCCAAAGAAATGCTTCCTAGATATAATTTTTTTTTTGAGGGGAAAAAAAAACCCACTAAAGTCCACATGTATAGTGAAGTTGTAGATACACAAGCATAATCTAGCCATGATTGTACTTGTGTTCTTGAATCAGCTGGGTTACTGGTTTTGGTACAAGGTTTTTTGTGTCAAAGCAAAAGCCATGTGCACGTGCCTTTTGCAAAACTCAGTCTTAGTTAAGGTATTTTTCCTCTCACACATTCTAAAAAGTAGGGCTATGTATTTTTCTCATCTTTTCTATCCAGGTTGGTAATGACCAACTGAAAGGAAGTCTTCCAATCCAATTGGTAATGTAACTATTTTTCTCTCCTCTAATGCTGCCTGCTCAGTTGGAGCTGCAGGTAGGTTTGTTTCCTGTGTTTTACATAACAGAATGTGATTTAAGTGTTTGCCTTACCTGCTGTCCTTTGCAACCTGTACTTACTAAATCCTGGTAGAAACTACAATTTGGTTGCTACAGTAAATGCAAATTAGCTCATGGAGAATGCTGATTTATTTTCCAATAGATCAGTGAGTTAATTGTGGGCTGCAGACTCCTCATGTAGCAAACGCAGGGCAGGACTAAGTGATCTCCAAGGTCCCTTCCAGCTTCAGAACGGTGTGAATGACTCACGGACGGCATCGCATTCTGACTGTGTGTGTATTCAGCGCTGTGCTGTGCACACGAGAGAGCTTCACGGGGCGCTGTCCTGTAGGAGCCTAATTGCAGTCTAATTGGGGAGACACTGCTATTGCAAGGGGGGGCTTCTAGTTAAGTGGTGCATTTAAAAATATAGCATATAATTGTTATAGGGACTTGAAAGAGTAAAAAGCCAAAACACAGAAAAAGATGAAGGAGTCAGGGAATAATTCATAGATGAAGTGGGACTTAAGCTGGTCTTTGAAAGAGAGACAGGAAGGTGGTCGGCTGTTTTGAAGGAGAGTGGCCATCGGAGGGAGGCCCAGACACAGGAATGGGCTCGGTGTGGGCACGGGGCAGTGCGCCTGCCGGCTTGGCCCTGGGCTGGGGCGCCAGGCAAGGGCCAGCAGTGAGTGAGGCCTCTGGGTAGGGCTTTGCATGCAAAGGATCAAAATAATGTGAAAGTCAATCAATAGCTTAGGCTTCTTTAGCTATTAATATTAAACTGTAGAAACATATTATGGTCTTTGCAAAGAATCTGTTGTCTCAGACTGCCTCTCATTGTGAGTCAAATCCCTCATCACAGGTTTTTGCCACACCAGTTGGGCACCCTTAGAGTAGCTGTTGTACCATCCAGTACGGTGTGGTTGACTGGCTGTCACTCAGGGGCCAGAAGACCCATCCGTGATGGATCCATCTGGGCTGCCTCCACCATTTTTCATGATTTCTTCTGGAAAGGCGTGCCAGCTGTAGCTCTGAACCACAGAAGATACCAGAGGGTAGAAACGGCCTGCCAGCGGGTCACGGGGCTGGAATGGCTTCAGCACTCTCTGCCTTGCAACATGAGGGCTACATTAGCATCATCAGATCAGAGAAATGCAATTAGACAGTATTCAGGGCTCCATGGAAATGAAAAAGATGATAAGAATAAGGTTTATCCATAAACTTGGAAAGTGGAACCAGGTAGCTGCCCAGTTTAAGTCAAGTGTATGAGGACACTCGTGCTAATCAGCAATGACAGAGGACTTATTAGCATAGTGGATCGAAACAAAACTGCCTTCTAGATCTGGCACCCAAGGGGAACTGGAATCCCCAGTGAGGCCACGATTGGGTGTTGCGCGCTGTGTCTTCCCTGGGAAACTCGAGTGAACGTGGGTGGATGGAGGAAGTGATTCTTACAAGCCACCAGCACTCTGAGTCTCGACTCCCCGAACCTTGGCAGAGCATTTGCTTATTTGCAATATTTCCATAACGTTTTGAAAGTAGCCAAAATCCTGAGAGCTTCTATGTAAAATGGGCTGGAGAGTGAAAAGATCAGGCACCTGCTAAGCAGTGCAATGAAGGGAAAGAAAGAAAGCTCTGTGACTGATTTGAGAAAGGTCCGTTCTTAAAGGTCTTTGTAGATGCCCTAGAAAAGATCTGGAAATAACTGTTTTTGATTTCCATACGCAGCACATTTAGTCAGTTGTCAAACTTTGACTGAACACTCCCTGTGAAATAAGGTATCTTCTAAGGGCTCTCCGTGCAAAGGAGAATAAAGCCCCGAGGCAGCCCAGCAGCGTCCCCACCTAGCGCGGGCAGACGAAAGTTACCGGCTCTGACTCAAGACACACGAGCCGCGCGTCTGTCCTCGCGCTGGGCGAGCGGCCCCGAGACGGAAGTTTTCTGTTGTAAGGCAACTGGGTTCAGAATTTTCACGAAGCCAAAAATGATTATTTTGCCTTTCCCTAAATGGTTACTTCATATCAAATTTAGTTTAGAAGTTGCTGCTTGTAAGTAACTTGAAGCTAAGGGTTTAAACCTTGTTCATTGTACTTTTTATTGCACAAATAATGCATCAAGAGCTCCAGCTCCTGTCCCCTGACACTTATATAAGTAGATCCATTCACATATATATTCTTGAGGGATTTTTTTCCCACATTTTTGTGGATGAGACTTCATTATAAGACAACTAAAGTATGATTCTGTATTATCTGTGTGAAAGGGGATTCTGTTCATCTGCTCTCGGTAGGGCATGAGTTGCTTCTCCGGGAGTGGTGATGTGTCTGCCCTGGGTACCCAGGTTCTCTCGCTTGGGTTCTCCGTAACACCTGCATGACGACTTCCTGGCTAGTCACCGTGAGGAGTGCAACCTGCGACTGGTCTAGACAGGGAGTGAAGCGAGGAGCCTGACTTGGTCAGCATGGCGTTCTAACTGTGGAACTAACTAGCTCCCTCGACAACTTGTCCTCTGCGTTTTCCAAGCCGGGATTGACTGAATGCACATGCTCCGGTTATGATGCGTGCTCATATACCTCATCTCACGAACACACATGTTCCCGTGAATCTGTGCCCTTTGCTTCTCTTTTCTTTTTTTCTTAAATGGACATATAATTCACATACCATAAAAATCACCCTTTACAGGGGTTTTTAGAATTTCCCCACAGTTGTGTGACCGTCAGCACCATCTGATTTCGGAACATGTCATCACCCTCCAAAGGAACCCCCTTACCATCTTTCACCCAGGCCTTGGCAAGTACTACCCTTCACTTCTTCTCATTACCATGCTTTTTTTCGCTGAACATTTTAATCGAGCTTCGAATTCCTTTTCTCAAGGACTCGCACAAGTAGCATTTGGCTGGCTGGCTCCAGCCTCATTCAGCACGTGCGACTCATCCCAAGCCATTTCTCCCAAATCTTCAGTTTTTAGTCTCCGTCACTTTGGGATTCGTTATCTTGAACAAGCCCTCTATTGGAAATACGTTTTTTGAATGTGACATAAATCCTGTCACAAGAAAACACGTACACATAGACACAAAACAAAACAGACAGTGTTTGTCTTTTGAAGATGAACTTCTTGGAGATGGCTTCATTTTCAGTGTCTCACCAGAGAAGTCTTTTTTCCACTGTTTCCGCTGAGTGTAATTTCTGTGGGAACTCTGTGATGGCAGAGGTCATCCTCTTTCTCTGTAAATGTGTGGGCCACACGTTTAATTTCCTCACTAAATAATCAACATTTGTGTGTGTCTTTCAGAACGCAGCTCTTCAGCATCTGTTCATTCGGAAGTCCTTCCGGCCTTTCAAGTGCTTGCAGTGTGGGAAGGCCTTCCGGGAAAAGGACAAACTGGACCAGCACTTGCGCTTCCACGGGCGGGAGGGGAACTGCCCGCTGACCTGTGACCTCTGTAACAAGGGCTTCATCAGCAGTGCATCCCTGGAGAGCCACATGAAGCTCCATTCGGACCAGAAGACTTACTCTTGCATTTTCTGCCCAGAGTCCTTTGACCGCCTTGATCTGTTGAAAGATCACGTGGCCATTCACATCAACGATGGCTACTTCACCTGCCCGACTTGTAAGAAGCGGTTCCCAGACTTCATCCAGGTGCGTGTCTGCTGCTGACACTGCTGTGTGCTTCCTTCTTGTGGCGAAAGAAACTGAGCTTTTGTGAAATTGAGACTGCCTGCCACCTGCATTTTCATCTCTTCTTTGTCACAGCTGCACAGTTGAGAGGAATATTTCTTCAATCGAAATGCTTTTGTTAAACACAAGGTTATTTATGACTCTCAATTGCCCAAATCAGAGGTGGGCACTTAAACATTTAAGTGGTATGACGAGTAATAAACACTCTTATCTGATTATAATGTTTAAAAAGTGGGTACTGGCAAAGATTAGAGACATTTGCTCCCATTTCCTGGCCTGGGGACGCTGTCTTCCTGCCACTGTTCTCCTGTCCTGTTTCACCAAGGTTCTGTGTTTTGGAAGAAAACAAACAGAAAGTTGTTATATAAGATACTTTCGTGTCAGGCACTTGTTGTCTTCCCTGTACTGTGTTCTGGAGCAAAATGAGTGAAGACGAATTCCTGCATATTTATGATTTCACTTGGATTTCGAGTGATGATATTGTTACATGCTGGTCAATGAATAATTAAATCCAAATATCTAGTAAAAAACAGCCTTTTTAAAAAAAATTTCCAAAGCAAAAGTAGTCTACGATTTAATCACAGTTCTGCTAGTGTTGGAAGTCTTGGTAATTTTATCACTTCACACAAATGGTGAGGAAAGCTGCCTTAGGGCAGACTCTGCTGGCAAAAAACAATAATGAAGCGAAATGTCTTATAGGGGTAGTTCCTCTGACTCTCGGCTCAGCCCCACCCACAGTTCTTCTTTGGAGATTTATGGCTAAGAGAGCCCAAGGCCGTATGCCTTTGTTTAAATTATCTACAAGTACAGAGAACAAGTTCCAATGAAGGGAAATAATGCTAGTGTTGTCCTGTGCTCATAAACGGGTAATGTGTTCTGTATCATCCAATTCATGTCTAATTCTTCAGAACCTGATTATATAGAAAGATATGAAAGAACTGTTACTAAAAGGAGCCAAGTTGTTTCTGTACAAGTTGGAAGTAGGAAAAAGTGAGAAAGAATTATTTTTTGTCTTCCTGTAGGTATTTTTTTTTTAGCAAGATTCATTTAAGCCCTAGGGAACTCTGCTTTTAATCTTAAAAAAAAAAAAGAAAGTGGGTTCCGTGTAATCAGGGCTTTGAATGCTTTCTTTCTTCCTCCTCTTCAAGTCATATGGGAGGTTGAGATTTGTTAAGGCTTCTGGCCACTTGCTTTGTCACTTTGTGGTAGGGATAGTGTGTGGGGGTGGGGGGGGATGGGGGGTGGGGCCAGGCCGTTTGTCAATCACAGCAGACTGGATGACACCGCCTGGTTAACAAAGTTCACGGCAATGCTTTTGGCGCCCTCTAGCGTTGGTAAGCTGCCTTTTGTCATTTCCTTTGGTGCCTGAGTACCCTTTTCCTGTCTTCACTGCCAGGTGAAAAAACACGTGCGAAGCTTCCACTCAGAAAAGATCTACCAGTGTACCGAGTGTGACAAGGCCTTCTGCCGCCCTGACAAACTGCGACTCCACATGCTGCGGCATTCGGACCGCAAAGATTTCCTGTGTTCTACGTGCGGGAAGCAGTTTAAGGTGTGTGAGTGATGAGCAGCCTGAGCTGTTCACAGGGCCCCTGCAGTCACGCCCAGCCAAGGATCCGTGCCTGTTGGTTTCATCAGCTTATCACTACTTTCAAAGAACTCAGGTTTGCGTTAGTTGTTATGATCACACTAAGGAAAGAAATTCACTTTAATTTCCCAAAATTACTCATTCAAATCCCCAAACAAGCAGAGTGATAAGGCATCTCCTAAGAGAATCTAAATGTATGATGAGTAGAACTAAATCAATTCCTAAGTGAACAATCCATTTGCTTATCAAATCAAGAGAATTTTATTGAGCACTTGTTAAGTATGAGAGCCTGATAACTGAGCCTTGAAGGCGGCAGGGCTGTCCTCTGATGGAGGGGGGAACTCTGTAGGGTGTGGAGAGGGCTTAGATTACTCTGGGGAATGGTAATGACTCCAGGGATTGGAATAAAAAGTAAATTCAGTGACCTGCCGGGAATTTAGAAGAAGCAAAGGAAAAACCCACGGGAGACTCAGAGATACGAGTTAAACAAACAAAGGCAAAAACAATAAAAAATGCTTCATCGGGAGATCAGATGATTCTGCAAAGATGTCATTGAGGGACACCCTGCAGAATATGACTGTAGGTTGTATTGTCATAGAAACTGGAAAAAGGTCAGAAGCGGGTTCAGGAGGGGAAAAATGATTTTACAAGGGTGCAGTTGTGTAGAATGTGACAGCATTAAAGAGTTGTAGAGATAATTTGCAAAGCTCAGGCTTTGTGGCTTGCGTGTTACAGAGTACCACTGCATGGCTTTTAACATGCAGTAGCATGCGTTAGAGCTCTGTAAAGGGCCAGCGTGAAAGTGTCAATGGGCCTAGGTTTTTCCAACGTGTGTGAAGGCATCCCTGTTTGTGATGCCAACTGGTTGGCTGTCTATCTTGCCCATTTAACAGTTTAGGTTTATTTTGTGCCAGAATCTACTTTAGCACTTAGGCATATATATATAAAAAGAAACTTTTCTGCTTCTATTTTACTTCCAGCCAGTATATTAGACAAGGTTCAATTAGAGGAGCCAAACCACTCTGAATATTATGGAATAAGGGATCTTCCTGTAGGAAGAAGAACTTAATTGTAGGACAAGATGGAGAAGCTGAGGATCAGAGAAGGGTCATCGACGCACCTTTGAGAGAGCCTGCCTGGTCTGGGTGCACAGATGGGAACTTGGGAGTTGGGGAACCCGGGCACCTCCAACTGCAGGGGGGGCCTGTGAAGGAGAGCTGGTGTGTCGCGGCATGTGGTGGTGGCCGTGGACTTGGCCAGCAGGCTGGTGGTCAGGAAGAGAGCTGGTGGCTGAGTGAGAGAGAGCAGGGGTGCTCTGGAACCTCTGCATCTGACCCGAACACCATGACCGCGCTGCATTCCCACCTTCCAGTCGGCACCAAAAGATGGGGGTGGGGGCTGGTCTGGCAGAAAGGTTGGAAATCTGCATAAGGAACGGTTTAACCACATGCCCAGGAACAGAGCCTCACTGGGTAAGGGAGCTGGCATTTTTTAAATTCTGTTTTTATTCAGGATGGGCTCTGCCTAATTTTTTTTCCTATGGATTCACACCAGCATGTGTCACTAGATTAGATCATCAAACGTGACTAGACCGTATGCTCTATCCATAGCAAACCGTGTGATTGTTCACTTGAACTTCTAAATCCAAATGGTAAGAGATTCTTCCTTAAATTCATTTTGGATTTAGAGAAGCGTCATTATGTCTGTTAAACGTGTGGGAATCGAGTATACACAAGGCTTTGTAAGTCCAGTATTGCCTGCCATTCGCCATCAGTTTGTCTTGTAGCTCTCGCTACCAAACTCATCCCTTGTACCCTCTGACCTTTTCTACATAAATGCAGAGTCTTTTTCTCTGCTGAGAAATCAGCACCTTTCTAGTTGGACGGTCATTGTCAACCAAGGCCCGTTGGGGTGCAGTCTTTCCTGGTCACTTTGGCCACGTGGCTGTGTCCCAGCGCTGCTGCAGCCATGTGGATGCTTCCCGGTCAGTTGTGGTCACTACCGACTTGCACTGAGTTTTCTTTATGCCCCTTCAACTAAACAATTTCTGTCCCCACTTCTCACCCTCCTGCCTGTTCAAAATTTTCCTCTCGACAGCGAAAAGACAAACTACGGGAACATATGCAAAGAATGCATAATCCTGAGCGGGAGGCCAAGAAAGCGGACCGCATCAGCCGCTCCAAGACGTTCAAGCCTCGCGTCACGTCCACCGACTACGACAGCTTCACGTTCAAGTGCCGCCTGTGTATGATGGGCTTCCGGAGACGAGGCATGCTGGTCAGTGCCCAGGGGCTCTGGGCTCCGCCTGTCATCCTCTCCACTGTCCATTCCTGTTTCCTGGTGGCGGCCTTTGTATCACATTCTGTACAGATTTGTCAGTGGGTTTTGTCCATGGCTAGGGGAAGCCAGGGGCAGGCAGTTCCCGGTCTGGAGTTCTCTCCTTCCCAGTCTCCGTTCCTCCTCCGTTGCTGAAGTCCGTCGGAAGAGGTCTGTAGCTGTCACTTTTCATGGCTCGTTTTGTTTTGCTTTACCCTTCTCAGTCTCTGGTCTTACCAGGTTTCATTTCCCTCTTCTCATTTGTGTTCCCGCGTATATTTTCTCGTGGGGTCTCGGCCTTCTCCCCGACTGCTTCCTTAATGTCTCTCTTTCCCGGGTAGGAAACAGCAGCAGGAGGAAAGTTTTCACCGAAGCAGGGTGGAAGCAGGTTAGCCGAAACATCAGGGCAGCCAGAATAAGTGGGCCCTCGAATAACTATCGTAGTTTCATTATAACGCTGATGAGATGCCAAGAGGAACTTACTTCTCGTCCCTGTCCACTAGCCTGTAGTAAAGTCGGTTTTGTTGCACTTTGTTCTGCTTAAAGTCCCAGAACCTACTGACAGCGTTAAGTGAGGACTTTGCATTCCTACCAGCAGCTGCAGTCATAGAGCATTATTTAAACTGCAGGCCCTTCATTTCTGTCTCGTTCGGGGTCCTCCAGGGCTAGGGCAGGAAATAATGAAAGACAGGTTTGCATCCGGAGGGTTCACCAAAGAAACTCCTGCTTCGTAACTTCCCTGTTGCTGTTCTTCCATCAGAGACTACTAATGGGCTGCACAGTGACCCAGTTCCCCTTCAGTAATTTGCTGAATTCCTGTTGACAGTGGCTGTTCATGCCTTGGTGTCAGAAGGGCCTGGCAGTGCTGGCTCTGGCCAGATGCCTTGTTGTTTGGGGCACCGCGTCAGAGAGTTTCAGCTTCCAGCAGTCGCTGTCAGAGATGTCCCTTCAGCTTCCGTTCCTGATGGGGTCTCTTTCTCTTTTTCTTTCTTTCCCTTCAGGTAAATCACTTATCAAAGAGGCACCCAGACATGAAAATAGAAGAGGTGCCGGAGTTAACTCTGCCCATCATAAAGCCCAACCGTGACTACTTCTGTCAGTACTGCGATAAGGTAAATGGACCCGCCCCCAGCAGGGCGTCTCGGTGGGAGCCCCGCCGAAGCCAGCGTGTCTGCATGTAGGACTCTGTGCTCAGGCCTTGCTGTTACTCTCCCCGGATGGCTCCTTGTCTCAGTATTTTTCCATTCCGGCAAGACGGGGCTAGACGGGGAGCCTCATTTTAAGCCATCATTTTTTTCTTCAGAATTAGTTGACTTTGTTTTACTTGTTGTTCATTCTCTCTGTGATTTTTATTACCAAAGAAGAGTCTTATTATCAAGAGCTTAGCACACGGATTCATTTAAAGTTTATAAGCATCCTAGGAAGTGAAAAAGCTTTGTGGTGGAGTACTCTATTTGTACTGTCCCCTTCTTTATCTTTGTACAGTTACAAAAGTGACAGAGTACAACCTGTTTATTGTTTCATTGTGATACTGTTTCCTTACACAACGTAGCTGCGTCAGCTCAGATGTAAGCATTTTTTAAAGCATAGATTCACCACTACAGGTACTTGTTGCTGCTAGACTTTTCATTTTGGAAGGTTCCTTGGCATCTGGTGGTCAACTATTAATGTATACATCATGTAGGGCTTCCACAGACAGGCTAAAGGGGGACCTGGCCTTAGAAACAGCTCTCTCTGTGACTGTATACCCACCTCTTAAACTCTAGGGTAAAGGCTACTTTTACTACTGCTATTTTAGATACATACACTCAGGGAAGATGCCTGGCATGTCTAGATGATGTTCTTATTTTATTCTAATTTGTGTTACATCCTTATTATCTCTCATTAGATCTGTTTATTTTGGGCTACATGGTATCTGTTTTATCTTGGGCTCCACTCATCTCTTTCTCACTTCCTTGTAAGGAAATTGTTAGTTGGTTTGCTTTAAGCAGGAAAGTGGACCGTATACTGCTTTGATGGCACAGCATTTGAATTTGTAGGTTTATAAAAGTGCCAGCAAGAGGAAAGCCCACATCCTGAAGAACCATCCCGGGGCTGAGCTCCCTCCAAGCATTCGGAAACTGCGTCCGGCGGGCCCTGGAGAGCCCGACCCCATGCTGAGCACCCACACCCAGCTCACGGGCACAATAGCCACCCCTCCCGTCTGCTGCCCCCACTGCTCCAAACAGTACAGCAGCAAGGTATGGGACAGCGTCTGACTAATTGGAACCAAGGCGACAGTTTCAGACCTCCTGAGAGAAGGCACCTGCTGCCAGATGCTCTGATGGCTCCTGACTTGATGAGGGGCTGACAGAGGTGCTAAGGAGCTGTTTCCTGAGGACAGGCTAGGAAGAGCCTATGGTGGGCTCTCCCCAGAATGAGCATCATGTGGTAGCCTGAGCAGGTGACTGGGTTCCTTGTTCCTCAGCCCTCCAGCTGAGGGTCTCCTGTGGGCACAGTCCACGCTCAGGGCTCATGAGTGCAGGCTTCCAGAATCACTGTATGGGAACTCGAGTGATAGTTCTTGAAAAGGGGGTCGTTGTGGCTAGGGGTCTTGTGATTGACTGCCGCAGGTGTTGGCAGGACTAGGGGGTGCCGGGGATGGAGTGGAGTGGCGGTCTTCCTACCTTGCCTGATGGTGTGAGGTCATGTGATTCCTTAATTTCTCCTCAGCCTCTTCTTTTACCCCCTTTCATAGCATTGTGCTCCTTTAGGAAGGACAGAGTCTCATTGCTCTGGTTTTTTTTAAATGAATAACATAAGAGACTGTAGGAACCTTTGGAGGGTTTGCATGTGAGAAAGATTGAAAATGACTAATTCCAGTAATTATCCTTGGTTTTTGCCTGACTTTTTCAGACCAAGATGGTACAACACATTCGAAAGAAGCACCCAGAGTATGCCCAGCTCCCTAACACTTTGCACACGCCCCTGACAACCGCTGTGATCAGTGCTACTCCTGCCGTTTTAACCACGGATAGTGCCACGGGAGAGACTGTGGTGGTAAGTGCGGGACTGGTAAGCGCACCACATCGCCTTCAGTGGTCTACGTGCCTTTCCTCGCCAAAGCCAGGTCTATCTTATTATTTAATTGGCTGCAAATGTAACCCATTGTGCTTATGATGCTTATGATTGGGTCTCCTCTGTGAAAGGAGTAGCAAGAAATTTTCAGTGCTGAACTTCCGGTCAAGATGGCAGCGTAGGCAGAGGTGGCTTGCCCCTTTACACAACCACATCAAAATTACAACTAAAGTAGAACAACCATCACTCAGAACCATCAGAAGTTATGTTGAATAGAAGAATGACAACTATGGAGTTAAAGAAACCACATCCATCTAGACTGGTAGGAGGGGTGAAGATGTGCCAAGGCCTGGTCCCTCACCCACGTGTGGTGGATAAAAATTCAGGAGGGGTATCTCTGGAGCGAGGAGTCCCACCCTAACACCAGGCCCCCCAGCCCAGGGTCCTGTTGCCAGGAAGATAAGTCCCCACAACTTCTGGCTGCAAAAATCAGCGGGGATTGAGTTGGTGGAGGAGGCTGCTGAAGCCCCAAGCAGTTCCTCTTAAAGAACCCACACACGGACTCACCTACTCAGACTCACTCCCTCTGAGCTTCAGCACCGGGGTAGCAGCTTGAAAGGCACCAGTGGTGTACAGGGAGAGACTGAAGTGTCTGGCATCAAGGTAAGCAGAGGCCATTGTCCCTTTTCTAAACCCTCCCCACACAGAGCTGGCAAACTGGCGCCATACCTGAGACTCCATCGACCTGGCTAACACTGTTTGACCCTCCTTGGAGATCCTCAGAGACTCTGCCCCACCCAGCATAATGTAAGAGACTGTAGGAACTCTGGCCTACCCAAGCTGCTTTTCCATATGAGTGCCTGGTCTTGGCTCATGCTTGCAACTTCCTAAATCCTCTCAAAGAAGCAACAGCTGGCCTCAGCCACAGGCCCAGCCTTAGCAGTAGCCAGTCTAGATTCCCAGCTTGGCTTTGCCTGGGAATCTCCAAGCCCAGCACAAGTGGCAGCCATTGCAGATAGCTTTATAGTTCAGGCAAGGTGCCCCAGGCAAAACACAGGTTGGGGCTGACCTTGGCCTGCACTATCTGGGAAACCCCAGGGCCAGTGCACCCAGTGGACAGCTACAGACTATGTCAGAGCACCACCACCCTGTCCCTGCATAGCTGACCCTCCATGGAGAGCAGAGGTTGGTGGTAAGTGGTCATAGCCAGTTCTTGCTACTGACTGGCCTGGGTAAATCTCTCCCATTGATCTGCCAACAGCAACCAAGCCTCAACTACAAGCAGAAGGTGTACTCAGCCCTCACAAAGAGCACACTTTGAGTACCCAGCTTGGGTGATGGGGAGGCTGTGCCACTGGACCCTACAGGACACCTACTGCATTAGGCCATGCCACCAAGACACAGATTCAAAGCAGCTCTACCTCATACCCAGAAATAAACACAGGGAGGCTGCCAAAATGAGGAGACAAAGAAACATGGCCCAAATGAAAGAACACTTCAGATCTCCAGAAAAAGAGCTAAACAAAATGAAGATAAGCAATCTATCAATGCAGAGTTCAAAACATTGGTTAGAAGTATGCTTGAGGAACTTAGTGAGAACCTCAGCAGCATAAAAAAGATCCAGTCAGAAATGAAGGACACACTAATTGAAATAAAGAACAATTTAACAGTAGAGCAGATGAAGCCAAGAATCAGATCAATGATTTGGAACATAAGGAAGCAAAAAGCAACCAATCAGAGCAACAAGAAGAAAAAATAATCCAAAAAAATGAGGATAGTATAATGCCCCAGGGACAACTTCAAGAGATCCAACATTTGCATCATAGAGGTACCAGAAAGAGAAGAGAAACACCAAGAAATTGGAAATCTATTTGAAAAAAATAGTGAAAGAAAACTTCCCTAATTTGGTGAAGGAAATAGACATGCAGGTCCAGGAGGCACAGAGAGTCCCAAACAAGATGGATGTAAAGAGGCCCGTTCCAAGACACATCATAATTAAAATGCCAAAGGTTAAAGATAAAGAAACTATCTCAAAGCAGCAAGAGAAAAGCAGTTCGTTACCTACAGGGGAGTTACCATAAGACTGTCAGCTGATTTCTCAAAAGAAACTTTGGTGGCTAGAAGGGATTGGCAAGAGATATTTGAAGTCATGAAAAGCAGGGACCTAGAGCCAAGATTGCTCTTCCCAGCAAAGATATCATTTAGAATGGAAGGGCAGATAAAGACCTCCTTAGACAAGAAAAAACTAAAAGAGTTCCTGATCTCCAAACCATTATTATATGAAATGTTAAAGGGATTTGTTTCAGAAGAAGATAGAGACTGTGAACAACAAAATGGCAAAAAATACAAATCTATCAACAATTGAATCTAAAAAGCAAACTAAGCAAACAAGTACAGAGACAGAATCATGGATACAGAGAGCATTTTGATGGTTGCCCGATGGGAGGGGAGTTTGGGGGAATGGGTGAAGAGATGAGGGGATTAAGAAGTATAAATAGGTAGTTACAGAATAGCCATGGGGATGTAGAGTACAGTATAGGAAATGGAGTAGCCAAAGAACTTATACGCATGACCCATGGACATGAACAACGGTGGGGGATTGCCTGAGGGAGTGGGAGATGCTGGGTGGAGGGGGGGAAAGGGAGAAAATTAGGATATAGCATAATCAATAAAATATAATTAAAAAAGAGATTTTCAGTGCTGCTCATTGGCAGCAAGATTGCTAAAACCTCGAGGCTAACTCTGTTGGGGCCTGACAGACAGAGAGTCGTAGATCTATAGGTAATCTTCCAACATCTCATTCTGCAATTTTTTCCACCTGAGCTCAGGGCTAATTTGTAAGTTCCATGATCTACCAGTGATGCAAATTAAATTTCTGTAGGATTTAAGAGCATTAGTTATCAACTAATGTGTTTTGTGTGAATTTTGTAGACAACAGACCTGCTGACTCAAGCCATGACAGAACTGTCCCAGACCTTAACAACAGATTACCGAGCGCCGCAAGGGGACTACCAGAGGATCCAGTACATCCCTGTGTCCCAGTCCACATCTGGTCTTCAGCAACCTCAGCACATTCAGCTTCAACTGGTGCAAGTGGCCCCGGTACGGTGCTGCGTTTGTTTCCCTTTACCTACATGAATGTCATATTGCCACCAGCGAATAGGGCACCGAGGCTAACCAAAGCAGCTGGCCCGGGACCCTACCTGTCAATGCAGTGAGCTTCTGCATGTAAATTCTGAGTCTAAGGCATTATACAACTTCCCTGCCACAGGCCACAAAGGGCTCTGGACTTGGTAGCGTCAGAGATTCCTGTCTAGAGTTGTCCCGAGAGTTCGGGCTCCAGCACGTACTGTCAGCGGTACTGCTGCAGGACTGTCCCCGTGCTGCCCCTTTCTCAGCCTCTTCTGAGTCCTAACCCTTGATCACCCAGGTTTGTTACATGGTGAGGAGCCAGTCTGATAAGTCCCGACCTAGGCATCCCATGGCTGGTATCAGTGGGAGGTTGTAAAGAGTCATTTTGATCCTATCTTTGAATATCAGTCAGTACCTTGTTATGTAGACCCGCGATTTTCAACCGTTGTGCCACAGAATTTTTAGAACGTACAGTACCTGGCCATTTAGTCAGGGGTACTGACCTCTTTTCCCTGAGGTTGTCAAATAAAAAATGACAGCAGCCAACACAATACTAGCCGTCCAATGTGAATGAGACAAAATGATGCCTATGTTTTGTCAGATTGGCAAAATAAACATTTTTTGGTGTGCGACAGAATTTTAGTAATGAGTTTATGTGTGCCATGAGATAAAAAAGGTTGAAAGTCGCTGGGCTAGGTGTGTAACTGTGTTCCTTCTACCAGGCAGTCGATAGCTCGTTCTTGCCGATCAGGCAGCCGGAAGAAAGAGCCCCCAGAACTCGGTTTCACGTAACTATGCTGAGCAGGTGTCCTGCGGGCCCAGCTGAGCAGAGTTGCTGCTTTGAAATAAGTCGGTCTCTGAAAACTGGACACTTACACCAGAGCAGGAAGCTGGGAGTCACACGGCCCGACTGTTCCTCATCTCGCCTTTCTTATCGGGGGGGGCTCTTAGTTTTAGGCCTGGGAGGGGCCTGCGACTCCCTGGGCTTGCCCGTGCAACAGGATGTGTGTGCACGTGGTTCTGGGGAAGGTTCACACTTCAGCCCGACTTTGTAAGATGTCCGTGATACATAAAAGGTTAGGAACCACCGTTCTGCTGGGTTTATAGTGCCAGGCTGTAAGCAAATTCTCTTCTTTGAGATCTTCTAGCTCATAAAGAGTAGGTCATTAAACTTAATTGAAATTGAAGAGGAAACGATTTTCTGTTCCTGAGAGTTTCTCATGCTGCTTATTATTAAAAGCTATATTTCTTTCGGTTCTTTCTCTTTCAGAATTTAATAGTATTACTGGCTTATGTTTTATGAGCTTAATTTTAAAAACTGTCTTCCTCTCCAGTGTTTGCCAGCTTGGCTTGGGGTGAGCTCTCTGGGAGGAAGCATTGGATCTATTTTCTGTCGGGATATGGGGTTAGCCAACCTTTTTCTCTGCAGAGATTTCCCTTAACTTCCTTCAGAATGCATTTGGTTTTTCCCGCCCTCCAGGCCACCTCCCCTCACCAGTCCCAGCAGTCCACCGTGGACGTGGGCCAGCTCCATGACCCTCAGACCTACACCCAGCACGCCATCCAGGTGCAGCACATCCAGGTCACCGAGCCCGCCGCCACAGCTGCGTCGTCCTCCCAGGTACGCGGCTCCGTGAACTGTTCACAGGGATTAGTGTGACCTTAGGTGAAGAGTTAATTAGCGAGGAGATGTTATCTTCAGACCTAGTCTCCTTGACTATCGAAGTGATGTTGCTGTTTTGGACCTTAATTCTTATACTGATATTATGGGACACACATTAAGTGATTGGCTTTTATCCAAATGGAGCCCTGTGATATCCTACAGATGGCATGGTCTTTGCTTCCTGTTCTTAGTGGCCAGGTAACAGTATGTAATTGCTGAGTTGTTTCTGTAGTTTTGGAGCAGTGACTTTGAGGAGTATTATTTGTTTGTATGATTGATTCTATTTTTAAGGTAGCATAGCTAGACCCATTCAAAAAAACTTACTAAATCCTTATTGTTTGCATGAAGCTTTCCTAGGTCTCGTCCTCAGGAGGCAGCACAAGTGTACAAGTATCAGTCATAGTCTAGTAGGGAGGCAGCACAAGTGTGCAAGTATCAGTCATAGTCTAGTAGGGAGGCAGCACAAGTGTGCAAGTATCAGTCAGAGTCTAGTAGGGAGGCAGCAAAAGTGTGCAAGTAAGAGGATGCGAAGTGAAGGTACTGTGCCATGGAGGTGCTGGCAGGCCCACCCCGATGGTCTCAGGGTCCATACGATGAATGACGACCCATATACGGTGTATTGGAATACTTAAAAGGCTCGACTCAAGCTAACCAACCGTTAACTAAAATACGTTCTGTCTTCCTACTTGACAATGACAAAATTGAAAACTACAAGTAAAGAAACAGTTGATACTAAACAACATGGTACCTGGATGAGGCCAGTACAAAGTTAATGGCATTTCCTGCCAGACACCGTGGGTGGCACTCGTAGCTGCCAGCTCTCCCAGGAAGATGCTGGAGGGAAGGCTTTCTCCCTCTTTTGCCAGCTCTGTGCCCTTCCAGTTGCTGTGGAGATGCAGGGGGCACACATGCGCGTTCTCTACTTTCCTGTTTACTGGGGGCAGGGGTAGTAGAGAGGGGGCCTTGGCACTGGCCACCCAACCGCTGCCCTCCTCTCCCAGTGAGAGGTTTCTCACTCCCTCTCTCGCTGCAGGCAGCCTCTCTCCCCAGGGCCCCAGGTTTCCCACCCCCACTAACCTCACACTTTCAAGTCTCTCAGAGAAACCTGAGACTCGAGGGCCAGGAGGGTCCCCGCAGCATTTCCTGTTGGACTCTGATGGCACAGGGGCCACCTGCCCTGGGACTGCTCCCCCTTTCTTCTCACCCAGGCTCTGCCCTGCACTTCCCAGGGCCCCACGTGCCCACAAAGACACCCCGACCCATGTGCCAGCTTTGCACCCCTGCAAATGGCGATCCTGCGGCCGCCCCTTAGGTCTTGGGGGCCCCAATGCCTTAGAGGGGCCCACATCCAGAAGCCAGGACCTCAGCAGAGGACAGACCCAAGGAAGAAGCTTATAAATGCCCTGAAGTGGGTGCAGGGCCATTTCTACAGGGAATGGGGGCAGTGGTCCCCAGAGCAAGGCCTGGGAGGGGACACACATTCCAGGTGGGCATGTTCATTTGGCCTCGAAGGAGCAGGAGGGGCACAGGCGGAGAAGGGCCATGAGATCCCTGCAGGGGTCCCTCTTGCCCGGGTCTGGGACCCCTGTGGACATGCGGACAAGTCCTGGGAGTTTAGAAGATGATGGTCAGCAGGCAATCAAGGACATTTTTTTGGAAGTGCTCTTTGAATCAGACAGGCCTGATGGAGAGGCATGATTTTGACATGGTTGTTGGGGACGGCATTATGATTTGAACATGGTCTCATTTGAATGAGGAATTATGGTGTCTTTACAGACAACCTTTGAGGATAGTGACAGGAAATGAGGTTTGGGGGGAAGGCTGGGAAGGTAGTAGGGTGGCGCTGGAGTGTGGCAGGTGTGAATGGCAGAGGGGGAGCTCAGGCTTTATCCTGGTGACAGGCAGCCTCTGCACTGACGTCCGCACGTGTTCCCGTGTTTCTCCCCACTGACTCTGTGGGGCTGTCCGGGACACTTCGGTGGAACCTGTGACTTCAGTGTGTGTGACAGATTAGCTTCGTGGCACAGGCACGTTATTAGCTTCTCAATTATTTCAACTTCATGTAATATAGATCATTTATGTTTACATTCACTTAACTTCTAATAAGCTTACCGAAATGAATCTTTTGGATACCCTTGGAGATAATCCTTTGAAGACTAAGTAGGATTTTATTGTTATGATTACTTTTCATTAATTCTGTTTGCATTTAAAATATTATTTTAGCAGTGGTACTTTGAATATTGTAATTCAGTTGAGCCTGATGGATTTTCTTCAGTTATTTGTGAGTCTTAACTACATTGGGCATTCACAATTCTCTGCTCTTGCTTTCCCTTCCTCTCTAGGTAGCTGGGCAGCCTCTGAGCCCCTCGGCCCAGCAGTCTCAGCAGGGGCTCAGCCCTTCCCACGTACAGGGCACCGCGTCCGCGCAAGGCCAGGCTCTGCAGCAGCAGCAGCAGAGCGCCTCTGTGCAGCACACGTACCTGCCCAACACCTGGAACTCCTTCCGTGGCTACTGTAAGAAACACGGGGGTAATGCTGCGGGCCGTGGGTGGGGGACCTGCAGCCGTAGGCCATTGTTTCATCTGCTTTATGACAGGTTTTCTAGATGAAAGTACCAGTGACCATTTTCTTCACTCTCTAGTGCACGTACTTGAAAGGATTTCGTGACGGAATTCACGGTGGCACTTGAGAGCCACCCAGTTTGGGGACATTAGGGACGTTGCTGGAGGAAGTGTAGGCAGGTGGTGTAAATGATAGAATAGATGGATGTAGGACATGTAGACAGTATTGATTCATCTCTTTCACCAGTATTTATTGAATGCCTGTATGTCAATCAGTGTGCTAGACCCTGGGTGTACAAAAGATTAGCATTCGTATCACTAACACCACACAATAACCGTGTTAGCCAGCTTTCATTAAGCTCTTACTGTGTGCCAGGGAAGTTTCTAAACCACCTGTATACCCGTTCAGTATTCACAGCAACCGGGGCGTAAGTACACTGGTTATTTGTCTTTTACAGATAAGGTAGTTAGGCACAGAGTAGCTTGTCCGAAGAATACAACTTGTAAATGGAGGTTTAGAACCCAAGCAGTCTGCCTCCAGATACATTAAACCACCCTGCTGGGCTGCCTCTCCTAAGGAGGTGGTCCTTGGCTCAAAAAGATTATTAGCTAGTAGAGAGAGGTACATATATGAGTAGTTGCTTTCAAAGCCCAGAGATCAGTGCTACAGAAGCAGTAAAAGGCTGGTTGCTGAAGGTCAGACTAAGTAATGGGCTTGGGGATGAGCTGAACAGTGTGAGACCTTTATGACTGAAGATGCGGAAGGAATAGGAATAGAGGTAACAGACCTCAGTAGCAGGAACGAGGAGCAAGGGCTGAGGAGGTAGGAAGGCCAGCAGTGATCTTCCCCTGCTATTGCATGGGGCGGCGTGGTGGTGGGGGGGGGGTCTGTCTCTTGTGATTGATCTTTGACTATGTCATATAGGTTTGGCTTGGAATTAGGCTCCAACTTTTCCATTTAGTTACTTTTCCAGTCTATTCTCTTAAATATTGGTTGGGCACAGTGAGGGCTGAGTCTAGGCATGGTAAATACCAGTAGAATCCTGGTAAATAGACATTTATATTCAGTTTAATTGCTATGAAAGAAATGTGGACTGATGAACAGTCATGGGAATAATAATATGAACTAGTATTCTAACCTGAAGAAAAGATTCTAGAACTGAGACTTTTTATTAAGAGAAAATTTTAGAGTATACAAAAATGGAATAGTGTAATGGATGCCCCTGGACCAACTCATTATCAAGCTTCAACAGTTACCAACTCAAGGCCAGTTGCGTCTCCTCTGAGCCACCCCCATTCTCTCCCAGTTCTCCAACTAGACAGTAATCTATATCATTTCATCCGTAAATATTTTAATATGTACCTCGGAACCCAAAGGAATATTAAAAAAAAAAACAACAATCCACAACTCCAGGACCGTGACTGCACCTAAAAATAAATGACAGTAATTTTTTAATCCCATCAAATATCCAGTCAGTGCTCGTATTTCTGTGATTGCCTCATAATTTTTTTCAATAGTTGGTTTATTCATACTGGGTTCCAAATAAGGACCACACCCTGCAAGTGATTGCATCTTTTGAGTTGCAATATGTGTGTTGAAGACACTGGGTCATTTGTACTGTAGAGTTTCCCCATTCCCACATTTCTCAAAATCCCACGAGGATGTTGCTGTTAGCATCCCTAGCTTATCATTTAAGATGCTTCCTCTGTCCCTTTCACTTCCTGTAGGCTAGCAGTTCGATCTAGAGGCTCAGTCGGAGTCAGGTTCGGTTTCTCCGTGACACTTCGAAGCTGGTGGTGTGTGCTTCCTTCAGGAGGCACCCCGTGCTCGGTTGCCTCTTTTTGCCTTTGGTCCACTATTTCTCTAGGGATCACAAAGTCATCATAGCCTGGTTCTACATTCTTATACACTAATTAGCTAGAAAACTCCTCTAAAGAACATGATTTTACCTTAATGACCAGGTTACTCTGACATAGACTTTGTACAGGAATGGTGGGGTAACAGCTTTAAATACCTGGCTCCTCTCCTTTCTTTACCAATTTTCAAAATCGGGAGTTGTTTCCTAGGATGAGGCAAGTGACCAATGAGGGCTATGTGTGTGTAAGTCTTAGTACCGTCGCGTCCTCCTGAATTTCAGCACATCTGATGTGTTTCAGACCATGGCAGTGGTTATCCTTAGCAATGCTCAGGGTATCCCATCTTTAGCTAATGGGAGCATCCTTGGATTGGCTCCTGTGTTTTTTCTACATGACCTTGTAGTCTTTTATAACATCTTGCGTGCTGGTGTGACACCATGTTCTAGGTTCATATTCTCTGTTTTCTGCCCCAGCTCTGGAATCAGCCATTTTCCCAGGAAGCTTTGGTCCCTTGTAGTACAAAAATATTATTTAGAGACTCAACTGGGTGCTTTGGTGAACTTTGTTTTTAATTTGCCTTAATAAGACTGGTGGTGAAATAAAACTCAAGTTAGGTCAATTCGTGGTTGCTAGGCAATAGTGGGTACTTTGTGCCACTAATTCTAATGTGAATATAAAAGATACAAATATTAAACTAACAGGTAAGTTTTTGTATCTTACTTCAAGGTTTTAAAACATTGTTGAACATTTGTCTTTATGGATATTCAGAAGCCGCATTTGAGGGAGATGCATTGATTGTTTTCGATATTTGGTAACTCTCTACTAACCTCATGTGACCAGTTCTTAGCAGAGATGCTTTTATTACATCAAGAAATCACATCCCTCCCACAGGACCCTCCCAGCAAACACACCCATGACAGTGTCTCAGTGGGGAATGTGGTCACTGGCCTACAACTCGTATTAAAATCTGAGACCGCTGAAATGAGGATATTTCCTGTTTTTCAGCATCTGAAATCCAAATGATGACACTTCCGCCGGGACAGTTTGTGATTACCGATAGCGGTGTGGCCACTCCCGTCACCACTGGCCAGGTGAAGGCGGTCACTCCGGTAAGCTATGCTGCTCGCAATGGTTTTCCTGTCAACCCCAGTGCACCTGTCTGCCCCTCCTCTGTCTTCTCCCCAGCTGCCGAAGTCTGAGTTAGAAGTGCCTCCCCTGCGTGCCCGTAACAACTTGCGGAGCTATATTATAACCCTTATTGCAGTTTATTTACTATCTATCTTTTCCCTGTAGATGATGAGTTTCTTGCAAGCTAGGTTGTCATGTCTTTATCTCTCTGTTCTCAGTGCCTTGCATAGAAGGCTGGACTATAATAAATGCTCGATAAATACCCATCCTGTAAATAACTATAGTGAACCTCCTGGGTCCATATACATATAATACCGTAATTGATCACCTTTTTATCTGCTTCTTGGCATGTATGTAAGTCTTCACTGCTGTTGGTTATCAACTTGGCTTGGGCGAGAATGGCATAACCAGTCTGTTAGAGGCTCCTGTAAACCATTTTAAACAATTTAGCCATCCCAAGGTGAGAAACGTCACCATGCATCATTTAATGATATTTAGGTTAGGCAGGTCAATGTTGATTATAGCTGCAACCTCTGTTTTTATCTTCACTGGTTCATTCTGACCTGCCTCTAAGTTATTAGGAGACAGAGTATGTGAATTTAAATGAAGAAAACTTACTCTTAACTGGATGGGAATATCAGGATGTTTTCAGGGGAAGATTGTTTCCCAAGAGGCCTCAAAGAGTACTAGGATAGTCTGGTGGCCTCAAAACCTGGTTTTCCCCCCCAAGGAATACAGAGAGCTCATTTTTTAGCATCCAAACTCACATTAACTGTACTGAGGAGCTATGTATAAATCCAGAACAACACTACTGTCAATGAAAACAATAACTAATGTAAAATAGTTTGAATCAGTGAAATTTTTGCTGTCTGCCACAGACAGCAAAAATTTCACTGATTCAAACTATTTTTTAATTTTTTGGCCAGGAACTCATTTGGGAACCTGATGATAGCCAAGGGTGTTCCCCTCTCCCTGCCACAACGCACATACACACAAATTTAACATACATTTTGGGGAGGGTTCATAGATTCTTGGAAGCTGAGTTACGGACCACCTAGGGGTCCACGTACCCTAGGTTGAGGACCAGCTCCCTCTTGCCGAAGAAAGAGCCACGTGGGACACCAAGTCATAATCGGAGTCGATTGATGTGCATATGGCCCGAGATAAAATGGGTATTTGGCTATGGCCTTTTTTCTGGACATTGCTTAGAAAGGCCATTGCTTGAGTTTTCCTCTGTGACTTTTGTTCTCAGTCTAGTAGCTAACCAATCCCCCTTCCACCCAACACATTCTGTCTTCAAAATGTTAACATGAAGATGTAGCGCATATTTTCATAAAGCTAAATTTATTCAGTGTGTAAGGGACTTTATCCTAAGACTGTGTCCTTCCTGTGCTTTTGAGTGTTAAAATCTCTCTTATTTGACAGTAGCATTTCAAAAATGACTTTGGTTGGCAGAATAAAATCTGGAACCATTTATCATTACTTTTAATTTTGCTGGCGTTTGAAATTCTGAAGTCTGGGAGCAATTGATCTTGACTGCTTGTCTCGAGGGCTGTTCTGCCTCTTTAATGAGACTTTAGATAATAATTCTTCTTTCATCCGTTTTATATTAATCTTAAAATTTAATTGACAGATAGCAATCCTATTTTGGGAAGCTAAATTCTAAGGAGTAGCACAATAGCAAATGTTTCTTTTGTCCTGTAGGTTGCCATCGTGATGCAAATTTCTGTACGTGCCGTTCTTCACTCTATGTTTCAGTAGAACAACTAAAGTGTTCCCTTAAACAACTAAGGTGTTCCCTTAAATTACCTTTGTAGTCAATTACCGTGATTGGTCTGTTCTCTCTAAAACGCTTTGGTAAGGCATCTCCCACAGGTGCCTATTTTAGCTTCCCCTTGTAATATTCCTTTACATACTCCCTGTTTTCTGCCCTCTAGAATCCCTGTCTCCCATTAGGCCTCAGATTTCTAAAGGCCTTTCCTTCCGCTCCAGGGTCATTATGTGTTATCAGAGAGCCAACCAGAGCTGGAGGACAAGCAAGCTTCTGCCCTCTCCGGGGGAGTCCAGGTTCAGCCAAGTTCGCACAGTGACTTGGACCCCCAGACCACCAGCCAACAGCAGCCCACGCAGTACATCATCACCACCACCACCAGCGGGAACGGGAGCAGGGAAGTGCACATCACTAACCCTTAACTTCCGCCCTCGAGCTGGAATCGGGCAGCCACATTGCGTCTTCTCCGTTCACAAACTGGAAAGCTTCTGACACTTAGAAATCTTTTTTAAGATTTATCATTCTCTCAAGAGTTTGGAGGTAACAGTTCTGATGCTCATACAACCACTGGGGCTTCTTTTATCAAAGTCAAAGTCATCTTCACCAAAAGGACTCTTCAAACCCTAGGAGCTTCTGTCACGGAATGGAGATCTTTCCGTGGAAAGTAGATTTCAAGATGGAGAAACTTCGCCTTGCTCTTGAGGGTTTTTTTTTTTTTGTTTTTTTTTTAACACATTGATAAGCCTTACTTTTCCTTTGTGGAACTATGAAGTGGTGTATTGTGTCTGTACCAAAGGCGGAGAAAGGATGCGACAAGTCCATGGCCACTGGACTTTATTCCAAGCTGTGGCGCCAAAGGAGGAGGGACGTTTTATGGGCGTGTGCTAGGTCAGAGCTGCTTCCTCTTCTAAGTGGCAGTGATGTAACCGGGGAGCCTGTTGAATATGAGAAGAGCAGTGACGAAACCAAGGGCGGACAGTGCTGCTCTGAAGAAAAACTGTCATCGAAATTTTTTCTAATTGCTGATTTAAAAAAAACAAACAAACTTGCCTTTTTTAACAAAAAAAAAAAAATCATGTCAGGCTATTGGTAGTACAGGTACTGGCCCTCAGCCGATTAGGTCAGAATGCCACGTTCTGCTAGATCTTACTTTACTGTTCCACACGGTGGGCTTCCTGTACGAGACAAGGTTGCTTGATATCAGCCGAATTGCAGCTCCTACGGTAAAGCTTTGCCAGTCCTCCTCGGGGGTGGTTGTGTAGGAGACGTTGGCGATGTCTGCACCAAGTACAATTACTGAGACAATGTATGTATATATGAAGTGAAAAGCACTGAAACCTTGCCTGCCTCGCAGGACCCATTCATCAGTCATCGGTAAAGGATGAATTCTCTCCCCAGGTGTGCATTCAGTCCTCACTCACAGCGTTCAGTGTATTTTAGAATTTCTGATGCTTCCTTAAAATGAACATTCTTTAAGGTTGGATGGGAAGGTGGCCCTCCTTAGTTCTTACCACTTTTACCTTAAACATACTACAACTCATCTGGACCTTTCGGTATGACCAACTTCACACTTAGGGGAAAATAAGAACGTGGGGACCATTTATAGTATGTTAAGGCAGTGATTGTCAACCTTTTTCATCTCACGGCACACATCAATTAATTACTAAAATTCTGCGGCACACCAAAAAAAATTTTTTTTGCCAATTTGGTATAATTTTGATTGATTTACCACACAAAAAAAGTAATTACCTACCCTTTTTGCTTCAAAGTGACTTTTTAAAAAATCAGGTGCCTATAATTGTATATAAGGATTTCTAGTACCAAGAATTAGCCAATCAGACGCAACCTTATTATGCAACACGACCAATAAGCTACAACTCATTATTATACGACCTGTATGTGTATTTATGGTTCAAGACAGGGCACTTGCACCAGACGGCTACTGTTGCGTTGGCTGCTGTCATTTCTTAATTTGACAACCTAAGGGGAAAAGAGCAGTGTCCCAGACTAAATAGTCAGGTATTGCCTGTTTTAAAACTTCTTGCGGCACACCGGTTGAAAATTGCTGCGTTAAGGGATCTGGAAGAAATCCAATCCTTGTGAATATTACACT
The DNA here is from genome assembly GCA_007922815.1 of Macrotus californicus. Lineage (NCBI taxonomy): Eukaryota > Metazoa > Chordata > Mammalia > Chiroptera > Phyllostomidae > Macrotus > Macrotus californicus. The sequence goes on from VMDR010000500.1 coordinate 149,447, forward strand.
GTTAGTGGGGAAAGGAAAAAAAATCTGCCTCAGTGATAGTTTTGCTGATATGTATTCCTCTTTGATAGCTATGAATTCAATGGGGAAAACATTTCCCTCCTTTTTACTGTACATTCCAATTGTTCACATAAAACATTGCAGAGATCAGTATGTATTTTAATAACTTTTTGTGATATATTAACACACTTTTAGAATAATTACTGATGGTAGAATCTATCACTCCAGGACAGAAAGACCTAACTTAAATTTCAAATCAAGTCGCTAATTTATTCTATTTACATTTCTGGGTAAAAACTGGTTCTATACATTAAGGATAGTAGCTTCTTTATGGTAAAGATAACCTTTCTGAAAAGCAGACAATTCTACTGAAATAATTTTGCTAGTATGTAGATTTTGCACTTTATTTCTGAGACCTCATTCATTTAGTTATCCTGAAAAATTTGGGCCCCAAGAGAAGATGAGAAAGTTACTTGAGAAATGTGTAGAGACTGAAAATGGACTCTATATCTTTGGTAACAAAGAGGTAATGTCAGTGTTTTTAATAGAAAATATTGACTCTGAATCACAAAATAGAGACTCTGGGTCAAGAAGTCCTGTGTTGTAATGACTGTAAATTACCTCGGGTCCAGAGCAGAAAGACTTGCTAGGTGAAGAATACTAGACTTCCACAAAGATCCAGTTTAGTTTTTATACCTTAGATTTGGCCCTCTTGGGTCCTTTCGAATTTGAATCAGCAAGGTACCTCCCCTCCCCTCAGGAGCAACATTGATTAAAACAGAAAACTATCACTGAATGGAATGTTCATTTTATGCCAGTTATTTCAAGTTTTAAAATACACAGAAGGAAATGTGGAAGGACCTCTTTGTCTCTTTCCCACCTAAGTTTGCTCGCTCTTTTTTCTTTTCTTTTCTTTTCTTTTCTTTTCTTTTCTTTTCTTTTCTTTTCTTTTCTTTCTTTTCTTTTCTTTTCTTTTCTTTCTTTTTGCCCTTATGTGGAAGAAGTAGAGACTCTAAAGGCAATTGGCATGTTATCAACCAGAGATGCATGTGGCACTTCAGCCACGTGACACTGCTGTAAGATCAGGTGTTCCTCACATTTGTCCAAGGGCATTGATTTTCAGAAGGACTTGGATTTGAAGAGATGGCAGATTATAAGCCACCTGAAGACTCAGTTTGGTGGAAAAAATGGATGCAACCAATGTTTATATTGTTTCCTTTCTTAAGACACATTGGCACTATAGACTGCAATCGGTGCAGTGTGAAGATTTTGGAGTTACATATAGATTTAACATCTTTACTGTTTGATTTGTGCCCACATAAGAGACATTTTATCATGAAAAACTCCTGTTAACTCTGGAGAAAGCTATTTTGATCTTGAATTGTTTTCTGATTTCCAATTATCCTTTGAAAAACTTAGGGCGAAAAAGCACTTCATGAGATGCTAAAGCTAGCTGACCCGCGAGTTGAAAATGTTGACCCTATCCTGTTATTTAAATGTGAACATTTAATGTACATTCAGTGAGTTATAGTGTTAATAGTCTTGTGCTACTCAGCAGGTGTAAAAATTAATAAATATTTTTTTAAATAAACTTCTTCCTTGTTAGTATGTGTGAAGCTACAAGAGCTACTGAGATTGTTCATTTTTCACTATTACAACCTACAGTGTTTTGACTCTGATTCACTCTGGTTTGGCCGGAGACTCCAGGTGAGAGAATGTATGGATGATGACTGTGGAACAGTGTTCTTCTGCTCATTCACTTGGTGGTTTCTAATTCAAGGACCTACCAACTTTCTAACAGGAACTAAGAGCAGGCTTGCAGCCAGCAGGGGAGCAGAGATGGGACTTTATTTGGAAGCCACTATTTTCCAACAAAGGAGGGACCTTTAGGCGGCCCTCCAGCTTCTCTGACTTAGTTGCATCCAAATCAAGAACTGAGGAAGATCTCTGCACCACTGGTGGGAGTCGCTGTGCAGTCTGAAGCCGTTCTAAGAGCCAGTGAATAAGAAGAAAGGGACGTAGAGGAACGTATTCAGTTTAATTTAAAATGTATTTCTTCGTGGTATGTACTTTTTCGAACATCTAGGGCCCGGGGATCGGAGAGAGAAATGGGGACACACCGGGGCTTAGGCTGGAGTCTGCGTACTCCTCAATGAAGCTCGAGAAACCGCTGTTTCCTCAACTATAAAATAGGAACTAATAGTGCACAGTACTAAAAAAATTGAGGGGCAGTACAAAGACAGTGGACAGAAAGTGCTTAGCAGTGTCTGGAGCAGGATATGCTCTCTGCAAACCTCGCCTAATAAAATTGCATTCAAGTCACTCGGGTTTTTGAGCCTCAGTTCGCGGCCAGGTAAAAACTCCCAACACCGTCTCTAACCTCCGGAAACTTCTAAACCTGGTGAGACCTTCACACCAATTGCAAACTGCATCCCTCAACCCACCCGCTGGAGCTCTATCAGCTCGAGCCTCCCTCCACTCCCCCGGGTACCCTCTGGCCCCGCCCTGCGCCGCACCACCCCAGGCCCCGCCCAGCGCAGCCCCGCCCCCGGCATTTTCCAGGCCCCACCCTTTCCGTCGTCTGAGCCCGGAGCGTGCACGCACAGAGACGCCATGCGGGAGCGAGCGCGTCCAGGATCCCGCGGGTCGAGGAGCGCAGCCGGCTGCGAGACCCGCGCCTGCGGCAGAGGTGAGGGCGCGCCGTAGGCGGCGAAAGGGTTAAATTGTTGCCGGGGAGCGGAGGGAGGGAGCGGCTGGGTCTCCGAGGGTCGCTGCGGCGGTAGGCTCGGGACGTGAGAGTGGGCCTGTGGGAGCTGGGTGGCCCGGGTGGGTGGGGGTTAGGGTTAGGTATGGTGTGGGGGAGGGGCCCGGGGCGCTGCGGTGCAGTTGGGAGGGGCGCGACCTGGGCCTTGGTCTGGGACGCGGTGGACTAGGGAAGGCTTTGCCGCTGGGGCGACGGATTTGAAGCCGGGGGTTGCTCCGGAAGAAGCCTAGGGCTTAGCTTCTTTTTGGGGGAGGGTCCTGGAGGAAAGGTTAGCCCATGGTGCAGAGGAAAAGCCTTTGGGAGAGGTCTACTTGGTCTAGAAAAGAGGTCCAGAAGCCACAACACTTAGAACTCCTTGGCTTCCGGGGTTCCAACCTTCTGGCAGCTCCTGCTTTTTGTATCTGGACAGCCTGTTCAGAATAGTAGCAGGGCAAAGGTTACCATTTAAATAAGATTAAGTTTAGCTCCGCGTCCCCCGAATTGAAGACACTGGTGAGCAAGTTGTGAAGCGGAGGTAGGTGATCCTTCCTCCGAAGAGTCAGGTAGAGAGCACTGGCTTTGCAGCCGTGATCCTGTTCTGTGTCAGTTCTTTTAGAAGGACTTTACTCTGAGCATCAGGTTGCTTCTTCATTGTTTTCTGTTCTGTGTTAAACGCCTGTGTCACGTGCTTTCTCACCTGCTGCAGTTATTTAGTCGTAGGGAAGGTCCAGGATATTATAATTCACCGTAGCTGAAAGGGAGACAGTTGTTTGGGGGGCTACCCAACTGACTCCATCAACACTACTCTGTCTTTTGGGTCGTACTGAGATCTGAAGTCTCTTCAAGATAACTTGAAATAATTTAGTGGAAATATGCCTATTTTAGCAGTAATTTTACAGATTTTCTCTTTGACTCCATCAACACTACTCTGTCTTTTGGGTTGTACTGAGATCTGAAGTCTCTTCAAGATAACTTGAAATAATTTAGTGGAAATATGCCTATTTTAGCAGTAATTTTACAGATTTTCTCTTTATGTTTGAGAGTTTCAGAATGAGAAGTCATTACATTCGCTGCGTCACATGACCACGTTCCGCCATATAAACTGTCACCCATCTAGAGATTATTCACTGCAGGAATCCAGGATTGGTCCAGCTGCCCTTCATTGACACCTGGCGAGGTAAGATTTCGGCCAAAGTCAGAATAGTTTGGTGGTTTGGCTGGTGCCTGTTACTTTCTCTCCATCTTACTTGCTCCTTAGCCCATTTAGGAGGAATAGGAAATAGAGACTTAGGGTGATGGAGTTGAAGCTCTTGTTCCTTGTAGGTGTGTTCAGACCTGCAGCCTCAGCTTCAGACTGGCTCTTGCCATCAGCTTGATGAAGTGCTCTCTGAAACGTTCTCGTGTGTGCTCTTCTAAAGGCGACCACTGTGTTCGGTCATTACAGAAAGAAAAATAGCATTACATTTCTGTGGGTGTAAATATGAGATGGACCAGCTGGAGGTGGGTGGTGACCGCTTTACTGGGTGTCACGGCCAGGTTGTTGGAGCCTCGAGCTTATTTGGGCCGATGAAGTCATGTTAAGATGCTCCCTTTTCGTGATTTACATTGGAATTTTATATGTGACGTATTGTGTATAAAGTTAGCAAGTGGGTTTGCAGCCAGGAAGACCTGAACTGCAGTCCTGCCGCTGGGGTTGGGCAAGTTCTTTGTCTACTCTGATCCTTTTTAACATCTGTAGAATAGATACAATAACCCTGTCGAGCACAGTTGTAAGAATTAAATGAGGTATAAGAAAAGTCCTAGCACTTAAAAGGCTTCCATTAAATAACTTATTGTTAGTGGCTGAGCTTTATTAGTCTCTGTGGACTTGCAGTAAATTTTCTTTTGTGAAAGAACAAAAAATTGCTTAAAAAATTAATTGTTAAATTATGTTATAGTGGAGAGGTTATTGGCCTGGGAAGTCCTAATTTACGGACTCTGCTAATCTGTTCATTGAGCCTCATGTTGCTTATGTGTGAAATGAAGCTAGAAGAAATCCTATAAATTTGGGAGTTACTGTAGCAGCGTTCTGAGTGACGGGAGGTCTGACCAGGTCTGAAAGTTCGGGTGGATGAGTGGTGGTGGAACGGAAGTGCTGAGCTGTGGTCAGGGTCAGGGTCGGGGTCAGGCATAGGAATAGATTTGAGACTGAGCGCTTTCTGGGCAGAGTAGTTTCTGAAGGCGTGTGTCAGGCAGGTCCTGGGACTCCTGCCTTTCCCTGTTAAGGTGTGACTGCGTATACTTGTCTAGATCACCTGTGGAATGTAAACAATGGATTCCTTGGACCACATGCTGACAGACCCCCTGGAACTGGGTCCCTGTGGAGATGGCCACGGCACACGCATCATGGAAGACTGCCTCCTGGGGGACACCAGGGTCAGTCTGCCTGAGGACCTCCTGGAAGATGTAAGTCACTGCATCCCCGAGTCCCCACCAACCCCGTGTCTCTGTCAGCTTCCTCACAGCCACTACTCCAAACCTGCTCAGGGTTCTGTGCTCCTTTCTGTTTCATTTTCTGCATTGCGGCCAGCGTGGTCTCTGTCTCTTGTGGGTGTGTGTGTAGAGTCTGGTCAGTAATCTGGTTCAGGGAGAAATTATAAGCAACATTGTGCATGATTAATAATGTGTCAACATAACTTGGTAGTATGTTATAAAGCCCTATTTTTAACATGATCATTTTCAGCAATTAACAAGTTTTAGGTTTTAAGAGTACAATTACTTGTATGTTTGCATTAAAAAGGTTACCCATATTGTGAATCATGAAACCAAACCCAAGTGTACTGTCTCTGTCTATAAGGTAACCCTCTACTCTGATCAGTTATTAGTATGTGTCCTGGGATAGCATATCCGCATGCTTTCGACCACTTTCACAGGCAGGCTCCGTAATTGTCATTATCATTATTAAGGCGGCTGCCATTTACAAAGTGCTCGTTATGTGCAAGGCTCTAAGTGTGCTAAAACATGGGTTAGTTTATCTTTTTCATTTTGCTGTACTTCAAACATGAGATAGGTGTAGAGTATTATAAAACATGCCTCTGTGCACCGTCCAGTTTTGGGAGGTAATTTTTTTTATTCATATTTGGTTCAGATTTTTCTTTCACAGTATGTCAAACATTTTCGATGAAATTAGCCCTGACCCATGGGGCTCAGTGGGTTGAGCATCATCCCACAAAGTGAAAGGTCACTGGTTCGATTCCCAGTCAGGGCACAGGCCTGGGATGTGGGCCAGGTTCCTGGATGGGGGGTGTGCCAGAGGCAGCCAATCAATGTTTCTCTCCTTTCCCTCTCTCTAAAACTAAATAAATAAAATCCTTGAAAAAATTTTGGATACAATTAAAGCCACCGTTTTCCCCTTACCTTACTCCCTCTCCCACTTGAAGTAACGACTACTAAAGTTGGTAACATGTCTTCCCGTGTTTTCTTTGCTTACTGTTTCACATAAACCTCCTTACGTCATTCGGTCAGCAAATACTTGTTTTGAAAACCTGCTTTATGCCAGACTCCAAGATGCTAGGAATGAAGTGGTGAGCAAAAACAGGTTTGCAGAGGGAGATGTTGGACACGGAGCCTGAGGTGCTTTGGTGCACGCACGCGGGACACCTAAAAGGTGGCTGGATATCCGGGTTGTCTCCTGCCTTAACCCTTTGGAGGCTCTCCGTGTCCTTAGGATAAAGTCATAAGTACATCACATGTTTACAGGGCCCTTGCTCCTCTTTCTGCCATCTGCTGCCTCGCCTCTCCCTCCCTGTCTGCATGTCAGCCTCACATTGCCTGAATTCTTCTTGTTCTTGGATTTTTAACCCTCTTGCCTCACCATCTTTTTTTCTTTTCCTTGTCCCTCATTATCTAAAATGTCACTTCCTTGGAGAGGTGTTCTCTGAAACTTTAAGTCTGGGGTGCATGCTTCTTCTATGTGCTTATAGGTAAACTTCTTAAACGACACGGTAATTGATGTTTAATTTTTCGCACATCCAGACAATATGTGTGCAGTACTAGTCTGTCTTAGTGTCTGGCACAGCGTGTAATTGTTGGGGGTGAAAGTGAGCTCCATCCCGGTGTCTCACTTAGCAGGTGACCTCAGCTCCCCAGGTTCCCTCCTCCCGTGTTAACTCTTCCCTGCGGCTCCTTTTAAGCTGAACTCTGACGTCTGCCATCAAGTCCCTTGCCAGCAGGAATGGTTTCCAAGTGGGGTTCTCTCTATGGAGATAATTTTCCAGTGGGTTATTATTTCCTGTTTGGTATAAGACTTTGGTTTATATGTAGTTTTTACTAATCTCTCAGTTCTGAGAATTGAGTTGCGGTCAGTGGAATTTTAGTTTGTGTCAGAAACTTTAAAACTTGGATGGTGGTGATGGTTGCGTAACAGTGTGAATGTCCTTAATGCCGCTGAACCGTAGTTACAAGTGGACAGAATGGCGACTTTTATGTCATGTATATTTTACCGCTCGTTCACAAAAAACTGAATTAAAGACCTTTTTTTTCCTCTTATTTGCTTTTGTCCTGCTTTTCCTCATTTTCCTAGCCTGAGATATTCTTTGATGTGGTCAGCCTCTCCACATGGGAAGAAGTGCTGAGTGACTCTCAGCGTGAACACCTCCAGCAGTTTCTGCCTCGCTTTCCTGAAGACAACATTGAGCAGCAAAGTCAGCTCATCCTGGCCCTGTTCAGTGGGGAGAGCTTCCGCTTTGGAAACCCTCTGCACATTGCCCAGAAGCTCTTCCGAGGTGTGTAGCTCGGCAGTCTGTTTTCGAGAGGGGCGGAAGGTGGGGACACACTCACTTAGGTGAATGCGCCTTTCCTCATTTTATTCTATTTGTTTGTATGTACAGACACTGACTTAGAGAGTGGTCTTGTGCAACAGTTGATGCTTAGGCCATTCTTTTATTTTTTAATAAAAATTTTAACTTACCTAGGAAATATATAAATCGTAAAGTGTATTGCTCAGTGATTCATTATAACATGAACTCAGCTGTGTAAAACCACCACCCAGATCAAGAAATAAAACATTACCGACATCTTAGAGGCACCTTTATGACTAGTCTTTAAAGGTTTTTAATAGCTTATTATTTGCATTATTACACACATGTATGTGTTGGATGTATGTATGTGTGTCTGAATCACATACATTTTTCTGCAGAAAACAGGACACTACAGCCAAGCACTTCAGCATGTGTGTATCTCTTAACAAGGACATTCTCCCACGTGATCACACTCCTGTTACCGCACCCGAGACATTTCACGTTGCGCAAGTGGTACCATAGGGTAACCCACGTGCAGATTTTCTCAGTTGTTCCCAAATATCCTTTGTAGTTGCCTCTTAAATCCGAGACCACGTGAAGGGTCACACGTTGCATTTGGATCACATGTCTCCTGGCTTCCTGATGTGGCCCTCTACCCTTTTTGCCCTTGTCTTTCAAAACACTTATGTTTTTGAAGTGCCTAGGACACTTGAATCGTAAAGCACCCTGTCTTCTCGGAAGTTGACTTCTTGTTTTCTCACGATTAGATTGGGGTTAAACGTTTTTGCCAAGAATGCTGTGTGGGAAACGTTCTTTCTCTCCACCATCATTTCAGAAGACACGTGGTGTCGGTTTCTCCGGTGTTGGTGATGCCATGTTTGGTCCCTTGTGGAAGCAATGTCTGTCTGTGAGGGTGCCTTTTTTACTTTGTAATTCAGAAGCAATCAGTGGGGTGATAGGTTTGGGACCACGTGATACTCTTCTTTCCCAAAAGCCTTTGTTTTACTCAGTGGTTTTAGCACCCAGTAATGATTCTTTTCCTGAATCAGTCATTACACTGGGGACTAGAAATGGTTTGGAGCCCCTCTTACATCACAGTTGTCTCTCTGTCCCGTAGAGAGGAGCAGAGGAAGCCTCTTCCCCTCCCCCTTCCTGGGGAGAAGCTGCTTTGGAAGGAGGCCCTGGAAGACAGTGCATCTCCTTAAGTTTTATTGAACTGGATGACTTAAGTTTTATTAAATTGAACAGCTGCAAACCCTGTTCAAACCTCACTGCCTTATGGGTTTAAGATTAGCATTCTCTCCCTTGGTGGGTTATTAGTTTAAAGAGGAATTCCCCTCTGTAGTTGGCAAAGGGTTATGTCCCCGAAGGCAGGGGTCTCAGCTGGGAATAAACCATTTCTCTGAATGGGGCCTGCTTGGTTTTAGAGGGGTCATGTCAGGGCCCTCACGTAACGTCACCTCCATCTATTTTGCTGTCATGTTTTCCCCCAGAACGATGTGACAGTCCGGTAAGGATACAAACAAGGAGTGTCAAGGCTGGAATTCCTGCATATCTCACCACGTCCCATGTCATATTTCAGTTCCACGGTTGCTGAAGGCAGTCGCGTCACGGTGGTTATTGTGGTTACCAGTCTTAACTCAGCTATCATTGCTATTTCTTTAATGAAAAAAATTTTTTCAACTGTAGTTAACAAACAATATTTTATTATTTTCAGGTGTGAGCTCTCATTTCTTTTTGGTATTCTTGTATGTTTGGTTACCTTTCCTGGTTCTTTTTAAAATATTCACCTTTCCCTTAAGTTCCAAATGCTTATCAGACTCCAAGGAAAGGACCCTTCGTTGTAAACTCCAAGTTCCCACGCCAGCCTCCACCCCAGCTTACTGAATTCATTTTTATTCTGACTTAGTTGACTCGTCCCAGAGGAAGGATTTTTTCCCTCTGCTTAACGTTAACCTCTGCTCTTGACCCTTCTGTCTGTTCCCTCCTCCGGGGCCTCGTTCCCTCAGCTGCCCTGTGTATTCTCTCTGCTTGGCTTGGATGTTCATTCCACTCGCTCTTTTCCAGCCTGTAGGTGTGTTCAGGGGTCTCGTGGTCAAAGAAGTCCTTCACCATCCGTCCCCTTCATCTTCCTCTGTCATTTCCCTTTGTCTCCCGACTTCTGGAAAGGCGCCTGGAGCCGCCCTTTCAGTATCCTGCCCCGAATCCCGTGGCTGTTTGCCCCCTGGCCCACAGGCCCGCTCTTGCTGCTGCCACCAGGGACCTCTTTTTATTTCCCCCACTAATCTTTAAGTTTAAATTTCAGACCCACAGAAAAGTTACAAGAATGTGTAACAGACACCCATATACTCTTCACGAGGCTCACCAATTATTAACATTTCGCCACATTTACTCTCATCTTTGCTGTGCACATTATCACTGCTTCAGTCAAACCTCGGTTCTCAAGTGTCTCTCATCTCAAACAAGTTCATAGAAAAAAATGTCCCAGTTGTCAAATAAAACTTACGTTCTTGACCCAACAACCCTTTCGTGCTGAGACCTCTGTTTCTAAAGGGAAAAGAAGTGACTTGGTTTTTGAACAAATCACTTCTCGAACCGCCTTCTGGTGCGAATCAGATTTGAGAACCGAGGTCCCACTGTGTTACTAGTGTTGCTGAACCCTGGGAGAGCACTGCAGACACAGCGCCCCTGAATCTCAGCACCAGTCTCTGAAGAACAGGAGCGTTCTCTTCCATAACCACAAATGAGCATATAAAAGATACAGAAGAGAGAAATTTTTTGTGTTTGAGTATGAGATTTAATGTCGACACGTCACGTATAGTCCATGTTCATTGTTTCTCACCAGTTGTCCCGATAGGCGTCTCATCGCTGCTCCATGTCTCAAATGAACACGCGATTTCCAAACCAGCAGGTGCTTTTTAGTCCTCTTCACCTTCTGAGTGTTTGATGCCTCGGCCACTTCTCATGTCTTGACACTTCTCCCCCCTTTGCATCAGGGATTCTTCTCGCATTTCCTCCGGGGTCTTTGACACCCCTGCCCCCCTTTCTTTGCGAGCCCCTCTTCCACTCACAGTTTGTGTCGCTGCTGTTTAGGTTCCGTCCTTCCTTCCACGCCTGCCGCTTGCAGTCACCACCTCTTCACGGATGACTCTTGCTAGGGCTGCTGCAGCAGCCACCTGCGCATGGCCACCAGCGTGACTGCTCAGAACATCACTTTGCGGAATATTTACCAATTGCCATCACGTGGAGTAGCTATAGGGCTCCGTGTCTGCACTTGTGTCGCTGCCGTTCAGCCCAGCGCCCCCGAGCGGAGCTTGCACACGAGCCACGCGTTCAGTTTCAGATTTCCCAGTGGTCACATTATGAATAGTAAAAGCAATGAAATAAATTCAAATGATCTATTTTAATTTATTAATAAAAGTTAGTAATTTAAGTATTTTCTTTAACTCGCTGTATGCTAAATGTTATTTTAACAGAGGTGTGGCATTGATTGATTGAAAGTCAGGGAAACTAAAGAGTGAAGGAATATGACTTCGAAGAAGCACAGAGGCAAAGAAGTGGAACATCAGTCCAGGCTCTATACATCAAACAGCATTAGTCACTTTAAACTCTTGGCCCGTTTCCCGAAGATCAGATTTGCCGTCTCCCTATGCCAGGCCGCGCGATGGGAGTTCCAGACGAGCTGCAGTCAGACCTGACTTTCCCACTTGTTAGTTGTATGGCCTTGGCAAGTTACTTAACTTCTCTGTGCCTCAGTTTCCTTATCTGTAAAGTGAGGAGTTAGTAGGGCCTTCCTCACGGGGCGGTTAGGAAGATGAAATGAGTTAATATGTGCAAGGCCCTCATGTAGCAGCAGAGTTAGGTGTCAGGTACTATTCCAAGTAGCTATTAGTTACCTCGGACACTATTAGGGCTTTTGGGAAAAAAGGGACGCCTTGTGCTTTGAGCCCTTACTGTAGCTTTCTGAGATGAGCTGCTCAGTCCTTCCCGCACAGTTCTCTTCATAGCTCACCTGCTTAAAGCTAATGTGTCCTAAGCGGGCCTCTTTGAGACCTCCCTGTCTCCCTGTCACGTTCAGTGGTCTAGGGACTGTGCTCAGCTGACCTCTGCATTGCACCTTTCTGCCTCAGCATCCAAACTGCCCGCAGGTCTGATCTTTCTCCCTCAGAAATGTATCCCAAGTCTCCCTGCTTCCATTCACTTCACTGTTTACTAATCAGCTAGTATTGCCAGACATTCTTTGTAGTTCTGGAGATAGAGCAATGATCTTACATTCTAATAGTGAAAAACAGATGATAAATAAGCCAGTATTTGTTGGTTTAAGTGCAGCAAAGAATAAGAGAGGGTAGTGGGACTAGAGTGCTGGGAAGGAGCTGTTTTAGATGTATTTGAGCAGGGCTTCTCTAGCGAGGTGACACTTGAACAGAAACTTCACAAAGGCTGAAGGAGTAAGCCACGAAAATACTGGGTGTTAATAGGAAGCTTTGCAGGCAGAGGGAGCTTTCAATACAAAGGCCCCAGAAAAGGTGGGGCAGGTGTCCAGTTCAGAAGACGGCCTGGAGGCCAGTGGGGATGGAGGAGAGGAAAAGGGAGACTGGCGGAAGATGAGGCCACGGTGGCACGAGTCAGGTCACGGAAGGCCTTGCAGGCCATCTTTGGGGTCGGCCTTCCCTGAGTGTGGAGGGAAACTGTGGCGCCAAGCCACCGTCATCTCTCACCCGGACCACTGCTGCAGGTTTTCTCTCTCGCTCCCAACCGTGTCATTCTCCTGCTTCCAACCCTTCCGATTATTTTCATTGCACGTAGGATAAAACCCGTGCCGTGACCTGGACGTTCCTGTTTGGTTTGATCTCGGCCCACCTCCCCAGGTCACTTCGTGCCACCTCAGCCACAGCCTGCTCTGCTGTTGCCGTCAGACGTTCCTTCAGGGTTGGGAATGTGCCCCCAGGCCCACTTCAGCACACACGGTTCCTGATTTGCCTTCTCCCCGTTTGCACTTATTTTTTAAATTCCCACATACTTTACATTCCTCCCCATTTTTCATTTTGAAAACTTTTAACCATGTAGAAAAGTTGAAAACTAACACAATGGACATCGTGTAACTTTCGCCTGTATTGATCAGTTGTTGATGTTTTGCCAGTTGCTTCAGTCAGGCTTCATTTTATGTATCATTCTTTAGAGATCCCTTTCCTGATTCAGTCCTTACCCTTACAGTTCTCTTAGGTTAGTTTCCCTGTAGCACTTAGGAGAGTTCAGTATTCTTTATCTGTTTACCTGTTTGTTTGCTGTTTTTCCCACTGGACTGCAGGCTCCACGTAAATGGAGGTTACCTTCCCCCCGATACTGTCTTCCAGTTTAATAGTGTTTACCGCACTTTAGGCACAGATTTAATATTTGTTGACTGATTGATATATATGTAGTTTTCCTCTTTTTTTAAGATGGACACTTCAACCCCGAGGTGGTCAAGTACCGGCAGCTGTGCTTCAAGTCACAGTACAAGCGGTACCTCAGCTCGCAGCAGCAGTATTTCCATCGGCTGCTGAAGCAGATTCTGGCGTCCCGGAGCGTGAGTAATGTTGGGAGCTGTGACACGGGCAGTGAACTCACAGCTTTCGTGGCTGCAGGGAGTGGGTCAGGTCCAAGATACAAAAGAGACCACTATGGAGAAAACACTGCCAGTTAAGCCATGACACAATTCCGCTGTATTACCCTACCGTGTGATCAATTTTAAGGTGGGTCCTGATTTCAGAGATGTGAAAACTAACGAAAAGGTACCTCCTGAACTTGATGAAGTCTTGTGGCTTCAGTATTTACTGAGACAAGTAAGTGGCTTTCAGAGCCATCATGGCTTACTGAGAGAAGCAGCTGCCCTGGAGTTGATGCGCGTGTGCACGTGGGCCTCCGGGTGACCTGGCAGGCAGGCAGTGCACCAAGCTCAGTGGCCCCGGGGCTGGACCAAAGTTGTGCTGGCTGTAAGTGGTTTAAGCTTCGGAGAGGAAATATGTGGGTATCTAATATTGAATATAATGAGTGATCATTTTTGATGGAGCAGTTCACTCAGTTTTGGAATTTTTCCCATGTAATAATCAAAATAGGCCATTTTTATTTGGCATACTCATATGTGCATCTTTCTTTGTGAACTAGAGGGAGAGAGTTGAGCTTGTTAAACAAAGGAGACAAGAAAATGCAGAATGTACCAGACCAAGCTTTTGATAGTGACGTGTTCCCTCTCTGGTCTCTTCCTAGGACCTCCTGGAAATGGCCCGTCGGAGTGGCCCGGCCCTTTCCTTCCGGCAGAAGCGCCCTTCACCGTCCCGCACCCCTGAGGAGCGGGAGTGGCGGACCCAGCAGCGCTACTTGAAGGTCTTGAGGGAAGTGAAGGAGGAGTGTGGTGACACGGCCCTGTCGTCCGATGAAGAGGGTGAGTGGCCTCGCGCCCTGGGGTAGCCGAGGCTTTGGATTTACACCAGCAGCTCGTTGTCTGGTTGGAGCCAGTGGTAGCCATCTGTCTCCCCAGCAAAGAAGCCGTCCCCCTAGTCTGTCTGGGGGGTGGACCTTCCTGTTTGGTGGGGCGTGACTACATGCCATTTTTACCTCTGATGCCTAAGTGACACTTGAGTGTAGATGAGATGAACCCCTGTGTGGCAGGGCTGTCCGCCGTCGGCCTGTCCGGTCCTATTGTGCCGCTTGAGAGAACTGCTTTTCCCCCTACAGGAGAGTAGTAGTGACTGTTGGCCTGCGGCAGTGTGACTCCATCACTCTGTTGAAGTCTCTCTTCCTGGAAGAGCCGTTTAAATGACCTAAATGTGCTCCAGTTCGCCTGGGGAAGGGTCAGAAAGGAATGGTGGAACCCTGGCCTCCATGTTGTTGGCTTAGCCTTGTTGAACCCAAATGGCCACTTACCCAATCTCCCCTATTGGAGTCCACAGCCACATTGGATTTACAAGAAAAATTTTCTTTTGAAGATCTCAGCTCGTGGCTTCCGAGCTCTCCAGCGCGTTCTCCTAGTCCTGCGGTGCCCCTGAGGGTGGTGCCCACGCTTTCCACCACGGATATGAAGACTGCAGGTGAGAACTCGGCTGGTGCCGTGGACGTGCTGGGGGCTCTGGAGGGAGACTCGAGAGCCCCCTCAGAGGGAGGTGGGGACTAGGTTTTTGCTCGCCGGGAGAATTTGGAGAAGTTTTTGTAAATTCCACTTTTTTACAAGTAGGTAGGCCTGCCTTCCTTCCTTTTATTGTTTTGAGATTTTTTTCTTAGGAGCTGATCAGTAGATATTTTGGGCTGAAGCAGAATCTTAAAACAAAATAGCAATACTAAGGGACAGTTTAATAATAGAACAAAGGGGTCACCAGAGCCATAGCAATTTCTCAGAATGCCTATGAAATTAGAGAAGGGTTTTTATTGGGCTAGGAGTCAGAGAAGAGTGTAAGAACCGTTAGTGTGCTTCAGGAGCGGCTGAGTCACTGAGGTCACTGTTACTGACCGACGTGTAGAACACTGAAGGGCTGACTTGTGGCCGTGTCAGAGCCGGTAGGGCAGTAGTCAGAGGGGCACTCAGAAACACCTTCCTTTTGGATATACCGGGTGATCAGAGAGGTTTTACGTTTCAGCGTCATGTCAGCGAATGACCTAGTCCATGTGGTTTGGTTCATTTTCTCTCAGATAAAATAGAACTGGGGGACAGTGACCTGAAGATGATGTTAAAGAAGCACCACGAGAAGCGGAAACACCAACCAGTAAGACGCGGGGAGGGTGTGTGGTCACTAGCAGTTGTCAGTCTGAAGCCTCTGGGTTGGCTGTTGTAGGGAAGATACAGGTGGTCACGCCTCTCTGATTCCTCATCGCTGTGAGACGACACTTGCTTAACTCAGTGTCTGATTTAATCTTCACTTAAAACCGGTATATGAATCATATCCATGTCTCCAGAGCTCAGAGGCAAGGGAGCTTGTCCTTGGCCCTGTGGCTAGCCCGTGCTCTTACCACTTTGTGCTGTTTCTGTTGCTCTACCAACTCAAGGCCGTTCCAGGGCAGCCAGGCAGAGAGCGCAGGGGAGGCAGAAGAGGCAGTTTGTCTCGGGCAGAGTGGTGAGCGGGGAAGAGTCCCGAAGCGGAGGTCAGAACTGACTTCCCGTCTCTTCCACTTACCTGTGGTGTCGGGCAGGTCCCTTCATTTCTCCGAGTCCCATTTTCGGACTTTAAAATACGGTATTTAACAAGACTGTGTGAAGAGCACATAAGGAACGCAGAAGAGCTTTATGAATTGTAAATGCTGTACAGCAGAAAGGTTGGAACTGGGTTCTCCTGTGGCCCGTTACAAAGAGCAGTTTTTATCTCTGCATATTTTAAATTCAACATGATTTCCTTAAGTGCTCGTAACACCTAAGTATCTGTGGGGTGAATTGGCAAGGCCTTCAGCAGTTTGAGCTTTGTACTTGGGTTTCCGTAACAACTCTTTGGCTGTCTTTCTAGGACCACCCAGATCTTTTGACGGGGGACCTGACTCTCAATGACATCATGACTCGCGTGAACGCTGGCAGGAAAGGTTCTCTAGCAGGTACAGGACACGTGCTGTGGGGCGCCATCATCCGATGGTGGTAGATTTCCTGAGCCCGCCTCCGTGTTGAAGATAAATGACATCACAGCTTTCTCTTGCTGATGACGTTTTTTTGTTGTTGCCTCTCATGGGTTTATAGGTGGATAGTGAGTATGAAGTCAGAACAGCAGGTCATTATGGGCTCCTTCATACCTGTTAAAGTTCATTTGCAAATCACTCTTTGGGTTTGGTAAACAAAACCAAGTATCTTATTTTTGAGACTTGTCTGTCTTTTACTGGGGGGCCTGAGCAAATTATACGCAGCCGAAACTTCTTATTTCCTGATATAGAAAATGCAGTTCTGTGATTTGTGTTGCTTTCTCTTCCCAGCCCTGTATGACTTGGCTGTCCTTAAGAAAAAGGTTAAGGAGAAAGAGGAGAAGAAGAAGAAGAAAATAAAAACGATCAAATCGGAGGCAGAGGATTTGGCTGAGCCCCTGAGCGGTGCTGACGGGCTCCCACCTCTCTCGCAGGCCCCGTCTCCACTGGCAGTGCCTGCTGTCAAGGAAGAGTAAGTGGGCAACAGAGGTCACCGCTCATGGGTGAAAGGTCAGCCCAAAGGGTGTGGCCAGTACTGGTGCTGGTGCGGACTGGCTTGTGTTGAATGCCTAAGCCCAGAGTCCTGGGTGTCGTGCTAGGGGAAGTGTATGGTACGGCCCTACACCGAGCTTCTTTATGACTCACAGTGGGCTGGGCGGGCCTGCACCAGTCTAGGGGTGTGTTCTTGGGTCTTTTCTGTTCTCACGTTTTTCTTCCCTCATTAGGCCCCTTGAAGACCTCAAGCCTTGCCTTGGAATCAATGAAATTTCTTCCAGCTTTTTCTCTCTTCTGCTGGAGATCTTGCTGCTGGAGGGGCAGTCTAGCCTTCCTGTGGTAAGAGTTTTGGGAAAGTCAGATGTACATCACTTTTCAGTTTTCAGATTTCAATGTAGAAATTTCCAGGGCTCTGTAGCTTGACAGGCAGCGCTCTGGGTTGCTCCCACGGCCTGCCTCCAGCTTGCACTCTGTCTTGGGCAAGCTGGACAGACAGACCCCAGCTTGCTCTGGCACATCCGTGGACTTGCTGGTGTAGCAAGGACTCTGACTGGGTCTGCCTCTCCTTTCCTGCAGCTAGAGGAGCGGGTTTTGGATTGGCAGTCGTCTCCGGCCAGCTCCCTCAATAGCTGGTTCTCTGCAGCCCCCAACTGGGCGGAGTTGGTGTTGCCAGCCCTGCAGTATCTTGCTGGAGAAAGCCGAGGTAAGGAGCTTTTTTCTGTAGGGTCAGTACCCCCAGCCCCCTTGTCTAATTAGTTCTCATGGTGCACTGCAGCTGTACTGGTTACAACCGGTATGGCTTCGCACAATGCCATGCCTTGGAGGTCTCTGCGGTCCTGATACACCATGAAACATTCAGAAGTTGTCTCAGCTCAGAGGTGTTCATTATTCTCAGGTTAGCACTCTGTCTGACCTGTGCGGCTTGTTTGTGTCGTCCATTTCTTGCAGCTGTACCTTCCAGTTTCTCTCCATTTGTTGAATTCAAAGAGAAAGCCCAGCAGTGGAAATTGCTTGGTAAGTCATTCATAAGTACCTACCCGTAACACTGGGTTTCCATTCTCTCATTTCTTCCCCCAATCTTCTTTTGCCTTCCATTCAGTAGTATAGTCCAGTAGGAGGTGGAAAAGAGCCGTATTAAATCTTGTTTTGCTCAGTAAAAGGCCCCTTTGGTACTTGGGGTCCGAATCTCACCCCTTGCACCCTCCCCATTGGATTTGGCTTCACTGAAGCTAAAGTGGAATAGGCCTTCTATTCCATGTGCTCTGGTGTGACTGCATTTAAATACGCAGGGGTGTTTTACAATAGAATCAACATTTATATTAATTATATCTGTGGTTTTCGATTAATTTATAACATAGTTATTTTCCGTTCCTAAAGTGGGCTTTGTTATTGCGGAAAATGTGCAGGGTGTTGGACAGCTCTGAATGAGCTATTTTCAAGGAACAGGATCTTATTTTTGTTTTAAGTTTATAAAGTTCCACTTGTTCTGTAAGTTGTAGTAACTTGGTGACTTACCTGGTGATGGTGATAAGAGGAAAAATCAGTGTGGATTTTGTATTGAAATTCGTAAGCCTTTCTCTTTACTCTCTCGGGTGGTCTGTGAGGAGATGCATGGAGAAGAAGGCCGTGAGAGCAGCAGATTGCATCCATTTTTAGGACCTTTGTTCAGCTTTTAGGTATCAGGCACTGTGTTAGGTGCTGGGGGTATAATGGTTTGCAAGTTTCAGGTGGTGTGCTCCACTCATGGGGTTTAAGGTTTGTTTGGGGAACAAATAGTCGTTCAGGTGAACTCCCAGACTCACACATTCTGCGAGGGGAAATATCAGAAAGGATAGGGTTAGATTGAGGCACTGGTGTAGCCTGGAAAGGCAGGGAGGACCTTCCCGGGGAGGGAGCATGTGAGCAGAGATATTGATGACGATTAGGGAGGAGCCAGGCAGACGGAAGGGACGGGCGTTCCAGATGGAGGGGGCAGTGTGGGTCAGTGGTGCCAGGGAAGATTCGGTTCCAAAAGGTCACACAGGCCTATGTAGAGATGATGATAATCACCTATGACCTGGGAGAGAGAATTTAAATTTAAGAAGGTTTTAGGAGGTGAAAGCGCAGGACTTGGTTATGAATTGATGTGGGAGTGAAGGAAGAGGGCCATCAAGCCTCCCTTTGCTGGATTTGTATTGAGCGGAGGAAGGCCTCGTTGATCAAGGTAGGCAGCTGTGGAAGACGGCCCGACTTGGGTAAGGGTGCGTAGCGTGAGCTTAGTGTTGGGTTTGCTGAGTTTGGGCTGCCTCTGAGGCATTTAAGTGGAGATACTGAATGGGCATAGGATACATGGGTTTAGAATCCAGAGCAGAGTCGAGCGTCGAGTTGTTGGCATGTATATGGTATGGAAAGTCAAAGGCATGGGGAGAAGGTGTTAAACGTGGAGAATGGAGGGCCATGGGCGAAGCCTCGAGAACACGGAGGCAGAGGAGGCTGTGTGGGCGAGCGGCGGGAGAGGCGGTGACTGCAGAGTTGGAAGGAAGCTGTGGATGGTTGAACCCTGGAAGCCCAGTAATGGGAGAGTCAAGAACTGGGGAGTGGCCATTAGTCCTGATTGTTCCTGAAAGGTTCAGTAACATACAGACTGGATTTGTGGACCTGGAAGAAATGATGAATTTCTTGTAAGAGTGATGCTTTATCAGAATGACGTGTGTTAAGGACAGTGGCGAGCTGAAGGTGACTCATAATAGCTGACTGCTACTTTTTCCTCTCTTGGCCTGGGGGCTTGACATCAGCCATGGTGGGACCCTTACGCCAGGGGTAGCAAATGTGACATAGCCAGATGATTAGTATTTTAAGTTTGTGGGCCAGATGCTTTCTGTTTCATCTGTTCAGCCCTGGCATCACAGTGCAAAGCAGCTGTGGACAGTATGTAAATGAACAGAGCTGGCTGTGTGCCCATAAAACTTTGTTTACAAAAACAGGCGGCCAGTTAGCTGACCCTTGACGTGCACCGTGGAGATCTGCAAATGTTACCAGCCAGGGCTCCCTTTTTTGCGGCCAGTTAAACATTTACCTGTACACGCTGGTTAAAGAGACAGTGGATCTCGTCAAACCAAACATACAAGCCTTTCAAAGTGAGAGCAACAGGCATTTATTTGAGATCAAAAACAACGAAGAGCTATTTGGGGAGCACTGATGCAGGCAGAAGCCCAGGTCATGTTCCAATTAGGAGACAAAAGAATGAGTATTCATGAGGAGGGGGGCAATCACATCGATAGAAGGAAGGTGTTTCCTTTGGTTCAGGTAAGCTAACTTAGCAACAGTAACGGGCAACCATCAGTCCAGCGGTCATAAGGACGGCTGCCTTGTTACCTTCGCAAACAGGTGTTGGGAACAAGGTTGCTTAGGCTCAGGCCCACGGCTGTTTGGCCCCGTTGCGGCGTTCCAAAGATCGGAAGCAGCCGATGTGCAGGGCAGTGCTCTGGCGTGGCAGCGCCCGTTCCATTTTAAAAGGGCTCCTTTTAGAGTTTTTGTTGACCATCTAGACAGCTCCAGAGGTTTAGCCGGGGAGGGGAGGATAGTGCAGGAACCTGTGGCCCAGAGAGGACATTTTGGGTGAGCCTGGGTGTTGATGGAAAGGGTACAGTGGGAAGAAGGGTTGCAGATGTGGGAGAGAAGGGAAAATTGACTGTAAACTCCTGAGAAGAGGTGAAGGGATTGGCTTGAGATGGCTGGAGACAGCACACTTCTTGTAACAGGTGGAAATGGCAGGGTCAAAGCAGTAGGCCTTACAGGTTTTACTGTAGGAGCCTTGAGGGGGTTCGGTCCGGTGGCTTTGCTGTTAAAGTAGCAGGTGAGAGAGGCATGAGGTTGTGAGTGAGAAGAGGGCTGAGCAGAGTGCGCAGGTGGGCAGCACAGAGCGTGCAAAAGCAGCCTGACCGTGATGACGTCAGAGAGCAGGCACTGTCGGGGCCAGGGGACGGCTTGTCATTCATCGCTAGTGGCACTCTTGCCTTTCTTGCGTGTTTCTTCGGCAGCCCTCCACTGTCCGAACTGGGTTTGGAGAGAGAGGGTGGTCTAGATGGCAGTGACGCTGCAGGGGAGGGGGTGGTACGCAGTGCCGTGTTGGTGAGGGTGCTGTGGGAATGGCGGCCTTAGACCAAGCAGGCAGCACACGTGAGGGAAGGTGGCCGATGGGTCGGAGGAGAGGGCGAGCGGTCCTGTGGAGTCCAGGTTGTGCTGGTGGGAGGGGGTGAGCAAGGACGAAGTCTCGGGGACAGAGGTCCAGAGGCGGGGTGTGTGGATTAGTATAAAAAAGGGGCTCAGCCCGGGCCGTACACTGCAACCAGGGGGGGACTTCTAAAAAATGCTGATGCCTAGGCCTTCCCCATGGACCTTCCGATTAATTGTTGGGTGGAACCCGAGCCTGGGTATTTGACAAGTTCCTCGGTGATCTTATGCATAGCCAGGGTTGAGAAACACCGGATCAGGCATTTGGAAGATGGAGCACTTTGAGGTAACGACAGAATCCAGCTGGTTGTGGGGACGAGTGGCTGGGGAGGGGTGGAGGGAGGAGGTCTCTGAGGTCACAGGGTATTGGATGGGCCACCATGTGGGCGTGGTGGTTTCCCAGCAGGCTGGTGGGATGTGGGTGGGTGAGGAGCCAGGTGGGCCAGCACACCTGGGGAGGAGGGACTGGGAGTACCTGCGAGGGGCAGGGCACAGGATGGGTACCGGTGGGTGGTAAGAGCCATAGGGACCTGGCTTTTGTTTTATTTTGGCATTTCGGAAGATTGGAGAGGAATAGTCTGGAATCACTTGGGTTGAGAACGGAGCTCACTTCTGAGGGGCTCGGCTGTGAGGGAGTAAATAGCCAGCACATCCCATGGCAGGAGGGTTAGGGAGAACCAGATGTCACACCAAACAAGGAAGTGGAGGTGGTGTTGTGAGGAGGGGAAGGTGTGGCTGTGGGAGGGCTGACTGGTTACAAAGTCGAGCTTCTGGATGGCAGAGTGGGGGGAAGGAGAGCTGTGCAGGTGAGAATTGACACTGACGAGCGAAAGCAGGTAAGACGCCTGGTGAGGCCATCTCAGCAGTCTAGGACTAGGCTGGGCCCTGGCCGGTGCCTTCTTCACCGAGCAGACCTGGGTGATGTTGGTCCCTGTGGCTGCTAGTCTGGGCGGGAGATTTAGGTACCATCATGTGACAAGCACCTGAACAAAGTGGTAACGGAAGAGGACTCGGGCAAATGTCTTGGGGCGTCCTTGTTGCTGGGCCCTGTGGGCGGAGCCTTCATGTCCTCATTAGCCAGAAGGAGCATTTTCTAACCACCCCTACCCCACCCCCTGCCAAGTTCATCACATCCTTTGTGCCACCTACCACTCTTAGATTTTATTTGTTATGTGCTCTTTCCTCACTTGCCTGTAAACTTCATGAGGGAATAACCCTAACCTAGCATGCAGTGCGGCACAAAGTAGCTGCTCAGCAAATTTTTATTTTGTTTTTTATTTATCTATTTATTGTTATTCTATTATAGTTGTCCCAGTTTCCCCCCCTTTGCCCAGCCCACCCCCTGCACCCATAGTCAATCCCCACACCATTGTCCAGTCCATAGGTCATTCATGCATGTTTTTTGACTAGTCCCTTCCCCTTCTTTCCACCATTTCTATGCCTCCCCCCCACCCCACCCCAGCCACTGCCAGTCTGTTCCCTGTTTCCATGCCTCTGGTTCTATTTTGCTTTTTACTTTATTTTGTTCATTAGATTCCTCTATTAAAGTGAGATCATATGGTATTTGCCTTCACTGCCTGGCTTACTTCACTTAGTATAATATTCTGCGTTCCATCCATGCTGTCACAAAGGGTAGGAGCTCCTTTCTCTCTGCTGCATAGAATTCCGTTGTGTAAATGTGCCAGGGTTTTTTGATCCACTTACCTATTGATGGGCACTTAGGCTGTTTCCAGCACGTGCTCTTGTACATAGTGCTGCCATGAACATTGGGGTCCATTTCTTTGGAGTTGGTGTTTCGAGATTCTTAGGGTATATTCACTGCAGTGGAATTGCTGGGTCAAAAGGCAATTCCATTTTTAGTTTTTTGAGGAAATTATACACTGTTTTCCACAGTGGCTGCACCGGTCTGCATTCCCACCGACCGTGCACTAGGGTCCCTTTTCTCCACATCCTCGCCAGCACTCCTTTGTCAGCAGATACTTAGTGAGTGAGTGATTTAGTTAGGGGACACCCAGAAGGGGCGGTCCAGGCAGACAGCGACGGAAGCGGTGCAGGCTGAGTGGATCGTGTGTGCAGAGGGTCAGGGCTTCACATTCTGAAAGCTGCTTCCCTGGCAGAGGTACAGCAAGTAAGGAGAAGGTGAGACTCTGAGTAACACCTTAGTTCACTTTGTTGTTAATCTTTGTCTTCTAATTCTTCTGATAGGCCAGTCCCAAGATAATGAAAAGGAATTAGCTGCACTGTTCCAGCTGTGGCTAGAAACTAAAGACCAGGCCTTCTGTAAGGTATGGTTTTTAAAGAAAGAGCCGATTTTTCTCATTGGGTTTCCTGATCCCTTATGTTAGCCAAAGTTCCGTAGTCCATTTACCTGTTCGTGTTTTCCTTTTCTTCAGCAAGAACATGAAGACGGCGCAGATGCCACGACACCTGTCCCTCGGGTGTGAGTATGATCCTCCAACAGTGGGGGTGCCCTGTGAAACCGTAGTTCACGAAACGGCCCTGGTTTTCCTGACATTTCTTGGCATGTTAGAGCTGTGATGGGCATTAGAGATGCTAGGGGTGCACCGACTCTCACCTGCCTCAGGAGGGCAGCACGCTGCCGTCATTAAGCATGGCTCCCTGAGCAAAGGATTCTGAGTTGGGGAGGTGCTGAGGGAGATGTGATCTGCCTTATGGGTGGACATTTTCCCCTGGATTCCCCTCATTCTGTGCCCACTTGATAATGATTGATCCAGTCCTTCTCCCTCGTTTTACCTATGAAGAAGTTGAGGTAAAAAGTTAAGTGACTGGCTAAAGGCTAAGGACAGAACTCAGGTGAGAATGTAGGTCTCCTGACCTCTACTGTGGTCCTGTGCTCTGTGTCACAGCATCTTAAGTGACTATTTTCAGTCTGGGGTGGTCCCTCTTCTCTTTCCCTAGCTTTGTTGAGATCCAGTTGACGTATCATATTGTGTTGATTTGATGCATGTGTACATTGTGAAATGATTGCCAAAGTAAGGTTAGTTAAGACGTCGATCACCTCACATAACGACCGGTTCTGGGTGTGTGGTAGGAATGTGCACGGGCTCTCGGCAGCTCCCAGCTGGGGAACAGCATGGCTGACTGCGGTCGCTGTGCTGTGCCTTGGACACCTGGCACTTACTCGTCACACAGCCTCGAGTCTGTGCCCTTCGACCAGCGTCCACCCACTCCCCCCGTTTTCCAGCCCCTGGTAAAACTACCGCTCTGCTCCCTGTTTTTGTGAGGTCAGCTTTTTTTAGATTGCCCCAAATTCTTTATGTTCCAGAAGAACTGACTATGTGGTGCGGCCCAGCACTGGGGAGGAAAAACGCGTTTTTCAGGAGCAGGTAAGACATCGCTAGTGAGGCCATGCAGGCAGGCTCTTCTTGGGTCCCCCTTCTTAGAGGAGAGTCACACCTGCAATCTCAGGTGTTCTGGTTGCTGGGGTTGTCTGTTGGGGCAGAAACGGTGTAAGCAAAGGGGGTAAGAAATGTCTTGATGACCTTTTCCTCTAGCTCGGAAAACACACTTACATCTGCCTTCTTGTCCCTTGGCTAGTGGCTCGGGCTTTGGGGACCATACTTCCCCACTGTAGGTGGCTGAGTATTCCTAGTTGGAGTAGCCTATTTCCTTCTTGTGTGATCTCTCCAGGTTGACCCCTTTTGTAGGGGAGCCCTGGAGAGAACCCCACTAATTCTGACGTACGAGCCTTGCCCCTTTTCTCTCAACAGGAGCGTTACCGATACAGCCAACCCCATAAGGCGTTCACCTTCCGCATGCACGGCTTTGAGTCTGTAGTGGGGCCCGTGAAGGGCGTGTTTGACAAGGAGACCTCCCTCAACAAGGCGCGGGAGCACTCCCTGCTGCGCTCTGACCGGCCTGCCTATGTCACCATCCTGTCTCTTGGTACGATCGCTTTCCTTCCCGAACCAGCTGTACTTAACGCTTTGCCCCCCGACCCCCCACCACACCCACAGGAGAGCTCTGAGGGTCAGGTGTAGCTTTAGGCAGCTTGGAGTTGGGGGAGGTGGGCTTCTGCCCCCAGAGGTTTATCTGGAATCAGTGTTTCTTTCCTGAAGTCTGCACTCCAGCTTATTTCTTGCAGGAATTGTTCACAGGTAAGTGCCTCCTCCAGGCTGTGAGCCCTTTGAACGTGAGGTGTTCAGCCTTTCCTTGTGTCCTGAGTCTGGTGAAACCTGTGGCCTCTTCTCAGAATTGGGTCTTTGAGTGCATCAACTACAATGTGTAGGGTTACAAGAGAACCCAGTCATTTATTAAAAGAGTTATCAAAATATCAAAACCAATTTCTTGGGCAGAAATATTATGTATTTTTATGATATTAAATGACAAGATCTAGCAGCAGGTCTTACAACTCCTGTAATTTCCAAATAGTGATACATGGAAATGATGTTTTGAGGTATCTGCAACAGCATCATGTG
The DNA here is from genome assembly GCA_007922815.1 of Macrotus californicus. Classification (NCBI taxonomy): domain Eukaryota; kingdom Metazoa; phylum Chordata; class Mammalia; order Chiroptera; family Phyllostomidae; genus Macrotus; species Macrotus californicus. Next base: position 174,742 of record VMDR010000500.1, read on the forward strand.
ACATGAAAACATCTGATTTCTCTTACAACATTATGGCACTAACAGTACATGGTTTTGTACCTTTGTCTATAATGGTCCTAAGGGGTCATGTTCAGTCTCGGCTGAAGGGTGATGAGTGTATAGGGCCTGCCCCTAGAGGGCAGTGTCCGCCCAGTGCAGCAGCAGGGTGAGGTAGAGAAGCCTCTGGGCACAGAGGAAGGGTTCCTGGGCAGCCGCCCTGCTTGACTCCTGGATTCTTCCTTTCCTGATACCACCAGTTCGAGACGCAGCAGCTCGGCTGCCTAATGGAGAAGGCACGCGAGCAGAGATCTGTGAATTGCTCAAGGACTCCCAGTTTCTCGCCCCAGATGTCACCAGCACTCAGGTAGGACGGAGGAGAGGTGGTTTTTGTTTTGCTTCAGAAGGGAATTCAGAAAAGTTATCAGGAAATATACAGTAACATAAGTTTTTAAAAACTGAATGAAGAGAAAAGAAGGGTGTCTCAAGACAGGTGAATAGTGATAACCTGAGACCCTTGCTGCTAGTAAGCATAAATTTGACTCTGAGCTTTCTTACAGCTTCTAAGGGTCTGAGGTCATCGTCACCTTCAGGGGCCGGCAGCTCAGTCTCTCAGGAATCTTTTGTTTCCTGTGTGGGCAGGTGATGCCCACTGCTGAGACATGATAAGTTCAGCAACTGTGACTTACAGTCCGAACTCTTCTCCGGTGTCTGAGTCTGACCTGTCCCTTATCCCCTGGTTCTGGTCCCTAGGTGAACACAGTGGTGAGTGGGGCACTGGACCGGCTCCATTATGAAAAAGACCCGTGTGTGAAATACGACATTGGACGGAAGCTGTGGATCTACCTGCATCGCGACAGGAGCGAGGAAGAGTTCGGTGTGTGAGGCCTCTGGGCCACGTCCAGCTAGTGTAGGGATGCTTCCGACTTCCTGCCCCAACTCCGGGATGCTGTTCAGTGGCATGTAGGCAGGCATCAGCCCCCAGTGGAGCCTGGGCTCTTAATGAAACCCCCCTTCTCACTGTGCTGAGGTCAGACTGCCACTGAAGCATCTCCCTCTTGTTTGCAGAGCGGATTCACCAAGCACAAGCAGCGGCAGCTAAAGCCAGAAAAGCCCTTCAGCAAAAGCCTAAGCCCTCATCTAAGGTGGTAAGTGACTCCCTCGGAGTGCCTGGCTTAGCGATGTCAGGGAAGGTGGCAGTGAGCCTTCCCGTAGCTCAGTGCCTCAGGAACCACGGGCCATGCCTCCCCTTAGTGCCCCTGTTAAGTCTGCACGTGAATTTCTCTTCATCTTCTATGTACAGAAGTCCAATAGCAAGGAGAGTTCGATGAAGGTCCTCAGCAGTGGCCCTTCTGAGCAGAGCCAGATGAGCCTCAGTGACTCCAGCATGCCACCCACCCCAGTCACACCTGTGACCCCCACCACTCCAGCTTTGCCCGCCACTCCTATCTCCCCTCCGCCAGTTTCGGCAGTCAGCAAAAGTGGCCCTGTTCCTGTCTCGGAACCAGCTAAGTCCAGCTCTGGGTAAGCTCCTCTGTTCCTTCTCTAGCTTTCTCCCTCTGAAGTCCTCTTGTGTGCATGTCCTGAGTTGGTTGCCCCCCATTTCCTCCTAGTGTTCTTCTGGTATCATCACCAACAATGCCACAGCTGGGGACGATGCTCTCCCCGGCCTCCAGTCAGACTCCACCCGGCTCTCAGGCTGCGGCCCGGGTTGTGGGCCACTCTGGCTCGGCCGGCCTGCCCCAGGTGCGGGTGGTGGCCCAGCCTAGCCTTCCTGCTGTGACTCAGCAGTCACCTGGGCCAGCACAGACACTGCCATCGAATCCAGCAGGACCTCAGATTCGCGTTCCAGCCACGGCTACACAGACCAAAGTTGTACCCCAGGTAAACAGGACAGCAGACCCGAGGTGGGCGGTGAGCGCGATGGGCAGTCTGGGCGAGGACTGAGGGGCCTTGTGTTATCTCCTGATGACGATATTTATTCCATAGCTCATTTAATGTTCACAGCTGGGTACGAGTTTTTAGGAGTTCTACTTTACATGTTGCAGATGAGAACTTCTGGAGCATGGTGATTTACCCAGGACTGTAACGTTAGGTCCCTCATGGAGGTGGCATGGAATCCCGGCCTGTGCTCCTTAATCTCAGGCTCCTTCTGATGTGCCTCTAGACTTAGCTGAGCTGCTAACTAGTCGTGTGAGGTTAGAGAGAAGTCTGCTTCAGTGTCCTGTACTATAAAAGGGACATACTTCTCTCCGCGGTGTGTAGGGAGCGGATGTTATGTGTGGAATCATTGTGAACATGAAAGGTGTGCTCCACAGGCACAGGACCTCACATGTCCATGTTAGAGACCGGTGCACGGGAAGCCTGTTAGACTAGAAGTGCCCGCAGAGGCACAGCCCTGGGGGTGGCCTGCCGGTCTGCAGCATAGTGTCTGATTAAGCTCTCGGCCTCATGCTCTGAACTAGACAGTCATGGCCACCGTTCCAGTCAAAGCCCAGACAGCAGCGGCCACCGTGCAGCGGCCGGGGCCCGGGCAGACGGGGCTCACGGTGACAAGCCTCCCTGCCACAGCCAGCCCTGCGAGCAAGCCAGCCATGAGTTCTCCTGGGACCTCCGCTCCAAGTGCTTCCACAGCTGCCGTCATTCAGAACGTCAGCGGACAGAACATCATCAAGCAGGTGGGTGGGGCCCAACCCCTTCATCCTGAAGCAGAGGACAGCAGAGGTCTCCGTGGTCAGGGGTCTCCGATACTTGGTTCGCGGCAGGCACTTCAGGTACGCGTTCCAGCCGAGGGCAGGGCGAGCTCTGCAGGGGCTGAAGAGGCTTCTGCTGCTCCTTGCATCCAGTTCCCCATGGAGCAGCTGAGTTTCTGAATTGGGAGGAGACTATCCAGGAGTTAAGTTAAAATCTGGGGTACAACTTTGTGTGCTTCACTGGCGTTTCAGTTCACCGCTGGTGAAAGACGATACTTGTGCCTCTTGGTTGTGAACACGCAAGGCTAGCCATGGAACCTCAAAGAACTGTCAGGTGGAATAGCAGCCCGTGTGCCCGCTGCACTAACCGTGTCGTAGCTGCCGAGCAACTTAATGCTCAGCACCGTGGAGCAGGCACCTTTGTTGGCCCCGCTTTACAGGTGAAATGGGGCCGTGAGGTGATAAAGCTAACGTTCCTTTCATTAAATATTACTGAGGACCTCGTGTGTGCCAGGCACTGTTGAAAATAGGGGGATTTGGTGGTATATTGCACAGACCAAGTCCCTCCTTCGTGGAGCCCGCATTCCCATGGAGCCAGTGGGCAGACGGGTACTCCGGGGCGGGTCTGGCGGGGCGGTGAGCGTCAGTGAGCAGGCGAGGGGAGAGTACAGTGTGCAGTTCAGCTGGGGAGACCGGAGAGGGCTGTCTGCGGAGTGGCGTTTGGGAGAGGGGGATGAGGTTGGAAAGTGCCGTGTTGCAGGGAGCTGGAGGTGATGCATTCCAGGTGCAGGAAGAGCAAGTGAAATGCCTTGAGTCGGGAATATTGGGGGGGGGCAGGGAAGCAGGGTGGCTGAGGCCTAGAGCACCCATGTGGACGTGTTGGAACGTGGTTTCTTGAGAGGCCTCCAGTGGTCAGATCGTGTCAGCCTTTGACTCTAATTCAAGTGTGACAGGGAACCGGGGAGCGACCGTGAGCCAGAATGACTTGGTCCAGTTTGCATGCCCTTGGCTGCCGTGTAGAGCGGACCAGCGGGGACAGGAGTGGGAGACCAGGTCGGAGGTCGTTGCCGTGGTCCAGGGGACAGGTCGTGCTGGCGTCCTGTGAGTAGTCATTGCTGGGGGTGAGAGCGTGGGGGTGCCGAATTCAGGGTGCAGGGTCAGGTCTGTGATTTTCTGGTGGTTTGATACGAGTCTGAGAGAAGGGGGTCCAGATCAACGCTATGGCTTTTGGCTCGAGTGGCTGGGTCGATGGTGATGGTTACCTGAGATGGAGAATGCAGAGGTGCGCAGACTCTAAGGCAGGCAGGAAAGGCAAGGGCCCTTGAGGTCAGCACAGGCACCAGGGGCACGCGAGTGGGGCGGATGCGAGGGTTGGGGCTGGCCCCTCGCTGGATGTGGGGAATGAGTGATCCTGACTGGATCCACTGGATGGGTGGCTTTGGGGGAACGTGTTCAAAAGAGAATGTAAGGCAAAGAAATGAAGATAGTGAGTATAGGTAATTTTTAGAGTGATTTGGCTTTTTGCAGAGAGCAGAGAACTGGGGCCGGAATGGTGCAAGGGGAGGGAGATATTCAGTCCCCAGGGGTTTGTTGTGTTTGAGGACGGGACGTGTCACAGCATGTTTGCATTTCAGTGGCAGTGGTCCAGGGAGTGCTCACGTGACGGAGAGTCCCTGAGGCTGGGGGGTTGCACCCACCAGGTACGGGAGTTTGGCCACACTGCTGTACTGTCAGCACGGAGGTTGGTGCAACCACAAATAGACGTTTTTAAGACCGCTGGGGAAATGTGGATATGTATTGTTAGGTAATAACACGTGATTATTTTTAATGTAAAAAGTCTTCTAGGTTAGAGATATGTACAGAAGTATTGATCAGCAAAACGCGATATATTAGTTTACTTAAAAATATTCCCACTCCTTTATCCTCCCTCCCCTCCGCCCCCCAAACTTTGGAAGGGTAGACAGGATAAGACTGACAAAGTGGTGACTTTTGAAACTGGGGGATAGGCACATGGATTTGTCACACTATTCTTTCTTTTGTGACTGCTTTATCATTTTTACAAATAAAAAGTTAGAAAAATACATGAAACTTGCGTGCCCGAGCAGTGGAGGTTTGCCTGATGGTGCCCTGCGCCCGCAAGGTGCTGCGAGTCCTTCGGTCAGTGCTGCCTCTCCCCACCCAGGTGGCCGTCACCGTGGGTGAGGCGTAGCGAGTCCTTCAGTCAGTTTTGTCTCTCCCCATCAGGTGGCCGTCACCGGGCAGCGTGGCGCGAAGCCCCAGACAGGCAGCACCGTTCCGCTCACAGCCACTAACTTCCGCATCCAGGGCAAGGATGTGCTGCGTCTGCCACCCTCTTCCATCACCACAGACGCCAAAGGCCAGACGGTGCTGCGGATCACTCCGGACATGATGGCCACGTTGGCCAAGTCCCAGGTTACCACAGTCAAGCTGACCCAGGACCTCTTCGGGGCAGGAAGTGGCGCTGCAGGCAAAGGCATCTCTGCTACCTTGCACGTCACTTCCAATCCCGTGCATGCTGCTGACAGCCCTGCGAAGGCCACTTCCGCCAGTGCCCCTTCAGCCACGCCAACAGGTACCACCGTGGTCAAGGTGACTCCCGACCTCAAGCCAGCAGAAGCCTCAAGTTCAGCCTTTCGCTTGATGCCAGCACTTGGTGTGAGTGTGGCAGACCAGAAGGGGAAGAGCACAGTGGCCTCTTCGGAAGCAAAGCCAGCTGCCACGATCCGCATTGTGCAGGGCCTGGGAGTGATGCCTCCTAAAGCGGGCCAGACCATCACGGTGGCGACCCACGCCAAGCAGGGCTCTGCCGTGGCCGGCGGGTCTGGCACTGTGCATACCTCGACCGTGTCCCTGCCCGGTGTGAACGCTGCTGTGTCCAAGACTGTGGCTGTGGCTTCTGGGGCGGCCAGCACCCCCATCAGCATCGGCACAGGAGCCCCCACTGTGCGGCAGGTCCCTGTCAGCACCACGGTGGTTTCCACGTCGCAGGCTGTGAGTACCGGTGGTGGTGCAGAGTAGCCCTTCCACCTAGGGAGCCTCTCTTTTCAGGATTGGAAATTCTGTGTCCCCCAGTTGACCCAAACAGGCTTATTTACTAATAGATTTTGATGTTTAATTTTGAAACAAATTTATGAAAGTAGTACATGCATACATTCTTAAAAATATATTAAAACAGTAACGAAGTACCTAGAGTAAAATATAAAATGTCTTTCACAACCCTCTAGTTCTCCCTTCCTGAGGGCCAGTATCTGTTGGTATCTTGGCATTTATCCATCTAGTCCTTCTCTTCCAGGTGTTTTTATTCATATACACGTAGTTTCAAGAAAATCCCTATGAAAGTTCTGTGCTTTGCTTTATTTATTTAAAAATATGCCTTGGGGATCATTCTAGATCCTGCACAGACATCAACTGTGTTCTCTTGAATGAGACCATGGTAGTCCATACAAGGGGTGCGCTTTACCCATCCTCCTGTTGGAGGGTGCTCCCTGCTGTTAGAGGCCAGTGCCACAGTGAGCATGCACGCGTGTGTAGACAAATACCTGTGCGGATTTCTGGAGCAGAGGTGCCTGCGCTGGGCCCCGGAGGTGGCATCTTGGAAGTGTAGACACTCAGTTGTGCTGCCACAGAGGCCATACCAGCTCACAGTCCAGTCAGCAAGTCTCCTAGTCTAACCGGTGCTGGGTTACGTGGGGCGTTAACGTTACGGAGCTGCCTTAGAGGGGAAAGAGAGCTCTCTTCTGTCTCCCTGACCTTCAGTGAGGTGGGGCATCCAGTCCCGTGGACACTGGCCGGTGTTCTATTGCAGGCAATCCATCTTTGCCAGTTTTCTCCTGGGGCATTTGGCTTTTTCATAGTTGGACTCATAGTTCGACCATAGCTTGGTCTGCCTTTATGTCTTCCGGGTGTTCACTCTTCGTGCAGAAAATATTTACTTTCACTCTGTCACTTTTTAACCTTGCATAGGGAGCCTTTTGCCCTACGGGTATTTTATCTGATTAGATCTGTCTATCAACATTGCTTTTATGGTTCCTAGGTTTTACGTCTTTTGCCTTCTTACCTCAGGGTTATAAAGATATTAGCTTGTATTTTCATGGAATATTTTCAGAGTTTTGAGAAAAGTATAATTGATAATCCATTTGAGACGTAACTTTGGATAGCATGTGGCAGAGATCTCATTTTATGTCTTTCATACTGTTCCAGCATCATTGACTAATTTATCCCTTCCCCACTAACTTGAAATACTGCACTTGCCATAAACCAAGTCCTCATGTTAACATAGGTGTGTTTCTGGGTACAGGTGTGTTCATGTACAGGCTTCTAGATGAGGCTCACTGTTCTATATTTTCATGTGGACAGGATAAAACAGAGTTCCACTTTTCTGAACAAGCTATATAAGGAAACCTCAATAACATGGGTAGAAGCCAGAGTGGTGGAGGACCTACAGGTTAGTAAAACCAGCCAGCCAACAAACCCTGATGTACATAGTGTGGCTTAAGAGGAAACAGGTTGTCGTGTCTCAGAAGCCAGAGTGAGGAAGAGAGGAAACCGCGTCCTGGCCCACAGTTGTTCCCTTGAGCCCTCCTCACAGCACGGAGAGCTGCTGCCCGGTGGCCTCCACCCTGCTTCTGCTCTGGGTGCGTACTGGGTGCGGCCGAAGCAGGCTCAGTTGCTGGTGTGGAAGAGAGGGCAGTGACTAACAAGTGCTAACACAGGAGTGGACTCTGCGTCTCGTGTGTTTAAGCCGGAAACCTGCTCTCACCCCGTGCAGTGACCAGAGAGCACTAGGCGGGTGAGGAAGCGCTGAGATTTCCCTGTCTAGTTGGCTAGTTAGGCCAGTTCACGAAAGGACGGTTCCAGTTGCTCTCCTGGTGGCCTGAAATGTTCTTAAGCAACTAAGGCACAGGTGGCAAACATAAGGCCCACGGGCTGAATCTGGCCCTCCACCTTGTTTTATCGGCAGCAGCACTGAGCTCTAGCTTAACTGTTAAGGAGTAGTTCCATTTACACAGTCCTAAAGTTACATTCGGCCCTTTGAAGGCAACCGCAAGGCTGATGTGGCCCCCGGTGAAAATGAGTTTGACACCCCTGGACTAAGGCATTAAGAAAATGAAACCGTAAGCAAATCCACCTGGTGGCACCTTGCTGTTGCCTGTTGGCATCTCGTGCTTTCTAATGGGCTGCCGCTCTCACGCAGCTTTGCACCTGAGCACCTGGCTTCTTCAGAACCAGCTTGACCGCAGGAAATGTCGATGCCCTTTCTTAGCATCCTAGCAAACCACCCCTCTTGAATCACTTTTTTTCTTTTTATTGACTTAATTGGGATGACGCTGGTTAACAAAATTATACGGGGTTCAGGTGCACCTTTCTACAGCACAGCATTTGGGCGCTGCGTTGTGTGGTCACCACCTCAAGTCGGGTCTCCGTCCATCACTGTTTATCCCTCCGTCCCCTCCTCCGCCCCTCCCCCAAGCCCTTCCCCCAGCAGTCACCACACTGTTGGCTGTGTCTGTGGGTTTTTTCTGTCTCTTTCATTTTTGTTGAATCTCTCTCTCTCTCCCCTACAGCTGTCAGTCTGCTATCTGTGAATCTCGAATCATTTTTTTAATCCTCCCACAAAGATATATGTATTGATTTTAGAGAGAGGAAGGGGGAGAGAGAGAGAAAAGGCGGTGTGACAGAGAAACATTGATTTGTGCCTCTGATATGAGCCCCGCCTGGGGATTGAACCCACAGCCCAGGTATATACCTTGACTAGAGATCAAACCCGTAACCTTCTGGTGTATGAGATGATGCTGCAGTCCCACCTGGCCGGGGCTTGCATCAGAGGATTTTACTGTATATAATTTTATTACCAACCAAGGGTTAAAAAACCAGACAACCCAAACAAGGTGATGCAATTTCCGAATCTGAGCCATCCTGAAATCCCCAAAACTCGGCCTTTTCAACTTTCTGTTCCTCTTAGGCCTTGTTAGCTTTGAGGTTGGACTTTCACTTGGTTGAGTTTACGATTAGTGTCCCCTAAGTGACCTCCTCTTATCTCTGGGGGAAACGGAAAGCACCTGGAGAATGTGGCCGGTGCTGGAGCCAGCAGGCGCGGCCGTGCGTCCAGTGGGGCAGCAGGTGTGCACGTCCTGAGTTAACTCCTGAGTGCCCGTGTGCCGCCTCCACTCCCGCAGGCAGCTGGGGAGGGCTAAGTGCCAGGGGTGCATGGAGGAGTAGGACCGGGCCCCCCTAGGAGCTCAGACGCTCACTGTGCTTCAGCGAGCCCTCTTCTTCTGGGATCTAGGCACACATTTCCTCCTGACGCGAGCGGTCCTACGTGGTGACTGCTTTAGGTGGCATGAAAGAGGATGATAACAGACAGATTGGGTGACCCCTCAGTGTAGCATAGGAGCCCTTAACTGTGGCACGCAGGTGGCAGCTGATGAGGCCTCCCTGGGCCACATGGCAGGGCCACGGGAACCCCGCAGTGCACAGGGACCGGAAGCTGCTGAGGGCTGCCTCTCAGCTCTGGTAGCCCTGGACGCGAACTTCAGGTTTCTCACCTCCTGTCTCATACCCCGGTCTCCTCCCTCTCTCTAGGGGAAGCTGCCCACGCGGATCACAGTTCCACTCTCTGTGATCAGCCAGCCGATGAAGGGTAAAAGTGTGGTCACAGCCCCCATCATCAAAGGCAACCTCGGAGCCAAGTGAGTGCTTAGTGAGGGCTGGGCAGGGCACCCTGGAGGGCTCTCCGTCGATGTCTCCTGTTGTGCTCCACGAGATTTATTGAGCAACTAGTACTGTTTCAGGTGCTGGGGATAGAGCAGGGATTAAAACAGACACAGATCCATTCTGTCCTCACGTGGGGAGAGAGAGTAAAGTAAAATACAACATGGGGTGGTAAGACACTACGGAGAAAAGCATGGAAGGGGCAGGAGGAGCTGTGATGGGGTCGGACCGACGGGGCTCAGACAGGGTGCTGGGGAAGGCCCCCCTCGCACACGTGAGCCCTGTGGGGTGGTAGGTCAGAGCATGAGGGCTTACTTGGGAGCCTGGGCTTCCTGAGCCTGGACTTAAACAGGGATAAAGGGTGTGAGGGAACCATTCTGATGGTCTCAAGGCAGCTGTTTGGGGCTGGGTTTCTGACCAAAAGCACACACCTCTCTGGGGCCCTGTTCATCCGTTATTCCTGAGGTGTGGACATCAGGGTCAAGCTTTGGGCCTGCTCTTTTCTCTCGTCACGGGAAGCAGAGAAGCTGGCAGAAAGCTGGACTCATGAGATGGTTTCCATTTCAGTCCAGAATGCTGGGTATTCACTGGGCACCAGATCTCCCTCTTTCCCCTCAATACGTGGCCTGATTCTGGGCGGGAGGTAACACCCTGTCCTGCTTTCCGTCCACAGCCTCGGTGGGTTGGGCCGCAATATCATCCTCACCACCATGCCGGCGGGCACTAAGCTCATTGCTGGCAACAAGCCTGTGAGTTTCCTCACTGCCCAGCAATTGCAGCAGCTTCAGCAACAAGGTCAGGCCACACAGGTAAGGTCCGAGGTGAACTATTGGCCATACCAGGTTCTTTTCTTTCCTTTGCTGTTTGTTCTCAGCTGCTGAGCTCATTTGCCATTTGCTGATGAGATGCTCTCTCTGCAAACAGGTGCGCATCCAGACTGTGCCTGCGTCCCATCTTCAACAGGGAACAGCTTCGAATTCCTCCAAGGCGGTCTCCACTGTTGTCGTGACCACAGCTCCATCTCCCAAGCAGGCGCCCGAACAACAGTGACTCTGGGGGAACGCTGGCTTCCCTGAATGCCCGCGCCTGCTCTGCCCTGCTGCCGAAGGGAAGGGGCGGGAGGCCCGCCCTTGCTCTGAGCTTCCCTGTCCAAGGACGGCCAGCGTTGGGATGGTGGCAGCAGTGGCTGGGATTCTGCGGCCACACTCACATGGGGGACACTGACAAAGGTTCTCTCCAGGTCTGCTCTGTACTGATCCAGGAGAAGCTGCTCTTCAAACTTGTGTGAGGTCACAACTGTCACACAGGCCAAAGTTCTCTTCTGAGAGCAGGGTGCTGAGGGAGGGCTTGCAGTACAGAGTACAGGCAGCGAGTAAGCCTCGTGATGTATGTGGATCGTATGTTTTAACTTGTGGTCTTCTCCGTGACTCCTGGTCTGGTTAGGAGTTCCGTGTCCATAAATTTTTATGTAACTTATTTTTTTAAAAACTGATTATTCTTTTGACCAGAATGTGAGAATAGCAAGGTTCTTCTAAGTTGGTGGCTGACTTGATAACTACACAGCAATGGAGAGGCTCTGAGATGGGAAAGAGACATAGGAAGTAGGGATTATGTGGGTCCCCTGAAAGGGGGTTGGTTTGGCACTACCTCTTTGAGGTGGGTATCAGGGTCCGTCCGGACTGCAGTCTCTGTCCTCACCTGCGCACTGTCCTCCTTCTCAGGCCTGTTCACACACAGGTAAGGCGTGTTGCCAGTGGGTGGGTACAGGTGAGAGCTGCGGAAATACTGCTTCTGCAGCACAAACTCTTTCAGTTCAGAGACGATACATTCTGCTTTGTTCCAGAACAAGAGTCAGCAAACCACGTCCTTGGACTGGCTACTTGTTTTCATAAATAAAGTTTTATTGGAACACAGCCCGTGTCCGTTTGTCTATGTATTCTCTATGGCTGCTTTCAATTTGAAGGCAGAACTGAATAGATGCCATAGAGACCAGGTGGCCCTCCAGCCTGCAGCACTTTGCAGGTGGTTCTTTAAAACTTCGCTGACTTTGATTCCAGAGTAGAGATGGCAGGAAGAGAGCGGGTGTCCCTACTAGACAGCACCAGCCACAAAGGAAGGCAGACTCGATACACAAGTTATTTAGTCCTGGCTGTTTCGTGCTTCTGAGCCTCCATCAAGCTACGGGCGGAGAGCTTAGAGTGGTATTTTGAAGTGTCACATTGAATTAAAGAACTGGTTGGTGAGAATATATGCCTATTTCGTGTTGGAGCCGGGGATGGGTGGTAAGGCTTTTCTGCAGTGACAGGGCTTCCCTAACTCTTGAAAGTATCCAGATTATTTAAAATGGTTCTTTCATCTGTAGAAGTCTAGTGATGAACTTGATGAGGAATTGGAGGTAGAGGGAAAGAACTGGGGTGGCCTCCTGTGGAGGGGTGCTGGCGGAAGGCTGGTCATCAGGCAAGTTGCAGAGGAGCAGGGACTTGTAGAGTGGCTTGTGGGTGACAGGTTTCGTAGACATCTCATTTAATTCTTAAAGCAGTTCTGTAAAACAGTTATCTCTGTTTTAACTGAGGAAATGCAACTTTCGGTTGAAGTTAAAGAGAACCAGGGCGTTAGATCCAGTCTTCTGGTTCTAAGTCAAGGACCCTCTTGGCTGCCTTCCTAAGAAGAGATGGGCTGTGAGGTGTCCCGCCGTGAGGCTCGGGATGACACCAAGCTGAGAGTGGTAAGCAAGGATCCATCACAAGGAGCAGCGGGGAGTCAGCTGAGGTAAGGGGGAGCTTCCCAGGGGGCAGAGAGCTGGCACCGAGGTGAACAGGAGGGGCTGCTGGGAAGGAACCAGGCTGATCTTTGACCTGTGAGAGGGAGGCTGCGTCTGTTGCTTATACTCCTTTGATATTTGCATGTCATTGTTCCCTAGAGTCACATTTCATAGAAAAGTTCATAGGACGGCTTCTGAATGAGGAAGGTAGACATTTGTGGAATCCTGTCTCAGGTATTTACTGCTGGCTAAAATAAACTCCCTCTGAATTTACTTAGCAAATGACTTCATGAAAGTAGTTCTGACCTTTGGCCCAGCCCTACCCCGCACTTGTCTTTACTGAAGTCGCCTGACTGTCTGTCTCCCTCCAGCCCTCAGACGTTTACACGTGAGGGAGACAGACAGGTTTCAGGATGCCAGTGCAGGTTGGACTCCCTGGGAAGTGGGACAGGGCGCACCACGGTGGTGACCCCCTGCTGGTGGTGTTGTGACATCACCAGCACTGGTGCCGAACAGGGTTCCTTGGGTGCGTACCTCAGGTCACGCAGAGAGGGGGGATCTCTGGTAGGTGTGGATGGGGGACAGTTCCAGAGGAACCTGTGGCGGCCATGGGGTCTTTGAGCCTCTGGTTGACAGAGGTTGGTAAAGTTATTCAGACCACAAGTCAGACTGGGTTTGTCCTTGACTACCACATCTGGGAGTGTTCACGCCTGGGCCGGTCACTCCTGTGAAGGTTTCACACCTCGCCCTCTCCCTCTGGAGAAACCACTACATTTCCTCCAAGTACTCTGCCCCGCCCCTCTTAAATCATAACGGAGAGCTCCACGGGGTTGGGGGGGGGTCAAAGCGAGAACAGGTTTCTTCCCACCTCCAGTCCCTAGGAAAGCACGTGGGTTACATGGATGGCCAGTAGTAGGTCCTCTAGTCCTTGTTGAGTGAATGTTTGGGTTTCTGCTCACAAACCAAAGTGGATCCTGAAAGGGTACCCATGGGTCTTCTAAAAATTAAATCGTTTTCAAGGAGCTCCTCCTTAACCTCTAAGCTGTGACTTTGACTCTGAAATTGCTGGCTCGCCGTGGAGGTGCCCTTCCACTGAGTGCAGTGTTTCTTCCAAAGCGTACACAGCACTTCGTGTAGGTGGTCTCTGCCGCATTTGTGTGGGGGGCAGAGGGGACAGCGAGAAGGAAGCCGGCATCCGAGTCCCGCAGGAGGCTGGTTCTACGGCTCAGTACAACTGGGTGACCTGAGGCTAGTCAGCTTCCCTGAAGGCCCAGGTGTACTCACATGGGAGGTGGTTTTGATGAGAAAGCAACGAGACGCATTTCCAGTCTGGAAAAGGCCGTGTAGGTGGACGGCACTGCTCGGTCTGTAGGAGCCTAAGTGAGATTTGGCCTGACCCACTTTTACCACCTGGTGGAACTTACTGTGTGTCTCTGTCTGCGAACGCTCCAGTCGCCTCTGTGCCCAGGATGTGCTTCTCTGGTGGGGCAGCTCCCTGCTTGTCCTCCCTCCTTGGTCTCTCACGGCGGCGTCACTTACCCCTGTGGCACCAGGCCCCCATCTGCATGTCTCTCCCACGGGACCGGGAATTCCTTGCTGGACACACACTTCTTAATCTACACAACCACGTCAGGGCTGGTGCAGAGTAGCTGTTTCATAAATTCTTGTTGGAGTTAAACAGAAAAAAGGAGAAGAACCAGAACCCAGACTAGAGTGATAAGACTTGTATTACTAGTTCCAGCTTCACGTTCTTTGCAGAATCCTTACCCTTTGTGTTTGGCCGCAAAGTCAGGGCCGTCCATAACCTGCCATTTTTCTCACTCCCTCATTACACCAGTTTTCTGTGAGCATCCTCTTAGGAGGAGTCAGAACATCTGATCCCAGCTCCCAGCTGGGCCACTAACTGGCTTCCTGATTTAAAAAATAAAAATCACCTTGGGCCCAACCTTGTCACTTATCAGCAAGGACACTGCAGTTCTCTGAAATTTATGATGAGTTAGGAGACGTTTAACAAGTAACATCTAACACACCAAAGCTGGTGAATTACTAGTTTGAACAAATACACGTTAGAATTGCATCTGTGAAATAAAGGCACTGTCACTCACTCACTCTCTAATACGAAAGTACCTGTTTCTTGGAAAAGCGATGATACGCTGTCGAAAGCAGTGAGCTTTGCTGGATGCATGCCGTCCGTGAGGCTACTTCCTGTTCTGCAGTGGTAAGGGTCTCTGATTTCGCTCTGAGCCACGGAGAAAGCTCGCTTCATTTCTCTCTATGAAGGGCACCATGCCCCCACGGGCTTCAGCCAATTAAATGAGAAGGTGCACGTGTGGGAGCCGTAAGAGCAGACAAAGCAAGTGTTACAGTGGAGGGGATGCGCGGCCCCTGGGGACGCTGTTGCTGTTTCTGCTCAAAGGGACTCGTCCACTGTGTTTATGATCGATGGTCTCTTCTCAGTCCTCGTCCGAGCCACTCAGGAGGGCCTTCTGGGCAGTGGAGTCTGACCTCAGCTGCTGAATCCCAATGATTTCTCCTTCTTTGTGCCTCTTTAGCCGAGTCAAGAGGCTGTAGGAGAGAAACGGAGACAAGTGAACCCCCAAACTCCCTACTTGTTCACCCAAGAACGTGAGGGCATTTGATCGTTCTTAAAGCCTGTTCTTTGTATCTCTAACAAACACAGTGATTGCACATCTGACTCCTCAGACAGCATTCATTGGTAGAGACCGTGATCAGTATTTAATAGTTAATGTTGTAACTGAGACTAAACTTGGGTCCCCCACATCCTTCTTTATTATTTGACTGACCGGGTAGTAGAACTAGCACTGTGACCTTGAGTTGCCTCTGGTTGGTTGCCTCTGTGGGGCCCTTTCTGGGTGAAGTGTGTCTGCTTTGGGTAGGGAAATCAGGAGCCAGGGAAAAAGGCAGGGCAGCCACGGCACAGCAGAACTAACACCACCATGTGCCAAAGGTCACCCTCGCCCTGCGGTGAGAGACTGGGGCTCTGCCGTTTGCTTGTTGGGTGACCTTGACCAAGTTAGTCTTTTGAAGCCTTGGTTTTTCCATCTACAGAACGTGACAGTGCATGTTTCATAAAGTGACACGGGTTAAATTGGGTAACACACCAAAGGGACAAACTAAGTGCGTGGGAATTACATATTATCTGTGAAGAGCGCTTTTAGAGAGCCCTTGCTGCCTGTGTTATCTGATTGTCACAGGTCTTGGGGACAGGAATCCTTGAGGGCTCAGGATGAATGGGGACAGAGCAGGCACTGCAGTCCAGGGCGATGCCCAGTGCAGAGTGTTTCCTTAACCCCCCGGCCTGCAGTCTGTCAGAACTGCCTCTGCATTCTGGCTCTCCCACAGGTCCCTGTACCAGCCAGGGCCTTGACCTCAAAGCCTCGCCACCCTCACTTGTAGGTGTGCAGTTCCTTACACAGAACTTGGCACTTAGTTGGTACCAAAGTGGCAGAAGTTACTACTCAGCTACGAAGGGGGGGGGTCCCTGGAAATAACAGTGGTGCAGTGTGACACACCTCAGGGACAGCGGCTTGGTCAGGATGGGGAAATTGGACAAAGTCATCTTCTTGCGGACATACCAGTAGACAAGAGAGTAGTTGATGGCCACAATGCTGAGGGCAGCCAGGTAGTGCCAACAGAAGCACATGGTGATGAACATGAGGTTTGAGTGGTCATTCTGGTCCCATTGTGCTCCAAAGGGTGGGAACAGCACGAACCCAATCTGGTGGATTATACAGACACGTCAGCCCTGTTGTTGGATGCTTCCCTCCTGGGGTCAACCCACCAGGTGTTCCCCAGCACCTCATTTCTCATACCCACGTTAGCACAGAAAGACCTTTTTACATTGGAAAATGGTGAGGTTAACTCTGGTTTTAAGACAGGCTTACTGCAAACCAGACCTCAGGTGGACAGGTGAGTAGGTCGGTCCTGTGGATGGTGTCGGTGCCTCCTGCACTGGGACAGGCAGATAGGACCATGTGTACCCTGCTTGCTGCGTGTGCTCCACAAATCGGCTCATTAACGCATCCGCAGGGTATTCATGGAGAAAGTTACAAAGGGCCAGGGGCAGGCAAGGTAGGGAACGTGGCCTAAGCCCACCCACGTGGCATGTTAGTGCTGCATCCTCAGGACTTCACCTGGACATGCTCGGTGGGACCCCTCCCCCCAAACAGCATTAGAACAATTACCTGCCAGAACCAGGTGCCTTGAAGGATAGTGAGGGTGGTTCGGAAAAGTTCCAGCACGATATTGTCCCGAAGAATCACCTCCAAGAAGATACTGAGGGCCCCTCCGAACACGGCACAGAGCAGGAGGGAGTGGATGTACTGGTCCAGTGGCGGCCGGTTGTGGACGTGGTGGTAGAAGAGAAAACCTGCCGTGAAGCCGGTGACGGCCGTCAGAGTGGCCTGTTTTTGCGACAGAGCGTTCGTTCCAGACTTTCTCCGTTACTAGAATTGCCTCAAAGCCAGGCTTTTCAGTACTTGGAAAGTGAGTTTATATAATGTTACAGGACAACAAATACGCAGATGGAATTTAGTTTATGTGTGTAAAGTGGGTAGAAGCAGCAAAGGATATATCTTTAAATCTCTTTACAGAATCTATGGTAGGGTTCAGTACAGGAGGGGTAAGTGAAAGGCTGCTGATTTATGACAAATTTGTGTGTTCACCTTTTTTTTTAGAGAGAAGGGAAAGGAGGAAGAAAGAGGAGAGAAACATCGATGTGCAAGAGATACATCAATCAGTTGCTTTTTGCATGCCTCCTATGGGGCACCTGGCCCACAACCCAGGCATGTGCCCTGACTGGGAATCGAACTGGTGACCCTTTGGTTCACAGGCTGGCACTCAATCCACCGAACTACACGAGCCAGGTGTGGGTTTACTTGAAATTCAGTTTTGCCCTTATTCACCATTTTTCAACTCTTCCTGAGGTACAGAAGTAAGTGAGGTTGTTGGATTACAAAATGCTTTTTGCCCTGGCTGGTGTGGCTCAGTGGATTAAGCACCAGCCTGTGAACTGAAAGGTCGCCAATTCAATTCCCAGTCAGGGTACACGCCTGGGTTGTGGGCGGGGTCCCCAGTTGGGGGTGTGTGAGAGGCAACCCACTGATGTTTCTCACATCTGTTTCCCTCCCTCCCCCTCTCTCTAAAAATAAATAAAATCTTAAAAAAATAAAATGGAACCATGTCTTTTTAAAAAAATGCTTTTTTATGACCCGTTTAATTTGAGTTCTGTTGGGAGGTCTGTCCTGGCCTCCGAGTGGGTCTCCTATTTGTGATGGAGTGCAGACAGCAACCTCTGGGGTTGGGGTGGAATGGGGATTTTTTTCCTCCCAAACCACAGGGAGTCACACTCTGGCACAGTGGCATTCACCCAGTCCCGGACAGTTGTGTGTTTCTGTGTAGGTGTGTGCACAACCACTCGCTGTGCATGAGCCGGGGAGGGTGTGGGCGGGGGCGGGGCAGAGAGAGGTTGTGCACTGTTGGCCGGTGGCTTTGCCTAAAAGCCTCGTGCTTTCATGTGCTGCTTTCTGGAGTATGTCACCGATACCATCCAGAGCATAGGGCCAAGCCTGCTCAAGGCGAAGGTCAGAGATTTGCATTTTTCCGGGGCAGGTTAGTATATTTGCAGTAGTTTGCTCTACCGTGCCCCAAGCCCTCATAATCACAACCTGTTAGTTTCTTCCTTTTTTCCAGCCTTACCACTAAGTTACCTTCGTTGAATGTTGCCACAGCCATAACCAGTCTGTCGAGCCCCAAGGGAACGTGGCTGAAGAGGTAGGTGAGCATGTCGGTGACCCCTGAGACGGCGAAGAATAGGTACATGGTGCTGTGTTGCCAGTTCATGAGTTTTACCCACTGGTTGTCTGAGTACAGGTGGAGGTGCGGCCCGTCCGGAACAAACTGCTCCGCCAGGATCCCTGCAGGGACATGAGAATGGGAATTGAGGAGGGAAGAAGAGTTCCAAGACAAACAGGCGACAGCAAAATAAACCCCGCGTCACGAATGAAGCCAGGATGTGGGAGAAGGTGGCCAGTGGTTCACTGGGCCTGCTCTGCTGCTTCGGTGCGAAGGTGTTTCCTAAGGAACCTGGGTAGCATTTGTCGCTGTTGTTCCTTGGATGGGGATCCATGAAGGGAGGGGGAGAAGCAGTAGAGACATAGCCACACAGGTTCACAGGACACCTGTCCAATAGCTGAGATGACAGTAAGGCATTGTCACCTAAAGGAGAGTGTGGCAGATCACTTCCACCTTGGGCTCCCTCTGCCAAGTGAGCAGTGACAGAAACCCTAGAAGGAAACAAGGGAAGGAGACAGCGGGGGTGAGGATCCCTGGGCACACCTGAGAGAGGGAAGCAGCTCCCAGGTGTTTCTGTCGGGGCAGACTTTCCATGAGGACTCTTCCCAGGCACCGCCTGGGCCCTGTGGGCTTGGCTCTCCCCATAGCTCTGGGTCTCGGTTTCCTAAGCACTTGACGTGGGCGTTTCTGGCCACACTGCATCTTAGGAGAGGCCGACTTTACTACTGGGACCAGAAGGTGCGCCACAGCGGAAGATCTCAGTTCTCACCCCTTCTGTCACCTGTTTCGGCAGGCAGAAGATGTGCCCCTATGCCTGGTGCCCACAATGTTCATGGGGCCTAAATAAATCCTCCACAGCAGCATTCTGGCCCCTGTTCTCCAAACCCTTCCCCTGAGACCCAGCCCTGTTCTGAATCTCTGTGTGAAGGGTCGAGTTGGGAAAAACAACCCAGGGAAGAGAGGCCCCACTGACACGAGAGTGGAAGGCCCGTGAGCGCAGAGGCTGTTCGGCTCCCCACTGTAGCCCCAGCACCTACACCAGGGAGTCCCTGGCACATGTTGGGAGTCCAAGACATGACTGGCGGATGAGTATTACTTTCACCCCGATGCAGGGCTTCCAGCTTTACTTAGGCCAAGTTGGTGCTGCCTTTACCACTTCAACCACATGGTCCCTGTCGCTTCTCAGCTCTAGAAAGATGAGAAAGCCTTTCTGAGGCCTGCTTGGCTGGTAAATGGGAAAATCCAGCCGGACTGGGCAAACAAAGCTGTGTACCTTTGCTAACTCCAAGAGAAGCTGCTGTTACTGCATCAGCTCCTCCCAGGGAACTGTAGGCCAGAGATGGTAAGTGACTAATGCACTTACAGAGTAAGACTCCCCATTGGTGCCGGTCGTTCCTTGAGGACCATGGGTAGGGGGAACAGATGACAAGTGGAAGTGGGTGGGTTTTGTTGGAATAGGGCAGAGTGAAGGAGGGTGCCTCCCAAACGGCCCTCTGGGGGCTTCTTTGTCTCTCCCACTGTCTCACTGGCCTTGCGGCATGAACTCCCTCTCATACTTGCTTGAGACTTGGAGGGGTAGGATATGCCCATGAGGAGGGTGTTCACTCTTGAGATTCTAGTGGAGAGACAGTTGGGAGAGGGGGAGATGATTTTCCTAAAACTAAACTTCATTTAGTACTTTCTTTTTTAAATTTTCATATATTTATTTTTAGAGAGAAGGGAAGGGAGGGAGAAAGGGAGAGAAACACCAATGTGCGGTTGCCTCTCGTGTGCCCCCAAGTGGGGACCTGGCATGTGCCCTGACTGGGAATTGAACCCATGACCCTTTGGTTCGCAGGCCAGTACTCAAATTCACTGAGCTACACCAGCCAGGGCTGTTTAGTACTTTCTTATAACTCATGTACATGAGCTTACTCTTTTCATTTGTTCTTTTTTTCTGTTCTTTTGTCTTTTTCATAAAGTATGCCTTCTGTCCTACACCCTATACCATGTCCTTCTAGGGCCAAGACTGTAGTTTACGTGGTAGTTTTCCACAGTGTGCTGAGAATGTAACATGCTGTTAACTGTTAATTTTACAAAGCTCAGTACACAACGGAAAATCCTTTTTCTCTCATCTCTGCCAGTGGGAACATCCACTTCACAGTGTCCAGAAAAAGAGTTGCGGGTTCTGGGTATGATGGGGAGACCCCCTGGACCAGGTGGCCCCCATTCTTACCGATGACTGGAAATAAAGTTCTGATTGCGGCCTCAGTGATCTCAAGACGCTGATAGTGACAAGTCAGGTGGCTCCTCTTCCCCTTTTGATGAAAATACTTCAGGGGGTACTTCACTGACCACCATAGCCCAATTATCAGGAAGAGACTCCCTGGGAGAGCGTGGCCCTTGAAGTTCGCCATCGGGCTTCTAGGATGCCTGGAAAAGAGGGGAAGCTGTTAGGCAGCCAAATGGAGAAGGCAAATGGATATCACTGCAGGAAATGCCATGCACGACTGAGGATTCCTACTCAGGAGCCATTGGAAGGAAGAAGGATGCACTTGTTCTCATAAAACAAGTCTCAGTGCTGAGTCACTGCGGGCTTCTCTGCAGGGTGTGCCAATGCCAAGCAGATGCTGCTGCCCTGAGGCTTTAGAAACGTGGGTAAATAAAAAGGGGAAAACCGGAGGATCGGTAAACATTGGTGTCAGGGTAGAAAAGCCTTCGTAAACATAAAGGAGGGAGCTAGAAAATGTATTCACAGACACCGGCATTTTCTAGACCAAAAACATCAGCAGGCAAACCAGCAACATCAAGAGCAATGGGTACTGGTGTTGAGGAGCGGAGCTGGTGCCTTGAAATAAGAATATGCGGACTATGACGTACTGAGTGAGAAGGAAAAGAGCAGCCCATGCAGTTGGCCGGGAGCTCCCTTAGCATCCAAGCTCCCACCTTGGGGAAGTGAAAACCACAGGGTTGTTCTGATCGAAGGCACAGTTTCAAAACTTTCACACAAAGGCAGTGGCATCACAGGCTCATTACCTCAGACGGGTCCCAGAAACAGGGATGGGGTTGGGGAGCGGCAGTGAGCTGGGAAGGGCAGCCTTCCATCCCAGATCTCCAGGAGCAGTGGAGATAGAGCAGGGGAGCAAGCACCTGTCACCCTTAAGGTGGTGGGGTGGAGATCACTAACTTTTTGAGGCCCTAACTCTTAAGTGGCTATTTTAAAAGGTAGCCTGGGAAAAGCAAAGCTGGAACTCGGGGCGGGAAGCCTGAGCTCAAGGTCTGGTCTAAATGTCCAGACTCGGTGTGAGCAGGGCAGTCATCCCGTAAAGTGCGCAGGCAGTGAAATTCTCCTAAAAGGGCCTTTACAGATTAGTGAGGGAGAAGACCACCGAAGGATGAACAAAGACAGGAACGCGATTCACAAACAATGCACATCGGTAATAAATCTCCCTGGGATTAAAGACATGCCAAGGAATGTGCAGCCTCGTTTTCACCTAATTGGAATGTAATTTGAAAGACTAGATATTTGATGCGGCTCTGGTATAAATGAGCATGGCCAGCATGATTCAAATTCAGTAAAAGTCAAAATGGTTTCTTTGAGCCTTATTTGCAGTAGCAGAGTCTATGGGATCCAAATGGTGAGTGTTATCTAGACGTTATTCAGAAGGAAAATGATCATTTTTTTCCCCCATGGCCTGCATGGGGCCCTAAAGCAATGGAGGGTGGGAGAAAAACAGCAGCTGATGGGGGTCTAGAAAATACCACTTAGGAAGAGAGAGTTCCGGTGCTCTGCACAGCCCGCGCCAACCCTGCCCATCAGGTGTCCCTGTCCTCTGGCACCAGCTCCCTGTCAAGGCTGTTGTGTGCCTGATCCACTTACAGTTGCGGTTTCTGCCCTTCATCAGAAACTTTTGCAAGCTTTTGAAAAATGCTTATAGTTCTTAAAATGTCAAATAGCGTTTGAAGGTTTACAATGAAAAGCAGCAGCCCCACGCTCCCTCCCTCCTCACCCCCCAGGGAAACCCCTTCACATTCTTTCTGCTGCTTTTTTCTGAAGTCACCTCCGTGATTCTAGTTCCTTTGTGTGCACATTGCCATCTGTTCATTTACTGTCGTCGGGCACTCTCTCTCAACTTCCTGGAGCCCGTTTACTACCTCTCCCTTCACTGTGGTTACGACGTACACATTTACTGAAATCGTTAGTTTCGTTATTACTGCTGTAATCATCCGAAATCCTTAACAGGGCCCACGTGATCCTGTGCTCTCTCCCTGACCCCTCCCACCCTCTATCCCTGCGGCACAAGCCCCCCTCGGTTGTTTTAAGTGCCATCCACTCCTGCTTCAGGACCCAGCACCATCTGTTCTTTCCAGGACAGTTTTCCTTCACTTGGATCTCAGCTCAAATGGTTCTTTCTTCTCTGGCTACTTTATGTAAAATGGCAGACGTGTCTCCTAAAAGTCCTCTGTGCTCTTCCCCCACCCCACCTCCCCACCTTCCCTGGCAACCACCGACCTTTTCATTGTCTCCATAGTGTGGCCTTTTCCAGAATGTCGTCTATACTTGGAATCATACACTAGGTAGACTCTTCAGATTGGCTCATCTCTTAGTAATATGCTTTTAATTTGCCTCCAGGTTTGTTTGGTTTTTTTGATGGTTTGGTAGCTTATTTAATTCTAGCACCAAATAATATTCTGTGGCCTGGATATACCACAGTTTATTTATCCATTCACTTACTGAAGGACATCTTGGTTGCTTCCAAGAACTGGCAATTATGAATAAAGCTGTTACAAAGATCTGTGAGTAGCTGTTTGTGTGGACATGAGTTTTTATCTCCTTTGGGTAAATACCAAGGAGGGAGGTTGCTGGATCGTATGGTAAGAATATGTTTTGTAAAAACTGCCAAATTGTCCTCCAAAGTGGCTGTACTGTTTTGCATTCCACCAGTGCGGATGAAAAGGGGCCACCTATTAACCCAACAAGCTCAGGGAAGGCCTGCGAGGCAGCCTTGCAGACTCAGGGACCGCAAGTAACCACCGCAAAGGATGGGCTGACATGGAAAGTTATTAATTAAAAGCAGTTCCTGGCAGGCAGTCATGTCCTAGGCTGGTAGTTTTCCCTGACAAAGGTCAATCTTTGCCTTAACTGAGCCTGTCTATTGTCTTTGTGTGTCTATGATAACATGCCTTTGGAGTGTCAAGGTGAAGTCCCTTTTTCTGAATCCCTTGGGCACAAGCCACCACACCAGAGCTGAGATCACAAACGCCCTCGTTGTTATTGATATCATGTTAATTGTTGACTGTGAACTGTCCTTTACCCACCCGTGTCAACATGTTTTACCTTTTATCCAATCCCAGACGTCCCCTGCCTTTTGCTTTCTCCACCTCCCTAATCTCCCACCAATGGACTTCATGGAAGCCCCCCTGTCTCTTCCTTTGTAATGTATCAAATGAGGTGCTGGACTGCCCTTCTGCAGAGCATTATCTCAAGTCCTTGAGGTTTTGCTTCCCAGCAGTTGTGGTCAGTTTGGCTCAAATAAACTCACAAAAATTCTCCATAGGTTTGAATGTCTCTTTCGTGGACAGGAGCTGTGCATCAGGGTTCCCATTGCCCCACTTTCTCACTGCCATTTGGTGTTGTCGGTGTTGGGATTGTGGCCTTTCTAATGGGTGTGTAGTGCTGTCTCGCTCTTTTAATTTGCATTTCCCTGGTGACATAGGATGTGGAGCATCTCTTCATATGCTTATACTTGTGTATCTTTGGTGAAGTGTTAAGGTCTTTAGCCCGTTTTTAAATCAGATTGTTTTCTTACGAAATTTTAAGAGTTCTTTGTTTATTTTGGATAACAATCTTTTATCAGATGTGTCTTTTGTAAATATTGTCTGTTAGTCTGTGGCTTGTCTTCCAATTTCCTTTTTTAGATTTTATTTATTTATTTTTAGAGAGAGGGGAAGGGAGGGAGAAAAAGAGGGAGAGAAATGTCAATGTGCAAGAGACACATCAGTCGGTTGCCTCTCCCACGCCACCCAACTGGGGGCCTGGCCTGCAACCCAGGCATGTGCCCTGACTGGGAATTGAACCGGTGACCCATTGATTTGCAGGCCAGCACTCAATCCACTGAGCCACACCAGCCAGGGCTGTCTTCTAATCTTCTTGATTTTTGTCTTTTGCCAAGGAGAAAAATTAATTTTAAGTAAGCCCGACTTATTTTTCTTTTTTCATGGATCATGTCTTCCGTGTTTTATCTAAAAAGGTATCAACATACTCAAGTGCATCTAGGTTTTCTATGTTATCTTCTAGGAGTTTTATAGTTTTGCATACTACAGTTAAATGAATGGTCATTTTGAGTTAATTTTTGTGGTCAACATAAAAAAAAATTCCCTCTCAAGGTCAGGCCTGTTACACTCCTTTGTTTTTCTCGCCAGAAGTGCAGAAAAACCAGCTTTGCCAACGTCCTGTGCCCTTCCCTGTTTTTTCTGAGGACTTCCCTAAATACAGGCAGAGTCCTTATCGGCTTCTATGTCCACACCTGGCCCCACCCTTCCCTTTTACCTGATTTGAAATTCACATCCGTAGTCCCTGCATCCTGTCGGTCAGAACCTTCAAATTTGCTTATGCTACTTGGAGGCCGAGTATCTTGACTTCACTGGGGAGAGGAGTGAGGGAGGGAGATTTCTTCCATAACAAATTATTAGCTTAGTTTACTAGATTGGCTACATTATACAACGTGTGGTAAAGATATAGGATAGGTCAGTTTTTACGAGGAGGCACAAGGCAATAACTAACCTCAAATGAACAGTAAAAATTCATACTTTGGCCCTGGTGGGGCTGCTCAGTTGGTTAGAGCATTGCCCCAATACGCCAAGGTTGTGGGTTTGATCCCCGGTCGGGGCACGCAAAAGAATCAGCCAGTGAATGCATAAATGGGTAGAACAACAAATCCGTGCTTCTCTCTCTCTGAAAAGATAGTTAATTAAAATAAACGTAAAAATTTAGACTTCTAATAATCTGGATAACAACATTCAAATAGGCCAAGTCCATGAGAACTCTAGCTTTAAAAAGTGACTTCAAAGCATTGAAAAAGCAGGCACTGAAGGAATGAGCACCCTGGTATACACAGGATGGGGTGGGCGTTACACTGAAATATATCATTCTAAGGAACACCCACAGGCGGGAAAACATTAGAAGGTACCTCCACAAAGACACATCTCCTTTTAAATTTTAATATATTTACTCCTTTTCGATAGCACATGAGACAGAATGGAGTAGGAAGGGAGGTTGGATATTTTGGAGAAGCTTTAAGTTAAGGCTGGCAACCAAGAAGGCTAGCGGTTTGGGCAAATGTCTAGAGAGACCTCTAGGAAAGGACCATAATTTGAGTAAGAGATTCGACGTGCTTTCCCTTGTACTCCTTGTTTTCAACCATCCCCCTATCTGCATTCTCTCTCTCTCTCTCACCTGCGGTAAGGGAAAGGGAAGACAAATTAAAGGTGTTGAAAAAGGAGGTAAGAGTAAGGAAGAGTGGGGAACAAGGAAGGGAGAGGAAAGAAGAGTCACAAAAGTAGACAGAGGAGCCCTGGCTAGAGTGGGCCGGAACGTCGTCCGGAAAACCGAAAGGTCACGGGTTCGATCCCTGGTCAGGGTGCATACCGGAGGCAACGGGTCAATGTTTCCCTCGCACACTGGTGTTTCTCTCCATTCCTCTCTCTGGAATCAATAAGTATGTCCTCAGGTGAGCATTAAAAGAAGTCTTTAAAAAAAAGTAGTAGGGAGAGGAAATGATGCAGAGGAGAGGAGAAATTATGGTTGATGCCATTCGTCTGGAGTTAAAAATAGAACTTCATATGGCACCTTTTGTTTTTAATAAAGCCCATGTTTTCCCTTACTTCGGATGGGGAGAGCAGGAATTGTGAAGGAAGGGATGCAGCTAGATGAGTGGGAGAATCAAAAAGAAGCAGCCAGGGAAGTGAATTTTGTTTTCTGCCTACACTTAGCAACCAGCACGCTCCAGCGTTAGGAGAACTGAGGACTTGGCTGTCACAGCAGGACAAGGGTGAAAGCCAGTTTCTCCCAATCTGCGATGACAGGACCCAGAATATGTGGGACTACCAAATAACACGGACGGCCTGGGCTCTACTGAGTCCCGGCCGTGTCTTTGACTTAATGAATTATGGTTTGTCTCTACCGTGGGGTATTTGTTTTTTAAGATTTTATTTATTTACTTTTTTAGAGAGAGGGGAAGGGAGGGAGAAAAAAGAGGAAAAGAAACATCAGTGTGCAGTTGTCTCTCACGTGACCTCCCCTTGGGGACCTGGCCCACAACCCAGGCACGTGCCCTGGCTGGGAATCCAATGGGCGACCCCCTGGCTCGCAGCCCGAGCTCAATCCACTGAGCCACACCAGCCAGGGCTCCACCATGGGGTATTATATAACCGTTAAAAAAACTGAGTTAGAGCTATACCAGCTGTTCTAGAAGGCTTTCTGTGAGGTAATGTTGGCTGACAAGCAATACGGAAAACACCTCTTACAATACGACCCCGTTTTGTGTGGCAGTGATAACATCCTGCTTTTATATATACAAACGAATGTGGGTATCGATTATGTGAACAGGGAGGGAAAGCAATATGAAGAGTACTTGGAGAGCATTTAATGCTGTTCATTAAACATTTCTGGCTCTCTGTCTTCTAGGCACGTGGCATGACTGTGCCGTGTGGCCCTCTTGTGATTGGGTGGGGTCTTGTGAGTTGTGAGCAAGAGTGACTTATTTCTGGGCTGAAACACATAATTGCCAGTTCAAGACCCTCCCCTCCCCCTCCCCAGAACACACTTCCCTCTGCCACGTCATTATCAGTGGTCTTTACGGCAGCTCCTCCATCAGCCTAGATGCCAGAGTGCGGCGACGTGGAACAGATCCCCCCCACCCCCGTGAGCAGCCACGCGGAACACACAGCATGGGAGAAACGGACAATTGTGGGCTATTTTCATTCAGCACAACCTAATGTGTTCCGAATCCAACAGAAATGAACTGGTCAGCACGTTCTGGCTGGGACACTCAGGCTTCTGCGGTGGTTTTTTTTTTTTTAAGTATTGAAAAGCCTGATTAAATTCAAGGAAGCAGTTAGGTGCCTGAAATGGTGGAAATTGTACCAAAAAGGTGTCAAAGCAAATGTTGGCAAACCCTCTCTGGAACTGCCCTGACTCCCTGTTTTTCTACTGGACATCGGGTTGGCACATTTCTCCTTTGCAATGGTGCTTGAGTCCTGGTACTGCTGCCCTCCTGCCCTGATGGCACAGCCTGAGGAAAATTCAGGTAACTGCTCTGTCACATCGCAAGATTCCCTGGCAGGGCCACTGCTCTGCAGCGGTTCTCGGCAGGGTTACTTGGAGGCCTTTTGGGTTGTCATGGCTGAGGGTGGAGGTGGAGCCACTGGCACCAGGCGCATCAAGAGCAGGGCGCTGTCAGCCATCATGCCCAGGACAGTCCCCACAACAGAGAACTCTGTGGCCCCAGATCTTTATTTATTTTTAACTTTTTTATCCTTGCCCGAGGACTTTTATTTTTCCATTGCTTTCAGAAAGAGAGGAAGGGAGAGAGAGAAACATCCATGTGAGAGAGAAACACACATTGGCTGTCTTCTCCTACGTGACCCCACTGGGGATCAAATCTGCAACCTGGCTATGTGCCCTGAATTGAACCTGTGATGCTCCAACCAACCGAGCCACATGGGCCAGGGCTGCAGCCCCGAGCCTGAATAATGCTGAGGCTGAGACACCGCTCTGCTCCAGGCCGGCTTCCTATCCTCCCTTGTTGCTTGAGGAAGCCGAGATCAGGCTGCCCTCCTTTTCCTGTTATTTATTTATGTCGCTGTTTGTTCTCGGAGTGTGCTCCCTTCAGAACTGTGTGTAGAGAGTAAGCCCGCCTCCCTACAGTTTTCTTCTTTGTTTTCCGTGTCCTTTTTAAAAAAATAACAGTTTTATCGAGATATCAGTCACATATCATACAAATTAAGTGTAAAATTCAGTGTTTTTGAGCATATTCCCTGAGCTGTGCAGCTGTCACTGTAAGTCCATGTTAGAACATTTTCATCACCCACGACGGAATACCCCAGCCCGTCAGTCACTCTCCATGTCCCTAGTCCTCCCCCGCCTCCTCGGAGCCCTGGCAAGCCCTAATCTACTTTGTATCTCTTTAGAGTTGCCTACTCTGGACATTGCCTGTGAACTGAATCATACAGCATTCGGTCTGTTGTGACTAGTTTCTTCCCTTAGGATGTTGTCAAGTTGTCCCCATGTCGTAGCGTGCGCCACCACCCACTCCTTTCCATGGCTGTCTCTCTCGTTGTAGGGATGTACCCTGTTTGCTGGTTTGCTGGCGCTGCTGTAACGAATTGCCCCAGGCTGGGTGGATCAAAACCGGAAGTATTGTCTCCCAGTCTGGAGGCCAGAGGTCCGAGGTCAAGGTGTCAGCAGGTTTGGTTTCTTCTGAGGCCCCTCTCCCTGGCTTGCAGAGGGCCACCTTCTCCCTGTGCCTTCACATCACCTTTCCTTTGCGTGTGTCTGTGACCTCCTTGTCACCAGGATACCCACCAGGTTGGGTTAGAGCCCTCCCTAGTCACCGCCCTCATTGTCACTTAACCACCTCTTTGAAGACTTTATCTTCAAACAATAGAGTCACATTCTTAGGCACTGGAGGGTAGGGCTTCGACATATAATTTTGAGGGGAGGGGGCCATAATTCAGCTCCTAACACCATACTGTGTTTATCTAGTCATCTATTAACTGACATTTGCATACATTTTTATTGATTTGATTACTAAGTCACTCCAAAAGGCGACTGTCAGATGTATCAAAAAAGGTACTTTAAGGTTTCAACAACCTTCCTAACTGTAATTTTTGTTCCTGGGACAAGTTTTTCCTAATGTGTCTGAAAGGCACACTCTGGCGGTTTTAAATGTTTTCACAGAGTGCACAGAGTGTTACGATAAAGGCAGGGCTGATGCAGTTTGAGGGAAAGAGGAGAGAGATTACAGAGGGATGTGTCACTAAAGCTTCCTTGAAAAGCGAGTCAACACGGGCAGCCTGGGTGGAGCTCCAGGCAGGGCAAATGGTACGTGCAAAACCTAAGATGCAGCTGCAACA
The DNA here is from genome assembly GCA_007922815.1 of Macrotus californicus. Lineage (NCBI taxonomy): Eukaryota > Metazoa > Chordata > Mammalia > Chiroptera > Phyllostomidae > Macrotus > Macrotus californicus. The sequence continues at coordinate 203,854 of VMDR010000500.1, forward strand.
GTCACCCATGCGGTCAGAGCTGAGCTAGGCAATGCTGCTTAGTCCCTTTACCCTGACATTCCCAGCTTCTTTCCCAAGAAGACCATATGTCATTCTCCCCCCTGGGCGGACTGCATTAAACCCCGAGGCTGTATTAGATTGAGAACGAACAAAGCGGTATGCTTAAAACTCAAATCAACCAGACATGGTGGTCCCGCGTGCAGGAGAGTCTCCGGGAAGCGACTAAACCGACTCACACATGGGTCCGGGGGAGGCTGAACTGGAAGAGATCTAAATCAAGTTTTACATTGGTTCGGGTGCACTCTACTTCTTAGATTTCCCTCGGGGAGACTGGGTTTCTAAAGTTTCCTTCGAGGGGAAGTATAGTCACATAATAGAGCGTGACCTAGGGAGTGGCAAACCCAAGTTCCAATCTGGTTTGGCCACTGCTATTAGTAAGGCCTTCCACAAGTTCCCTAACCTCTCTGAGTCTCATCACCCCTCCCAAGACAGGGACAGTCACACCTGCCTCAGAGGGATCTGGGGAGAATGAACTGAACATGCCTGCGGCTGCCTTGGATGAGTGTCTAATAAATGCTGCTTCCTCTCTTCGGTGCTCTTTTACCTAGTCCCACAGCTCACAGGGGAGGAACCTGGGCTTCTCTCTTAGAAGTACAGGTATTGAACTGAGGCTGCTGTCCTTCACTTTTAGTAGCTGCCCCCACCACCGCCAAAAAGGGGGGATCACTGTTAAACCTTCACCTTCCTGGACAGTGGGATGTGTGTTTGGTCAGTAGGGAAGTAGGTTATAGGGAGAATGCAGCTTGTTATTTTACTCTCTGAATCTGTCCTTGCCAGCAGAAACGCTCAGATGGTTTCTGGCCTGAGTTGACTTTGGAATGCACCCAGCCCTGCCTGACTAGGCTTTCTGTGACTCTGCAAACAGCGAGGGCCATCCCCTTCCTTCTTCTCGGAGCTGCCTAGTAGCAGAATGCCGACGAGACACGAGGGACCGTGCTGGAGGTCCCCTGTTGGCCACAGGCTCGTGTGACCGCAGCTTAGTCCTGCACTTCCAGCAAGGTGTATCCCTGCTCTACAGGCCTGCGGTATCGTAACTCCAGTCCATCGCTGTCTTCACAAGGTGTCGGCTGGCACTGTCGTTATTTTCTCTGTAGGCGTAAGGCCAGAATAATAGTCTCAACCTAGTTCTGGCGTGAGTTGACGATGCTACTGAACAAAATTACCACGGACAAGAGCCCGTTTGCCTCCTCAGTTTGGTTCCTCAGCAAAAATATCGTCTCGCAGGAATGGTCCCTACACTCATGGAGTTTATAGTCCAGTAGGGAGCTATGTACTTGGGAAACATCGTGACGTATACTGATAGCAATCCTTGTGGACGTAGAAGAGCGAATATCTGACCAGGGGATCTGAGAGGGCTTCACAGAGGGGCCTGGCATTTGAGCTGGGCCTTTCCAATTGCTTCTTTCACACTGTCATGAAAATTAGGCACTCTTACTGGAATCTTGAGTTAAAGACTGAAGAAAAAAGCCCTGGCCAGTGTGGCTCAGTGGACTGAGTGCCGGCCTGAGAACCAAAGGGTTGCCAGTTCAACTCCCAGTCAGGGCACATGCCTGGGTTGCTAGCCAAGTCAGGTCCCCAGTAGGGGGCACACCAGAGGCAACCACTCATTGATGTTTCTCTCCCTCTCTTTCTCCCTCCCTTCCCCTCTCTCTAAAAATAAATAAATAATTAAACTCTTTTAAAAAAAGACCGAAGGAAAAAATCTTGTCTAAATGTCATTTCTTCTCAAGCTCTAATAAAGAACACTGGCCTCTGAGGTAGAAGACCTGGGTTCTAGTCCAAGGTCTGCCATGAACTCGCTGTGTGACCTTGAGCAAGATATGTAACCTCACAGATCATAATTTCTTTGTCGAATGGGTAGGTGGGGAAAGGTAATCCCCAGGGCATTTCCTAGTTCTAAAATACCTTTCTTTCTTTGCTCCTATCACATTACAAAAATGAAATGAAATGAAAAATGAGAAGAACTTAGAGTAAGTTCGGGCACGGTGGGGGGGAGAATGGAAGGAACATAGGTCGTGGAGTCAGCAGCAAAGAAGCGGCTCCCAGGTGCCACTTCAGCCCGTGGTAGAGCCAAGGGGGCTTCGCTGGCCTTGACAGGTTGGCGGACTTTCCAAGCAACAAGGGAAAAAGTTTAATATGTGTTTCCTTCTTTCTCTTTCCTCAGTGAACTCCTTCAGCGCTCACACCAGTGAACTAGACAGGTGCTGGGCCTTCCGCTTCACTCAACAGCCCTTGTCATGTGCAAGCTGTTCCATCCATTTCCCGTAGACCAGTTTTTAAAAACTCGTTACTCTCTCAAAACCTGAGTCCACTCAACTTCCCTCCCACTCATTAACATAATTGAAGCTACGAGGCATCACTCACCTCAATTTCCTCTTCCTCATCTACAAATTCATACCTATCCACACCCACTCTTCAGAGTCTCCACTCCTCTTACAGGCCAATCCTTCCTGTTGCTGTGCCTCTGGTCGCATCTGCACCTGTACCCTCTGGGTGACCTTGAACTTCTCCCACCGTTTATTGCCTTTCCCCTTCAATTACCACTAAGCCTAAGACTTTGTCACACAAAAGGAACAAGACGAAAATCGACATTGACCCTGGATCTCCTAAGAACCACCACGTATCTCTCTTCCTGTGTACTATTTCAAGCATAAAATACCTAATGTCCAGAAAAGGTATAAAGAATAACTTAACAACTATGTCCCAAATTGGACCCAGCTTAAGAAATAGAACCCTGCTAACATCTTTGGAGCTTCCTGTTGACCCTCTTTGATGGTCCCCCCCAAATTCCCCCTAAGAAGTAACCATCGGCCTGAACTGTGTGTTCAGCATTCTCTGGCTTCTGTGTTACTGTGTTCTACATCTATTCACCACATCTGTTATCTCCAAGCAACATCATTTTGCAAATTTTGAAACTTGGTATATTTAGTCCAAACATGTGGATCTTTTTCTTACCATCTCCCCTAGTCAAGAGCCAATAAACACCTTTGATAAAAGGTTTATTTATAGATAATGAAAAACAATTTCTAATATTAGAAGCTATTTGAAAAGCCATGAAATATTGAACTCAATTACCATTAAGTTTTCTTTGGGTAGAAAGGAATTTTGGTGGTTTTGTGTAGTGCAACCAAATATTGTCCAAATCAGGAGAGTTTCTTGAAAAAACCCAGAAAGACAATTTCTGTTTTTCGTTCCGTCTTCCCTGTCCACTGCCACACTGAGTTGGCCCAGGTTCTAATCCAAGTGCTGCTATGAAATTGCATTTATAGATGTCAACAAATGCCCTCCGTATTGTTTCATCCAATGGACACCTACCTTTAAAATATTATCTTAATAGGCCTCACTTTGCTCATGCTATTTCCTCTGCCTGATACGTTCTTGTCGATTTTCCCCCTGGCTCACCTTTACTTGGTTTTCAATACGCGGGCCTTGTCTCCCACAGAAAGCCCTCGGTGAACTGCCGGTTGGGCCAGGAGCTCCACCTCTGTACCAACACAGTACTTTATATATAGCCTGATGTTATCACTTACCTTGTCATATTAAAATTACACATTTACATGTCTTACTCACTAGACTTTTGGCTCCTCAAAAGTAGACCTTATCGGCTTCATCTTAAACTTCCCATGGCTTAGCTTGACATATAATAACAGTTCTTCATCTGACATGAACCGATGCAGCTTAGCTTTAATCCTGAATCATGAGGAAACTATCTTCTAAATCCAGTCATTAGTAAGGTTGGTGCTACCATTACGTTTTCATATAATTTTTAGAGCTACATGAGTCTTTGAAAGATAGTCTAGTATTGTGCTCTTACACAATAGGGTTATTGTCTTAGCCAAGGAATATCTGAAATCACAAGACCAATATAGAATAGCGTCCTGGAGTATCAATTTCTGCTAAAGATTTGGGGGAGAACGATTTTCATGTTAAAACAGACAGAGATGTGTTTGGGGGCAGCATATACTTTTAAGCATCGTGAGAGACCTCATCTTCTTCCAGGCTGCTCTCCTCCAAGCCCCCACCTCGTGGGAGCACACGTTCTATGGTCGCATTTGACAAATACTAATCAACAGATCATTGCTTTACATTGGAGTTTAGCTGTTGTCTAGAGCCTTCTGTATAAAAATAAAGAGGCCCAGTGAGACCAAAGCATAGATACGATCTCAAAAACAGCCAGAAGAGAGAGATTTTTCATCCTGGGCTTGGATTGGGTGGGAAAAGGTGTCTGCCTGATAGGCCGGCAGGTCTTCTGAAATTAGTGCATCTCTGTGCTCTGTACAAACTATTCCAGATGTGGGATAAAGGTAGGGGGGAGGAGGCAGGAAAACAACGTGAAATAGAACAAGAAGCAGGCTTGGATCAGAGTGGGGGCCAGATCAAAGAGAGAACAAGGAAGCGAAGGGCAGTAGACGTGAGGTGTGGAACACGAGGAGAGAAAAGATGCCAGACTGAACTGCGGTTAAAGATGGGACTAGATGCAGGGTGTCTGGTGATAACCGAAGAGATTATGACATCTTTAATAGAACGATATGGGGAGATTGCACCCCTGGAAATTGTACCTGGAGTCCTGGTAATTTGAGAACATCCTTTGTGTTTTCTTGGAGCTGTTGCACACATCAACTTTGAGAATGAGGTCACATCATCCAAGAGGAAGTGACATAAAAAGGTGGAGAAGAGCCCTGAGTGGTGTGGCTCCATGGGTTGGGCGTTGCTCCAAGGGCCATATGGTCGCTGATTTGATTTCCATTTGGGGCACATTGATGTTTGATGTTTCACTCCCTCTCTTTATCCCTCCCTTCCCCTCTCTCTATAAATAAATTAATTAATTAATTAATTAAAAGATGGAGACGAAACAGCAAGGGCATGAGTAGGAAGGGCTAATTTAAAGTAGGGAATGGAGTCAATTTAATTCAAGCAACACTTATCTAGAGCTTATTATGTATCACACATTGTTCTAGGTGATGGAGGAACAGGGATGACAAGACTGAACCCCAGCCTTCAAGGAGTTTGCAAGTTTTCTTAGAAGGTACCTAAGAAGGAAAAGCCAACAACAGAAAATCGAGTATCTAATATACAGGGTTTTCAGTTAAGAGGTCTTTGAATGCTACACCAGGAATCTTTCCTGTAACACGTATCATCTGGTGTGGTCATGTGATCTAAAACTCTCCCAGCAAACAGTGATGAACCAGCCTGATGTTTTGATGATCACGAGTCAGGGTCCATGAGGGGAAAATGATATAAATTTGGGAGTGAACTTCAAGGACAGAAATTCCCTTCTAGAGTCTTTTATTTTTATTACTATTGATTCTGGAGAGAGGGGAAGAGAGGGAGCAAGAGAGGGAGAGAAACATCAATCAGTTGCCTCTCGAAGGTGCCCAGACTGGGGACTGAAACTGGGCATGTGCCCTGATGGGGACCCAAACCAGCGACCTTTCCATTTGCAGGATGACGCCCAGCCAACTGAGCCACACCAGTCAGGGCTCTCTCTCTCTCTCTTTTTAAATGTGCAAGGTCTCAAAAAGCAGCCAGGTTTTGTGGGGCCTGAATTTCATATAATTTTGGGAGCACTCTTTAAGGAAAAAAAAAACATAAACATACAAATTCACATTGGGTGTGAAAGTGAATATTGACTCAGATTGAGAAAAGACATCTCACAACAAGTTGGAGCCATCCAGGTTCAGGGCTCTTTCTTTTAAAATCTCTTTAGAGAATTTACCCGAAATGTTTCTTGGTGGCAGCCTGGCTTTCCCTCCCCACCTGGCAGCTTGCAGCAGTTTTCAGCCCTCACAGGAGCCCACAGAACTATCAGCTCCAGGACAGACCTGCCTCTGTCTCCACGGGCCTTTTCTCAGGAAGCTGTGCTCAGCAAAACCAAGGAATGAGAAGGCATAGAACCCCCAAATAGGAATCCAGGGCATTTCGCAGGCTCGTCACGAGGGAGCTCGGAATGTCACGAGGGACTCCAAGAAGAATAACCCGTCCCAGAGAATGAGGGGCCGAGCAGAGATGTTTCCAGGAGAGAAAGAAATCAAACTGGCTGCTCCAGTTTGAACTCTACTGAGAGGAATTTCACCATCCTAACAAAAGTTTGAACAAGAGCTGCTAATGAGTACTCAAAAAACAAAGCAACCGAAGAAGACAAAGCCATCACCAACTTCAGGGGACAAAAGAAGGTTGTATGCGAAAGGAAGTGTCAAAATCATGGCGTATCATATGGCATGGTTGTGAATAATATTTGCAAAGTCATAATAATGTAAACAGTAAATAAACATTGCTATGTCAAAAATAAATACAATATAACTATATTGGGACCTGGCAAGGAACAGAAGTGCATATGAGCTAGGATAATGGGGTATAAGGAAGAGAAATCCTCATCCTCCAAGGTAAGAAGTCAACAGATATTATTTAGAGCTGGAAAAAGAAAAAGAAATAGCCAGTAGCTCGTTGTTTGGAAATATGGCGGCAAATAGAAGAAAAACATAGTCCAGAGCATTACATGTAGTTGCCTCTAGGGGGCAGCTCAGTATAGACTCCAGAAAGACTTGAGGACTTACTACTTCTAAAACTGTATGTTTGTTAATGTTGACCAAAAGAGAAAAGGTAAGAAGTAATACCTCAAGAGGAGTGATACAGAAAGCTGTTGGGAATAAAATGAGGAGCCTCTGCTAAAGGACCCCCAAGTCAGTGTTTTGAAAATTGGGCTCCTGCAACCACTCATGTTTTAATCACCTGGAGTGCCAGTTCATTATTCAGACTGATAGACCCATTCCAGATCTAAAGAGTCAGCATTTCTTGGGGTGGGATGCAGAATCTATAATTTAAAAAAGTTCCTCTAGACCCACTGCATATCATGCTTTTTAGTAAACCGAAAAACAGAATGAATAAATAAAAAACCCAACAACCTATGTAGAGACAGAGTCAATGACTATTAAATGTACTAGGGCAGACTCTGCTGGTTGCCCTCCCAGTCGATACCCATTCTCCCTTCTTCCTTATTAATAGAATCCCTCCCCATTTTGTTGTGTTGGCAATACGTCTGACAAAACAGTAAATGTTCGCCGGCTCCTTTCCAGTTAGGAGTGGCTATGTGACAGTTCTTACTTGACTGAGATGTAAGAAGTCAGCTGGGCGGGGCTTTCAGGAAAGATATTATTATTATTATAAGAAAGGACAGAGTCAGCTGGGATGTGCCTTCTGCCCTCCTGATAAAGACAGAAGAGGTGCCTGTCTCTCAGTTCGGGGAAAGCTGCATGTGGAGGGCACTGGTGCAGGGGACAGGGGCGGCTGTCCCAGCCCTGGACTTCTCAGCTCTAGACATCTCGTTATTTCAGAAAAACCAACTCCTTACTTAAGTCACTGGAGTCTTAAGTCACTGGAGGGCTGTCTATTTCTGTGGCTGAATGGAACCATAATGACATCTCACACTTGTTTGAATGTTTATTTCAGAGATTTCTTATATCTATTGAGGACTTTAATGTGCAAAGAATTACAAACAATAATGTGCAACATTTAGAAATAATAATAGTTAATATTTCTTCATATTTGTTTTTAGATTTAAAACTTTTTTTATTTATTTATGTTTTTAGAGAGGGGGGAAGGTAGGGAGAAAGAGAGGAAGAGAAACATCGGTGAGTGAGAGAAACATTGAGCAGTTGCCTCTCACAGGCCCCCAACCCGGAACCTAGCCCCAAACCCAGGAATGTGCCCTGACCAGGAATCAAACTGGTGACATTTTGGTTCACAGGCCAGCGCTCAAGCCACTGAGTCACACCAGCCAGGACTGTTTCTAGATTTTTTCATTGAACAAGATCATTATTATCTATTATGAATACTACAGATATGACTAAAGTCACCTTTTCTCAACACCTATATTCCTATTATTCTTCCAACCCCGAAAGCAATTATTGAATAGATATTGAACACATTTCGTTGAGTGGCTACTACAGGCCCTATGCTCGGAATAACACAACGAGCCAGCCAGACAAGGCTCTTTCCCCTGTGGAACGTGGAATACAGCAAGAGTAGAAGGACCTACAGATATTTGGGTGCAGGATTCAGGGAGGCTATGGTCTGCTGTCCCAGACCCCCAAAGCAACAGAGTCAGTCAAACTAAACCAGTTGATTTACGTATCTAGGAAATCCTCAAGGGACCACGTGCCAGAGAACGCTGTAGCCTGAACATTGGGAAACCTAGGTTTTAGCTGCAATTCTTCAGCAAAGTAGATGTGGGGGAAGCAGCAACATGAGGTACTTTCCTAATTTTCCCTGAATCCACTTTTCTTCTTTGGAAAACAAGAAGATTGGGCTTGGTAATCTTTCAGGCTATCCTCAGCTCTAAAATATTTTTGTGGCTACATTGAACAATGATAGGCATGAAATGTACTAAACAAATCACAACTCCTCACCCCCAAATTAAACAAACAAACAAACAAACAAAAAGCCACCCTGGAAGGGGCTGTGACATTATGGAAGAAGTTCTGCTTTGAGTACAGGCAACCACTTAACAGATGAATATGCCCAGGCCAGGCACTCAAGATCTCTAAGTTTCAATTTGCTTCGTTATGAATCGGCCATTACTCTTCCCTCACAGTGCTGCCGTGGAAATCGCCTGCACGCTGGAAAGCCTCCTTATGATCCGACACCAACAAGATATTGAAAATGCTACCTTCAGTTTAATTCGTCACCACATAAAGCTGACAGAGCTTTTGAGTGTCCTTCTCCAGTGTGACCCATTTTATGTTTACACGAGAGAACAGACAAGAGGAACAGAAACAGCTAAAATTCAAATCATCCCGGTTTGTTGCTAGCCCCAGGAAAGGTTTGGAGGGCAGCTGAAAGGGAATTTGAGTTCAGGTAAGTGTGGGGATTGCAGCACTTCCATTCACTATTGCACAGTCTTGTGAATGATCCAGCTTTTGTTCTATGACCTGTCTGTAGAAGAGAGTCTCGACATGAACGGAGTCTGCAGACCCAGTCATTCGTTCATGGCACACAATTACAAACAGTTTTGCAATAACAGGAACCTTGGCCCTGGGTGTGGCTCCACAGATGGCAAAGCTTTCCCTCTCCCTTTTAACCAGCAGATGCGTTTGCGCAAAAGAGATAGACCTTTGATTACAGCCAACCTAGCTAACACCTGTACTTTGACCAATTAAGCACCGCAGCCCATGCGAACTTGGAGGTGGTGGGGAGATAAGAAAAGAAATCTTTCTTCCTTTTTACCGGTTTCCTCCCCAGCCCTTGCCCAACTGTGACTACCTCCAAGTCCTGTTGGCTGAGAGTCAGCAAGAGACACAACCAAGGACATATTGGGGAAAACGCCAAGTAGAGTAACTGGTGCTGCAGGGCAGGCTCAGGAGCATCAGCTACCTCATCACAACCAACACGCAGCAGGTGGGTGAGGGAGGAACCACAGAATAGAAGGAAAAACCGGCGGCACTGTTTCCACCTCCCAGGGAAGAAGGGAGAGGAAGTCAAAGCTCCTTAAAACGGGAAATTGCCTGCTTGGCTACCAGAACAAATAACCCACGACCAGAAATCACTCCTCGCTGACACGCCAGGCACTCTCCCCTGTGAAACCAAGCGGCCGGATTGGATAAAGCTGTCGCATCAATTGCGTATCTGTTCCAGAAACACCGGGGACAGAGGGCAAGCGCGGCGTTATTAAGCCTACAAAGGCTCGTTCACAAAGAACTCGGTCTGAAGCGCCACTGGCCTGTACTCGCAGTGTAGCCGACCCCCGCGGCGTCGCACCTGTGTGTCTTCTGAACACTCAGCCGTCCACCCACTAAGATGAACGTAAAAATACAGGTCAGTTTCTTAAGCCACTTGCTGAGTCAGGGTGAAGGGTGGGGCAGCGGGACAAATGGTCGGGGCAGAGGAGGGCACTGGTAGAAACTGAGGGACAGAGTGGGAAGGGATGTGAAGGAAAGGGTCATTCTGTGACTTTTAGAAGAGGTGCCTGGCTAAATTTAACGTTGATCTCTCATAAAGCCACAGCATTCCTTCACCGAGACACAAACGTTTCTTACATCCACGGCTGGGCCATGTCTCCTCCAGACCCAGGCGGGGCCACCTAAACCTGTGTTTAGGTCCCACGCACACCTGTCCACCCGCCGCTAATCTCACCTCTTCGCTCCTGGGATCCGTACCCACCCGCCTATTAGCGGAAGCGGAATAATGGCTCAGGAGGCTATCAATCAATCGCCTTACTTAGTAGATTCCAGGCTTCCTGGCCGCAGGACGGGGTCTGGCTGGTGACTTTGTGGATGGGAACTAGCAAGGACAGGCAGCGGGGTGTTAAGCCCACCGTCCTGCGCAGCCCACCGACAGCAGCTTGGGGCTTCCGGGCCAGACTCAGCCGTCGCCGCCCGAGGGTTCTCTGCTCCTCGGGGTGGAACGGACGGCAGGGGCTTCACACTTCCAAGCTCCTCTCCCGCGGCAGCACCGCCAATCCAACCAGCCCCCGGGATGCAGCAAATTCAGTCCGGGGCCGCAGGCGATCCGAAAGGAAAGGGACGAGGCGGGAGCTTCCCGAGCCCTGAGCCTTCCAGCTCTTCCCGCCTGGGCCTGGTCCGAGCCCCCTTCGCGTCCCAGCCCTCCTCAGGGTCCTGGCCCCCTCCCCACCGTCCGAGCCGCCTGCCCACTGCGCGCATCTCACCTGTGCTGAACGCCTCCGAGGGATCCGCTGGCCGCGCGTCCTCCGAGTGCTGGCGCCAACGAGCAGGTGCGAGCGCCCCACCCTCCTGGGCCGAGCCACCAGCCCGCCCTCGCTGCCCCTCCCCGCCCCTGCGCGTGCTGTGCCGCCCTTCTCAAAGCCTTAACTTTTCTCCACGCCCCTGACCTCCAGCTGACGTGTTCCCGGGTCCTGGACACTCCCTAAGGTGAGTGCTCCGGCAAGGGCCGGTCCCGGGGCACCCAGGACAGACTGCGACCAATAGTGACCTCCTAAGATGCAGAGCAATTAGAGCCTGGGAGGCGTGGTAAGGACTTGGGGCAGAGGCTTGTCCTAAGGCAGACTGTGTCACGTCCTGGACCAGAACCCAGTTTTGTAGTTGAAGCTTGGTGCCACATGGCTTTGCTCGTTCGTTCGTTCGTTTGTTCATTCGTTCGTTCATTCATTCATTCATTCATTCATTCCACAAATCTGCCACATGCTAGGTAGCACAGTTCTAGGTGCAGGAGAGAGCTGCGAAGGAGAAGTCCCTGCCTGGTAGGAGCTGCTTCCTACTAAGAAATGCATGAATTTCTTCATAGCATCACGTGGTCTCAGTGCTCTCATCTGTAATTAAGGGTGGGCCTAGTTGAATCGTTTTTTACCCCGCTGCTCATAAGGCCTTGTGGAAGTAGAAGAATGCAAGACCGAACGCTCCATCTCAGACCCACGGATCAGAATCTGGGAGGAATGCTGGCAGATCTGCCTCTTATCAGCTCCTGCGGTCACCAGAGGAGGTCAGGGCTGAGAACCCCCCTCCACCTCTCTGAGCTGCCTTCCTGCTTATCTGTTTTTGAGGTTGCTGGACACCAAGAAAGCCTTCGTGGAAGAGACGCTGTATTTAGGTTTTAAAGAAAGGCAAAGGATATACATTAGCCGGGTGGAAGGGAGGGGATCCCAAGTGCAGCTTCTTTTGATCAAATAGCTTTCTTTTTCCATAAAGTCAAAGGGAGGCATTTTGGAGGATGAGGCATAAACTCCAGTAAATCTCCACAAGAGAGTGAATGAAGCCTGGTGGAAGGAGATAATGGCAGAGAGGCACCGATACCAGTTAAATGGCTAATGGAGCCGCACATTCCAGATGGAAAATGTGCCAGAGCCAGAGCTGGGAGAGTGCCTCTCTAATTTCCTTCCCATCACCTCGGGGACTCATTTACCCACCAGGCCTCGTCCTGGCACTTGCTCACACCCATCATTTTTTAAATGGATGATAAGGTGGAGTCCTGGATGCCTGGGAAATCCTGCTCCTTGTTGCCACATTCCTGCTATGGTCAGGCTTTCTCTTTAATAAGGTTTTCTTTTCCAATAAAGCAATGACAATGAAACAAACATGTGACCTCTTCGTTGTAGTTACTGACGGGTAGAGATGCTTCTTAACATTGAAAATTGGAGTGAAGAAAATGATCTCTGCCTCAAATTACAAAATCCAAGTGCCAGAACAAACTAGTTTTTACAAATAAGTTACACTGTATTTAACTTGATCTGTGAAAACAATGTAAATCAAATAGCTTGAACCAGTTAACAAAAGACAAATTATTAATATATCAACAACTATAAATTAATACAATAAGAACAGCTAACAACTATTATAAAGCTATTTTAATATAACAGATTTGCATCTAAAAGCAGATCCAATTATATGTGGGCCTTAATAAACAAAAGGATGGTATTTTATTTTAGTTTTAGTTTTTATTTTTTTAAAGGTACAATTTTTTAAAGAGTTTATTTATTTATTTTTAGAGAGAGGGGATAAAAGGGAGAAAGAGAGAGAAATATAGATGTGTGAGAGATACATCGATTGGTTGCCTCTTGCACCCCTCCAACTGGGGACCTGGCCTGCAACCCAGGCACGTGCCCTGACTGGGAATCGAACCAGCGAACTTTCGGTTGGCAGGCCAGCACTCAATCCACTGAGCCACACCAGCCAGGGCAAGGATGACATTTTAATTCAATGGAAAATGGTTTATTTTATAAATATTGCTGGCATGATTGACTATTCTTTTGGAAGATCTTATCATAGAAGTGCTCATTGTCTGATTTCCTTTGGCCATCCTGGTACTAATTGGGCACATGACCACCCAGAGTGATTATGATTTCCTAGTCTCTCTTTTAGTTGGGCTGGGTTATGTGACTAAGTTCAGGACAATAGGCTGTGAGTAGAAATGGCCCAGGCAGCTTCTAGGTAGAGTCCTGAAAGGAAGTGGGTGTGCCCATCTTCTCTCCTGCTACAGAATGGAATGTGGACACGGCAGTGAGCCGTCTGGGGCCATGAAAATGAATGGTGGAATAAGAGGAATAAGAAGAGGCTGGATGCCTGCATGGCCCCATGCAGTAGTTTCCTCACCAGTCCTGGAATGCCCGTACGATTATATCCTGTATAAGTCACAGCTACTTGAGATTTTTGTTATTTGCAGCCAAATCAGTAACCTAACAATTGCGGAACATCTACCCTTCTTTTTTATATCATGCACCAAAAAGATTAAAATTGGCTTAGAGAAAGATCTAAATATTCACTTTGCCCAGTAATCACAGCTTGGAGACTTTACTCTATCATCAGAACCTTAAAGATTCTGACTGCAGCGTCATTTCTAACAACAAATGTTTGTCAATGTGGGAGCAGCTAAATATAGCATAGCATGCCCTTTCTATGGTATACCGTGTAGTTTTAAAAAAAGGGTCAATGAGGTTGATATTTATTGACCAGGAAAATAGTCACGATGTATTGTTAAAAAGTTTGCTGGGCAGTGAGGGATTCTTTTGTATGTGGTAAAATATATATAACATAAAAATGACCATTTTGATCATTTTTAATTACACACGACAGTGGCATTAAGCACATTCACATTATTGTGCAACCATCACCACTAACTCCAGAACTTTGTCATCACCCTGCACCAAAACTGTGTACCTCCAAACAGTAACTGCCCACTTCTCACAGCCCCTGGCAACCACTGTTCTATATTCTGTCTCTATCAATGTGACGACTCAAGGTGTTGCATATGAGCGGAATCATACAGGATTTGTCCTTTTGTGTCTGGCTTACCTCACTCAGCGTGTCTTCACATTTCACCCACGTTGTAGCCTGTGTCAGAATTTTACTCCTTTTGAAGGCTGAATATGATTCCAATGTACGTGTATACTACATTTGATTTATCCCTTCCTCTGTTCATAAATATTTAGGTTGTTTCCACCTTTGGCTATTGTAAATGATGCTTCTATGAACCTTTGTCTAAAAGCAGCTGTCCGAGTTTCTGCTTTCAGTTGTCTGGTGTATATACTCAGGGGTGGAATTGCTGGATCAATTCAATGTTTGAGACTTTGAGGGCCTGCCGTACTGTTTGCCCCAGCAGCCGCACCCTTTACATTCCCACCAGCGGTGCACGAGGGTTCCAACTGCTTTACATCCACGCTAACACTTGCTTTCTGCTTTTTAGTAACAGCCACCCTAATGGGTGTGGTTTTCATTGGCATTTCCATACTAATTAGTGCTGGTGAGCAACTTTTCATCTACTTATTGGCCATGTGTATACCTGTTTTGAGAAGTGCCTTTGCCCATATTTGAGCTAGAGATATTGGGTTTTGTTGTTGCTGCTGCTGCTACTGAGTTTTTGGAATTTTCTACATATTCTAGATATTCATCTCCTATCAGATATGTGACTTGTAAATGTTTTCTCCCATTTTATGGGTTGCCTTTTTACTTTGTTGAGAGAATCCTTTGATGCAAAAAAAGTTTAACTTTTGATTAAGGGCAATTTACTACTTTTGCTTTTGTTGACAGTGCTCTTGATGTCATATCAAAGAAATTAATGCCAAATCCAATGTCATGAAAGTTTCCCTTTATGTTTTCTCTTAAGAGTTTCATAGTTTTAGCTCTTATGTTAGCTACATTATCCATTTTGAGTTAGCTTTTGTATATGGCATTAGGCAAGGATCCAACTTCATTCCTTTGTGTGTGGATATCCAGTTTTCCCAGCACCAGTTATTTGAAAAGACTGTCCTTTCCCCATTGAATGGTCTTGGTACCTTTATCAAAAATCACTTGACCATACACACAAGGTTTTATTCCTGGGATCTCTGTTTTATTACACTGGTCTGTATGTCTGTCTTTATGCCAGTAAGACACTGTTTTGATTATTGTAGTTTTGTAGTAAATTTTGAAATTGGGAAGTATGAGTCTAATAAATTTGTTTTTCATTTTCAAGTTGTTTTGGCTGTTTGGGGCCCTTTGAAAGTCCATAAGAATTTTAGGATAAATTTCCTGTTTCTGCAAAGAACATCTGGGAATTTGATAGGAAATGCTTTGACTCTGTAGGTTGCTTTGAGTACTATACATCTTAAAATTGCCTCCCATTTACCTATGTCTTCTTCAATTTCTTTCAGCAGTGTTTTATAGTTTTCTGTGTACAAGTGTTTCCCCTTCTTGGTTAATTCTTATATATTTTATTCTTTTTGATGCTATTGTAAATGACATTGTTTTCTTAATTGCCTTTTTCAGATTTTGTTGTTATTGTATAAAATGCAACTGATTTTTTAGTGTTGCTACTTTGCTGAATTGTTTATTACTTCTAACAGTTTCTGTGTGGAATAGTTAGCGTTTTCTACGTATAAGATCATGTCATCTGTAAGAAGAGATCATTCTGTTTCTTTATTTCTAACTTAGATGCCTTATTTCTTTTTCTTGCCTAATTACTTTGGTTGAAACCAATATTATATGGAACAGAAGTAAAAAATAAGCAAACATCCTTGTCTTGTTTGCCTATCCTAATCTTAGAGAAGAAATTCTCTGTACTTCACCACTGAGCATCATGGTAGCTGTGGATTTTTCATATATGGCCTTTATTATGTTGATATAGATTTTTTTTTATTCCTAGTTTGTTACGTGTAATTTTCTTGAGAGGGTGCTGGATTTTGTCAAATGTTTTTTCCTGCATTGATTGAGATTATCTTACAGGTATTTTCCCCCTTTTATTCTGTTAATGTGATATATTACATTGATTTTCATATATTGAGCTATATTTGCATTCTAGGAATAAATTTCATTTGGTTCTTTTGATATGCTCTTGAATTCTATTTGCTAGAATTTTGTTACAAATTTTTGCATCAATGTTCATAAGGGATATTGGTCTGTATTTTCCTTTTCTTGGGGTGTTTTTATCTGGCATGGGTATCAGGCAATGTAGGTCTCATAGTA